>CM077816.1:81702196-82067196 GCA_039764185.1 Tamarix austromongolica
CATTTCACTTGTGACACGTAACCGTGTTCCTATCTCCTATAATAATTGGAAGCAGGTTCCAACGGGTCATAAGGAGCATATTTGGCAGGAAATCACGGTAAATATACAATTTTATGTAATCATTTATGTATGTAAAATTTTATTAATTTTAATACATTAATATCGGTATACATTTGTATGTCTTACAATGCAGAGAGTATTTAATGTGCCAGAGAGTAGGAAGAAATGGCTTCTTAGACATTGTGGGGAGCGTCTAAGAACATTTAGGTCATTTTTAGCTCGTAGGAAAATGTACAGAAAGAGTGATGGTTCTCTACGGCAGAATCCACCCAAACGATACGGTTTCATCGATCAAGAAAGTTGGAACCAATTTATTGCATATCGTCTTACGGGTGATTTTAAGGTATTTGTTAGATAACAATTAAATTTTTATTATCGATCCTAGTATTGTGCATAATATTGAAATAACTATGTCACAATGTTTTGGCTGGTGACATAGGAAAAAAGTGCCAAAAATAAAGAGATTGCGAAGCAGAATAAATACCGGCATAATATGGCTCGCAAAGGTTATGCAGGCCTTGAAGAGGAGTTGGTATGTATTTTGTGATTTATCTATTTACAGCGTACCGACGAATTTTATAATATTGGTACATTATAAGAATATTTTTTGATTTATAGCTCATAGCCCAAGACTTAGACCCATGTACCTCGTCCATTAATATTGGTACATTATGGAAGAAGGCTAGAGCAACAAAAGATGGATATATTAATAAAGATGTAGATGTTGCAGCGAAAAAATTGTAAGTTTCTAGATATTTGGAACCCTGCTTACTTTTCTTTTAGAAAACTATTATATTATGTTTATTCATGCAAGCTAATTTTACATATATTATATACATTACAGGACAAACTTCAAGCGTCAGATGGTGAGGAGGGGGTAGACCAATATAACATTGTATCACAGGCTATAGGAATTGTAGAACACCCTGGAAGACACAGGGGTCTTGGATTAGGTGTTACGAAAACGAGCGTACGTGGTCGATCTTGTGGTTCTCGTAACACTGATGAGCAAGTCGCCATCCTTACACAGAAATTGAACGTGGCATTTGAACGGATGGCAACAATGGAGCAAGAGTTGTCATTTATTAAATCTCAAGGGTATAAGCCATCCGATTTAGTCGACCATGATCAGCTTCACATACCTAATGTAAATAGTGTCAGAGACAGTTGTGAAGCTGATACACGTCTTTCTTCTCTTTCCGAGGTAAGCATTACATAACTTTGAATTGTTATTAAATGTATTAGGTGTCATAAATAGTTAATAATGTGTAATATTTTCGTTTAGGGTTTGCATAAATGTGACTTGTTAGCGAATGATCTTTCAACTCTTTTGGCGAAAGGAAGGGTCCGCATCAGTCACAGTACCCAAACGCAAACTGTCCACGGGTATAACTTAGCCCTACTTACAAGGCCGGTGAGTATTGACACTCCAATCATTGGTAGTGCGCCCTTGCCTTGTTATAAAGAGGGCGATGAGGCAGCCACAGTGCTAGAAGCTCATGGAAGCTTCGTGCCTTGGCCTGTGGATCAGATACGTCTCACTACTGAAGAGGTATATATTGACATTCAATATCTTCATTAGACCTAGTTTAGTAGTTACATTGTTTATACCTTTTTCATATATATATGCTCAATACATATTTTTTTTATTAGTATTATTTAAGGAATCAAAGAAGAAGACTGCTCCTGCTAGTAAAACTAAGAGAGGTACTAGTAGAACGAGCAACACAAAAGAGGGCGCTGCCAAAAAAAAGAGAGCTAAATCTGAAAAATCAGTTGCCCCACAAAAGATTCGTTCTTCGGAAATACGCCAACCTCCACCAGCATTAGCTTTATTGTATTTCTATGCCCAAAACTACCTCGGGAATAATTATATTTCCATTGATTGTCGTCCTGAGTATGTTGGAAGGGACGATGCTACTTACATGGTATCGACAGTTGACATAAGCGACATTTATAATCAGGAATGGATGTCAACCACAAGTGTCGCCGTTTATGTCACGTAAGCATTATTTCATATTTCAGATTTTAGTACTCTTGGAGACATAGAATTTTTACGACCTCTTAAGCTTATATGAGTTATTAGTTATTAAAAAATATCCATTATTATTGTCGTCCATATATAGGTTGGTAGCTAGTCGCGCTGCGTTGGAGGGAATGCTTTCCTCTATTATTTTTGTGTGCCCATACTACATAGCTGACAGTAGTACAATAACAGAGGGTAGGCACATAAACTATTTAGCGGATCGCATTTTGATTGAGGGACACAACAAGCTCTATCTCATTCCTCACCTCGCAACTGAACATTGGGTTTTGTACGCCGTCCGACCTGATCTTAATAAAGTTTATGTGTTTGATTCCCTTCGAACCTATGACGTGCCTTTTGAGGTCGCTCGTCGTGGTGGGAAGGAATTTATAGACATGTTAGTATATTTTTCACTTCTTACTTCATTAGCTTATTTATACATATATATATATATATTCTATTTTCATTATTTGAGGTATATATACTTACAATATTATGTATCCAACTCTATTTATTAGGGCACTACAGACGGCATATCAAAGGAGAGGTGGGAATGGTGTCCCAGACCCAAAGAATCTTCAATATGAGCCTATCATGGTAAGTAGGAAGACAACTATTTTGTATTTTGTTTTAATTCAAATTAATATATAATAGTTAGAGAGTTAATTGAATTCATTTGACAGTGTCCACAACAGCAAAATGGCGATGATTGTGGATACTATGTATGTAGAACAATGGATCTTATAGTCCAGAATAGATCGGTCAACATAGATCCAAGCCATGTATGTTTGCTTTTCCATATTTTTCTATTAATGAATCATGACATATATATTTTTGACCTAATGTCTAACTGTATATTAATTAAAACATGTGTGTTGTAGTTTTTCACCGATGACTATGCACGAGGCCAGCAATATAATATTGATGAAATTGATGAAGTTAGAGACCAATGGGCCAAGCACGTGCACTCATTCATTCGGTATTAGGTAGCGATCTATATATTCTACATGCATTTTCAGATTTGTATTTTGTCTACATCTTTCGGTCTTCCAGCCTAGATTTGTGAACTCTTTACTTTGGGGTGTAGAGCTACCAAGTTGTGGTATGCCCACTAATTTTTATTCCTAAGTATAGTTGGTGTATTGAGACATGCATACTAATTATAGATTGATTGAAATTATGGTGTGATACCTTGCTGGTATGAATTGATGTTGTTTTACATTGCAGATTTGGTAATTGTTTGAACATACAACTGTGTATGTGGGCAGGAACAAAACAGAAAAATGCTAAAAAAAAAACATACACTTTTAATAACGGTTCTATGGGAAACCGTTATTAAAACCATGTTTTAATAACGGTTCGTATACAAAACCGTTATTAAAAATCGATGCTTTAATAACGGTTCTATGGGAAACCGTTATTAAAGCCTCAGTTTTTAATAACGGTTTCCCATAGAACCGTTATTAAAGCATCAGTTTTTAATAACGGTTTTGTTTACGAACCGTTATTAAAACATGGTTTTCAACAACGGTTTTTTCTGATGAACCGTTATGAAAACCTTATTTTTAACAACGGTTTCCCATAGAACCGTTATTAAAAGCTCATTTTTAACAACGATTTTTAAGTAAAAACCGTTATTAAATATGAAGTTTATGCACATATTCGCGGGTTTTTGTGTATTTTTAATGACGGTTATGAACCGTTATTAAAGATATAATAACAGGCGATTCAATAACGGTTGAAAACCGTTATTAAAACTCGAAAATAACCGTTATTAAAAGCTGTTTCCGTGGTAGTGTGTTTTTCACGCAGCTCATGCTACATAAGTAGTATAAGCTGCTGCATGCCTTGGTATATTTTGTTTAATAAGTTTTAAGCTAACTATTTCATTAATTAAGTGTTATAAATTCTTATGCTTTTGGTTTTCTTATTTCTAATATGATAAATATTTATATTATTTTTAGGTATTGGTTTTGCTAATCCAAAGCTTGAACCTTTAATCGGAATATCGGTAAGGTTCAATTTTGCGAGAATTAAGGTAATCTTTAAACCCCACTTAAATACATGGATAAACGTATGTTAGCACATTAGGCTTTTTAATATGTTATTATGCTTGATATATATTGTTTAATATAATATATGTAGTTTCTTGCGTTCATTGATAAAAAAGGAAACATGTTAGATTATATGCTATGTATGAAAATATTGCTTAAGAAAAGAGTTTGGTTATTAATGAAAATGTTAAGTACTTATCCATGTTGTATTCTTCTATTGTGACCATTAATGCATGAATAATATTATTGTTAGTCCTGGGGGCATTTTAGTAATATGTCTTATGCAAGAATGTGGCCTAATATGTGTGGGTGCTAATGAGTATTATATTAAAATATAATAGGTGCTGTAGTTGGATAATAGAAATGGAGTATTAATATTACTATTTTAGGTAGTGATGATAATTTAATAAAAGTGTTGTAATAAGGGGCAAAAAGGTAATTTAGTCAATAAAAGGGATAAAATGGTAAATTTTGAAGTAAAGGGGTGAAATAGTAATTTTACAAGTAAAGGGATAAAATGGTAATTTTATAAGTAAAAGGGTATTATGATAAATTTTGGAAGTAAGGGGAAAATGATAGTGTTGGATGCAAAGGGTAAAATGGTAATTTTGTATGCAAAGGATAAAATGGTAATTTTGTAAGTAAAAGGATAAACTGGTAATTTATAAGTAGAAGGGGAAAATGGTAATTATGGAAAAGGATAGCTTGGTAATTATGATAATAGAGAAGGGTGATTTGGTAATTTAACCAACTAAAGGGTAATTTGGTAATTTTGATAATGGGAAAGGGTAGTTTGGTAATTATGATAAGGGAAATTTGGTAATTTAATCAACTAAAGGGTAATTTGGTAATTTTAATAATAGAGAAGGGGAATTTAGTAATTATGATAATAGAGAAGGGTAATTTGGTAATTTAACCAACAAAAGGGAAAATTAGTAATTGTTTAACCAACTAAAGGGTAAATTGGTAATTATAATAATGAAAAAGGGCAATCTGGTAATTCAACCAACTAAAGGGCAATTTGGTAATTATAAAAAAAAGGAGAAGGGCAATTCGGTAATCTAACCAGCCAAATGGGAATTATAATAAGTGTAAAAATTACAAAGGGTGATTGGTGGCCTAATAAATGTGGGAGATAACTTGGTAACCCAAACCGAGTAGGGACGTGGCTAAGAACAACTATGTGTGTGTTATATGCCTCGTGTGCCATGTATTATGCCATGTTGTGTACTTTATGCTTAATGGTTAATCATTTGTAGCACAACTTCGAGTGGATGTGTGCTTATGTGACTTCCTTATGGCATATGGATGATGATTACATATGTTGTGCTTACAATGTTATATGATGTGATCCTCTAGGACACGCATGCTAGGATGTTTAATAATATGATATGGGGTGAAAGGATAAAAAGGAGCAAATGGGAACTGAATTGACTAAGAGGACACAAGATTGACCTTAGTATCTCATGATCCATAAGGGGGAAAATAAAAGGAGATTATGATCAAAATGAATGAGTGATGCAACTCTTGCATGGGAGATTTCTAGGGTTTGTAAGGGATGATCCTTACGTAAGGAGGGTGTTAGGGTATGAGCAGCCAACTAGGGTTTTACGGTCACATGTATAATTGGTGAGTAGAGTGATGGATTTCGGGTTGAATCTAAAAGAGATAAGGTGTGGAATAATAAAAGAAAGGTTAGGCCACATAGGTCCGATTAGGGTTTCAAGGGAAAACCCTAGAGAGTGGTAGTGAGAGAATTTGAATGTCATAAGATGATGGGCCTTAACCCACACCCTTAGGAGTTGGGTTTTCGTTATGAGTAAACATAAGGGGGATTGGATGTCGGGGTGTGATGAAAGGCGCAAAGGTCTCAAGATATGGGACGTGTCCTATTGGGAGGATAGAAGTAGAGGTCAGTGACATGCATATCAAGGGTGAAATACTTTCGAATAAGATACGAATAAGATAGTAATCATTTAAAGAGGAAGATTGTTAAGCCAGACTCAAACCAGTCCACGAACAAATAATAGTGGCCAGGAAACGGGGTGCCCTACATGAAGTGTCCACTGATGAATAAAAGTGGCCGGGAGCGTTTTTTCCTGCATGACCGGTCCACTGGCTATAATAGTGGGGGATTCCATGCTCAACAAACAAAATGTAATGAATCTAAGACATGGGAAATACATTAAGTACTTATAGTGGAACACCATGTGAGTTGAGGCCAGATCGGTCCACCAATAAATAATAGTGGCCAGGAGCATTTTTCCCTACATGACTGGTCCACTAGAAAATAATAGTGGCCAAGAGTGTTTTGTCCTGTATTATTTTCAGTCCACCCACTATAATAGTGGGGTTCCTACACTCACATGGATATAAAATCTGAGAGATAATTGAATAATGATGGACTAATGGCTTAAGGCCCTAAAGGTATCGATTGTTCATTATAACCTATTAACATCCAATTAACTTGTTAAGTATGTGAATATTATGTATGCACCTATCATTATGAACATATATAGTGTTGTATCATGTGTTACCTTGCGAGCCTACTTTTAAGTGTGTTTTAAGGGGTTACTCAGTACTATAGTACTAAGGGTTATATTCGTCGGGCCCCTACTTATTCAATGGGCAGTGTCCCTTACAGGTCATTTTTAGGTGCTATTCAAGTGGGCTCTCGGGAAAGAGTAAAATGTACTATCTGGAAAGTCCTAGGGTCATCCTCTTTCTCTTCTAAATTCTTGGTTTCAATGTATTTGTTGTTTTGTAACCACCACTAGTGGAATTTATTCTTGTAAATGGTTTACTATGCTATTATAATTTAAATATGTTTGAGTTTCTCATAAGCTGTATTTTTCTCTTTTAGCCATAGTACTTGGTACTGGAATAGTAGGAGCGAACCGGTCTAGTACTAAGTATGGCATTAATATCCCCAGAGTTCACAATTTTGTTATTTCACTTTCGCTAATTAATTTAATAAAACAAAATTTTTTAGTAGTGAATTTTGGGGGTATTACAAGAGGTGTGCATGTCGACAACATAGGGTAGTTGTTGAAGGGAGAAGGAAGGGAAGGAAGTGCATGGAGGTGCAAGGGCTTGTATGTCCCAAAAATGGAAGGAAAGGGATGGGGGGGAGAGAAGGAAAGAGAGTAGGCTGTAGAGGGCAGGTAGCAGCAGGTGGCGGTGTAGGAGGTTGCCATAGCGCAGGTCGGCGGTCAAGGAAGGAGAAGAGAAAGAAGAAGAAGAAGAAGAAGAAGAAGAAGAAGAAGAAGAAGAAGAAGAAGAAGAAGAAGAAGAAGAAGAAGAAGAAGAAGAAGAAGAAGAAAAGGAAATGAGGGGTAGGCTAGCCAAGCAGGGGAGAAAGAAGAGGGAGAGAAGGTGGGCCAACTGCCCAGCGTGAGGAGGGGAAATGCCATAGGCCTAGTGGCTCGAAGGAGAAAGAAGAAAAGGAAAAAGATAAAAAAAAAGGAAGAAAAAGAAAAAGGAGAAAGGAAAATGGAAAATGGAGAGGAATAAAATAAAAATAAATTTTGGAATAATAAAATTTAATATTTTTGATAGATAAATTAATTTAATAAGTTAATTTATTATAATTTTATATATTGGTTTAAAAAGGATAATTTTAGTAAAATATTAGTTTGAAAAATTATTTAAATAAAATTAGCATAATAACATAAAAAAAATATTTATTTTAATTTTTTAAATATCCATATCCAATTTTATATACTTAAAAATACACAAAGTAATTAAATTAAATAAATTTAAAAGTTAATCTATCCCAAATAAATGCTATTTATTAAACTATAGGTTTTTAAAAATTTTGGGGTATTACACTACAGGATAAAGTTAAAAAAAAATGAATTTAAAATATTAAAAAGTAAAACACAAGAAAGATCAAAATGTATATATTTTTAAATGAAAATTGAAATCATAATAATACAATAAAATAAAAATCATGAATGAATTTATCTAGAATCGTCCGCAATGACAATAATTAATTAAAGTCTAATATAAATTCAAAATTGTTGATAAAAATATAAAATAAATCAAAATTAAAACAATTAAACATATTTATCTAATTTGCTAATAAAATCTTTAAGTTTTGAGAAAACTAAATTTAAAAAATATGGGGTTTTACACTTGCTTTTTCAAAAGAGGATGCATCCGCCTCATGGAATTCACAAAGGTAATCAGGATATGCACTCACTGGTATCTTATGACAAGACCTCAACTTATCATCAATTACTATTAAATCCCTTGATATCTGGTGTCTCATAAATCTTCCACAATCAACAACCCTAGGGTATGGAATATCGATGAAAGATAAATCTATATATCTAACTCTCGTAGCTAGACATGCCTGAATTTGTGGTAAAATCAGCAAAAGATAATATCTATATTTAGATTACTATAGATTAGAAAACATTTATTTATTTAATATCATTTTTATTTTCATTTTTATTTATAATTGCTTTGGAACAGTGAGAAAATTTTGTAACTTTTAGTAAACGTATTTATCCTCATGTAGGGAATGAAGGCCATTGTTTGTTTAATTTGTTTTTTTTTTATTTTGATTTGAAATTTCATACACATAAGGAAATTTTAGAACTTTTGTAACTATTTTCAATCTAATTACAATAAATGTGTGGCTAGTTTTGCTTTCAATTTGTTTCAATATAGGAATATATAATTCAATTTAACCCATCATTTTTCCCATACAATGATTAAACTATTGGAATAGAGTGATCAGTTTAATCGGTCTGATGGGGTACGAGGGTGTTAATCAATATGAAACTACTTAGTTTTGAAATTAGCATTTCGAATGAAAAAAAAAATAGATTGGACAAAAAAAAGGTTATACCTATTAACCCAATTAAATTAGTTTAACCTGATACACCTTAAACGTTGTCACTTGAATTCTTAAGGGAAATTTAAGGCTGAATAAACTGGTTACCTGATCAAATGAGTAAAAATAGGATTAGATCAGATCATACCTAAGTCATATATACCGAACAATTGTTTGAATAAAAGTAATTATTATTGTAATTATTATACATTTTTATTTATAATTTATTTAATTACAACAAATATATTTAATCACAATAACATATATACATATTCACCACCCACCACAATTTTTATACCAAATACATAAAAAATTATTTAATCACAATTACAGATATACATATACAATTGTCACAACAATTGTTATACCTTTCTAATAATAAGTTATTTAATCAAAACACATACATCAATAAAATTATAATCAAATTAAACATTTATATACATATAATAATAAATGTCTCATCCAACATTTATATAATAATGAATGATAACATATATATATGTATGTATGTATATTAGTTAAAAATTAAGAAAAAAAAAACTTACGAGTGGCGGCAATAGGCAGTGGTAGTAATGCTCTAGCAATAGTGATGGTTGCTCTCTGGTGGTTCATAAATTTTCCAAAAAAAGAAAGAAATTAAATATAACATTCATGAACTAATTGCTTAAAGAAAATAAAATAATCAGAGGAAGAAAAGCCAAAGGATGTGGCAACGACAACGGTAGTGGTAGTGTAAGGTGTGATATAGAAGAAGAAATTGAAAACTAAAAAAAAACTAAGTCAATATCAACTAATTATTATAATACATAAAATATAAATTAAATAAAAACTAAAGCTTTAAAGTAATGTTCTCACCTTTGTTTACAATTAGCGAGAAGAGAGCAATGAGAGAAGATTATAGAGTATAAGAGAAGAGAAAGAGATAACCAAGGAAAATGAGGCTTGTGCTAAGGTTTAATAAGATTTTTAGCGATGACATATGTTTTCACTAATAATGGGAAAAAATACAGTGCTAAGTGTACATGTTCCATTAGTGACATCATTAGGGTTAATAGCGTTGATAAATTACCGCTAATGATGAAACATTGAAAAAAAACACTTCCCTCCGACCTTTCCGAAAATTTTCAATGCATTAGTTGTCCCTATAGACACTATTAACAACATCAAATATTGTCACCAGTTATATTTTCATTAAAAAATAGTTCAAGAAAAACTTAGATGGAAAATTTCTTGTGAATAAATTAGCAACAACATTTTTTTAGACAAATTTTTTTCCGCAATTTTCAAGCTTCCAAAGTTACTTTCAGCTACTTCTTGTTGCTAATAAGTGGAATGACAAATTGCTATCCTTAAAACAATCGACACAAATTTACCTTTTCTTATAGTGCTATGTGAAATATTTTCTTTCCGTATGCCAATAGATAACTTATTGTGGGAGATTATTCTTCTTGTGTAGATGATGTTTAAGATTTTGTTGGATCAGTTTTAGCCTTATATCTAGTATGAAATAAATAGTAAACATTTATCTTATGTAAGATTTTGCGGTAAGATTTCCTATTTTCAATTTTGGCTTTTACATTATTCATTTAAATGAAAGTTTTTATGAATGAAAAATGGTGGTGTTATATGAATACAGATCTTCTAGCGTATAATTACATTTATTTTGAGGCACAAATATACATCCATTTTTTAAACAAGTGCAAAGGAAAAATATACACTTACTTTAAAATAAATATACATATTTTAGATTAAAAATACATATCCTCTAATGAGTATTTATGTAAATATAAGGAGAAAAATATATAGTTAAAAAAATACACATTCTCTATTTAGTGAAACGAAAAACACATAAAAAATATATTTAAATTTGAACTAGGGATCATCCTTACGTTAAGCTTGTTTGCTCCACTAGCTTTGCTACTAAATATTACTAATTTACTATTACTTCTATCTTTTACTTTCATATAAGAGGCATGTGCTAAGGTTTGATAAGATTTTTAGTGATGACATATGTTGTCATTAATAATGAGGAAAAAAAATACGATGTGTAGTGTACATGTCCCATTAGTTATATCATTAGGGTTAATAGCGATGATAAATTGCTGCTAATGATACAACGTTGAAAAAAAAACACTTCCCTCCAAACGTTGAAAAAAAAAACACTTCCCTCCAACCTTTCCACCAAAATTTTCACAACATTAATTGTCCCTATAGACACTATTGGCAAGGTTAAATATCATCACTAATTATATTTTCAATAAAAAAAGTTTAAGAAAAAATTTGGTGGAAAATTTCTCGTGAATAAATTAGTGACAACTTTTTCTGGATGAAATATTTTCAGCAATTTTCAAGCTTTCGAAGTTACTTTCAGCAACTAGTTGTTGCTGCTAATAGAAAATTTTTGCAATGACAAATTTTCATCCCTCAAACAATGGTGGCAAATTTATCTTTTTCTTCTAGTGTTATATGAGATATTATCTTTCCATATGTCATTAGATATCTTAGTATGTGAGTCTATTCTCTTTGTGTAGATGATGTTTAATATTTTGTTGGATAATTTTTAGCCTTATGTCTAACATAAAATAGATGATGGACATTTATCTTATGTTAGATATTGTGGTAACATTTTATATTTTTTATTTTGGCCTTTTACATTATTCATTTAAATGAAAACTTTCATGAGTAAAAAGTTAGAGAATTATATAAATAAACATATTCTAGAATATAATTACATTTCTTTTAAGTCACGAATACTCATGCTTTTTTTATACAAGTGCAAATGAAAAATATACACATGCTTTAAAATAAATATACATATTTTAGAATAAAAATTTATATCCTTTAATGAGTATTTATGTAAATATAAGAAGGCATATAGATATTTAAAACAAATACGTATACATTCTCTCTTTAGTGAAACCAGAAATACATATAAAAAAAAGGTAGGATCATCTTTACGTTAAGCTTGTTTGCCCCACTAGTTATGCTACTAAGGGCTTGTTTGGTATGGGGGTAATAGGGGTGGAAAATTTTCTCTTGTATTTTGCATCTTTTATATTAAGTATTTAACAATAATAAATATATTTTAATGAAATACCCATTTTAATTCAAATTAAGATCTAAAATGGGTATTTATTAGAATAAAAATATTTAAATTTAAATAAATTATATAAGATATATAAGATATGGGAGTAATTTTTCCACTCATATTACCCCCATACCAAACGAGCACTAAATATTATTATTAGTTTTATCTTTTACTTTCATATAAGGAACAACACCATCCTTATAAGAGAATTATAAGTACCGTGTTTTGTGTCACTCGCAGTATGATGCAACAATAGGGTACAATACAGTTAAATTCAAATTAGGTGAGGGTAATGTAGGAATAAATTAACGATTATTTGATGATAGAGAGGAGAGAGGAGAGAGCATGTCTCGTCTCCATGCAGACATCTTCATGCATGCAAATAGAGCTTCTTCGTCGGCCTATCCTCTAACCATATCCACATCCGGGAACACCAGTAGCGCACCACGCCTTATCATCCGCACACATTTAGATGGAAGCAGGAGGGATTCTATCCCTTCGAAAGGGGGGGCATCGACTTAAACAACTGAGGTAGTTGTTTTCTGTGTCCGTGGATAACATCGTTGGGGATTTTAGGAGAGATAAACTGCAAGAAGTGTTTGAAGGGGTTGGGAAGCTAGAAGACGTCTATATCAGCAAGAAGGTTAGGCGGGGGACAAAAGCCATGTTTAGATTTGTGCAGTTTGGGACGGAAGCAGAGGCGATAGAAGCAGTACGAAAGTGCAGTGGAATGCTGCCGCATGGATCGAAGCTGTACGTGAAGGAGTCACGGTTTGGTAGGTCTGGGTAGGTGGGGAGTCATGGCTCGGCAAGGAGGAGTGGAGAGACGAGCAGAGCTGGGTCTTCGAGATGGAAAGATTCTTAGAGAGATGACAGATCATATGCGACCGTAACCATAGAGAAAGGCAATAGGAGGATTCTTCAGATGTAAGTCGTTAAGGAGGAGGTCGAATGGCTAGAATGGAGCGTTGTTGTGGAATCGGCACGACCCTTGATGCCGGACCTGGTCATCCAATAGTTGATGGCATCCTAGAGCACCCTCTGTAAGGTAAGAGACCTTGGGAGTTTTAAATACCTTCTCACTTATGAATCTGTGGAAGCAGCCCATGTTGCGATGGAGGAGGGTAGTCTACTTCGAGAAACCTTCGAAGTAGTTAGGAAATGGAAGTTGGAGGATACGTGCTACGTGAGAAGAGCTTGGGAAGAAATCCATGGGCTCCTAGTTGTGGCATGGAAGGAAGGGGTGGTGAGGCAGATTATGTTGCCTTGGGGATGGTGGGTCTGCTGGGAAGAAAGGAAGGACTTTGGTGAGTCTATGGAGATCACCAGGGTGATGGTTGATATGCCGGTAATGGAGGAGATTAGGGAATAGCTGGAGTTAATCATTAATGGTAAGAAGGTAATAGTGCATGTGCAGGAGGTCGGGCAAGGGTGGACACCCAGGCAGAAGACGGTGAATCGCATGAGTCCCTTTTGACCAGGCATGTCTGACTCCGATGAGGAAGATGAAAGATCAGGGGAGGAGGGAACGCACAGGGGAGCTGGAAAGGGAGGGGAAGAGCTATGCATAGTTTTGAAGCAGGTGGGGAGGCTGAGGGAGGAGGAGGCACCGATTGGTCTGCTGCTGACCTATGACAGCGAGGAAGAGGGATCGGCTACCTTGGAAAGGGAGAAGTGCACTCGATGGGGTGAGGAGGAACTACTGCATGCTGTTTGCAACAGTGGCTTAGGGAAGGAAGAGGGTCGGTGCAGGCCTTGGGATTTGGAAGTGCGGCTACTGCATTTACATGAGAGTGGGCTGGGAGGTGAACGGGAAGATGTTGATAGAAGGGTGAATAAGACTGTCGGGGCAGAAGAAGGGATCGGAGGTTGCGCTGACAAGGAGGAAGTGGTGAGGCGTGAGGAAGCAGCGCATGATTGTGCGGTAGTTGGTGCTAATAGGGAGGAATCAGCCGAATATACAGGCACTGTTTTTGTAGGGGTAGACCACAATTTGGAAGAAGAAAGGCATTTGATGGAAAGGTGAAAAAAGGGGAAGGGCCGAGAGGGAGAGGGACAAGGGATAAAGAAGAAGATGGTGGGAAGGGAGATAAGGAGGAGGAAAGGAGAGGGGAAGGCATAAAATCTAGTATGGATAGCCCTCCACCCAGATTTGGAAGAATAATTCTCGAGGTAGCATCAAAAGGACATGGTAGAGAGGCTCGGATGGGAGGAAAGGGAGTCAAAGGGGAAGAGGTGGATGAGGAAGGGTTGGATGAAGCTATTGAATGCTGGAAGCTTGGGAAGGAAATTGGTCTCTCCTCTAAAGAAGAGAAGAAGTGCGTGGAAAAATTGCGTGTTCTCAGAAGAAGCCAAAGAAAGAGTAGGAAGATATAGAGGCAAGGTCAAGGGAGATAAGGGGTGTCTATGTGTTTAATGGTTTTTATTAGCTGGAACATAAGGGGGATTGGGGCCGCAGGGAAGATGTCATGTTTACAATCTTTGATAGCGAAGCAAAACCCTTGGGTGTGTGGCCTGGTGGAAGCAAAGCATCATATTGTGAGGGATTCCTAAAAAAATAAGGTGTGGGCTTCCAGGAGGATCGAATGGAGGGACTTAGAGGCACAGGGTAGAAGTGAGGGATTGATTATTGGGTGGAACACTCAGTTCTTTATGGTAAGAAGTACTAGAAGTGGAAGTAGATGGATCTTGTTAGAAGGGCGTTTTCGCTCCTTTGCCTTTGACTGTGGGATTTTATTAGTGTATGGGAGTTTGGCCTCGAGGGACCGGAGGGTGCTGTGGGAGGAATTGTGTACAGTGGGACAGAGTTGCGGGGTCCCCTAATAGTCATGGGGGACTTCAACGAGGTAAGATCATGCGAAGAAAGGAAGGGAGAGTGGGTGGATAATAGCAGCGTCAAGCAGTTCAACGAGTGGATTGACAAGATGGGCCTGGTCAATTTGAAGCCTTCAAATTTAAAGTTCTCTTGGCATAAGGCGAATTCTGCAAGTCTTCTGGATAGGTTTTTAGTGGATCCATGTTGGTTGGTTTCCTACCCGATATTAGATGTATAGGGTTGGGTCAGTCTCTTTCAGACCATAATCATATCGTTCTTAGACTGTTGAGTTCTGAGAAAGGGCCGATTCTTTTTAGATCGTGGGATATGTGGTTCACGCACCCTCAGTTCCATGGGTTTGTGGCTAAATGTTGGGATAGTTTGAAGGGGGGGTCATGTCATGATAAATTGAAGGCAATGAAAGAAATGCTGAGGAGGTGGTATAAGGAGAACTTCGGGGATATTGAGACGAAGATTAAGTTGTTCGAAGTAGAGTTGAGCAAGTTGGATGACACTAGTCTTGGAGGGCCGATTGATGATGTGGAGTTGGCTAGGAGGGCGGCATTACAGAGTCAGTTATGGATTTGGCACAAGAGGAAGGAGGCTTATTGGATGCAGGTCTCTAGCGTTAGAGGGTTTAAGGAGAGAGACAGGAACACAAAGTATTTCCACGCGATCGTAGTAGTGAGGAGAAGGAGGAATCTTATTGGTAGACTCGTGAGGAAGGGTTTAGTAAGTTGACAGTGGAGAAAAGCTTGGCGCTCGATAATATCCCTTTGGAGAAGGACGTTAAGAAGGCAGTTTGGGCATGTGACCCCTTGAAAGCACCAGGGTACGATGGGTATCACATGGGCTTTATTCGGAAGATGTGGGGCTTAATAGGGAAGGAGTTTATAGAGGTGGTTCTAAATTTTTTTTGGAGTAGCAGACTTCCGGCCTCTATCAATACAACTATGGTAACTTTAATCCCTAAAGTGGATGATGCAGAAGAGGTGAACCAATTTCGACCCATTAGTCTGATTGGATGCATTTATAAGGTGATTTCAAAGATTATCGCCCAGAGACTGAAGCTTGTGATTGATGATCTGGTAGGGGAGTCTCAAACATCTTTCATAGAAGGAAAAAGTATTTTGGATGGGGCCTTGATAGCTAATGAAGTTGTGTAGTGGTCTAGGAGGACAAGGGGATTAAAAGGGGTTATGATCAAACTGGATTTTCAGAAGGCTTATGATAGTATCAGATAGGAATTTGTGGATGGTATTTTGAGGATTATGGGCTTCGGTGGTGTATTCCGGGGATGGATCAAGGAGTGTATCTCGACTGCTAATATATCGCTCCTCGTGAATGGGACCCCTACTCCTCCTTTTTATATGGATAGGGGGCTTAGACAAGGGGATCCGATATCTCCATTCTTATTTGTGCTTACGATGGAGGTTTTTAACTAGATTATCAGAAGAGGTGTTGACAAGGGTCTGATTCAAGGATTAAGAGTTGGAAGACACAGGTGTCATGTCACCCATCTCCAGTTCGCTAACGACACGATGATATTCTGCAAGGCTTCTTCAGAGAATATTAGAAATTGGAGGAGACTGTTTGATTGCTTCTTCTTGATATCGGGCC
This sequence comes from Tamarix austromongolica, assembly GCA_039764185.1. NCBI lineage: Eukaryota > Viridiplantae > Streptophyta > Magnoliopsida > Caryophyllales > Tamaricaceae > Tamarix > Tamarix austromongolica. Next base: position 81,718,703 of record CM077816.1, read on the forward strand.
TGGGGGTGAATTTTAAGAAAACAAAGCTTATAGGCCTTGGAGTAGATGATCATTTCTAGAGAGAGGTCGCGGCTATTCTAGGATGTGCCATTGGCAAGTTACCTACTATGTACTTGGGTCTTCCATTGGGGTTAAAAGGGGGAAGAAGTCAAACTTGGAAGCCGGTGATCGATAAAGTGAAACAGAGGCTAGCAGGGTGGAAATCAAAATTTTTTTCTAGAGCAAGGAGATTGGTTCTAATTAAAAGTGTCCTTAACAGCCTTCCCATGTATTATATGAGTCTATTTAGGATCCTGAAGGGCGTGGTCAAAGAAATTATTAGTATCCAGCGTAATTTCTTCTGGATGCAGAATGGAGACCGGAAAAGACTACCGTTGGTCAGATGGAGTGTGATCGAAAGACCCAAATGCTTGGGTGGTCTTGGAGTGGGGGATCTAACCATGATGAATAATGCTTTGTTATTCAGATGGTGGTGGAGGTATTATACGGTTGATGGAGTTGCGTGGAAGAACGTGATATCCTCAATTCACTATGGGGACCGAAGTGGGAGTATGCTTAGCCTTGCGAATCAACGAGGTTGGTCACCGTGGGTAGATATAATAAAGGGGGGAAGTAGGGACCCCGTCATAAAAGAGGGATTGTCTTTTGTTGTTGGGGACGGAAGGTCTGTTAGCTTTTGGCATGATGATTGGACAGGATCAAGAGCACTGAGAGTTGCTTTTCCTAGACTTTTCAGTGTGTCTAGCCAATAGGAGGAGAAGGTTACCGATATGGGGCGATGGGAAGGAACACAGTGGATATTGATCTTCAGGTGGAGACGGCTTCTTTTTGAGTGGGAGAGCGAGCTAGTGGAGCAATTGGAAGGGGTTATCAACAGACATCCCTTGAGCAGAGAAAAGAAGGACATGTTTAGATGGGCTCTTGAGGACAATGTGTCATTCTCTGTCAAATCATTTTGTCTGGCAGCGTTTCAGAAGACCGTTGGGGACAGGCCTACAAACCTAGATCTCAGTTTTATATGGAGCGGGCTTGCCCCTCCGAGGGTTGAACTAATCACTTGGTTTGCGGTCCAATAGAGGCTTAATACCAAGGAGAGGTTAGCTAGACTTCATGTTGTGGAGTTGGAGGATACAGGGTGCCCCCTCTGTATGGTCGAAAGAGAATCGGTGGACCATGTGTTTCTTCACTGTCTTGTAGCAAAGAAGATTTGGTACGCGATTAGTGAGTGGCTTGGTGTTACATGGGTGATGTCAGGATCTATTAAAAAGCATGCTTATGTGTGGTTTGGCTTCACAGGAATCGGGTTGAGGCGTGATCTCTGGAGTACAGCCTTCTTTGCTATAATTGGTGTCATATGGGAGTATAGATATAAAGTCGTGTTTGATAACTACAAAGTGTGTGATAGGTGGCTTCTCTTGCTTATTAAAGTTAGGATAGGCTCTTGGATTAAGGCGAATAAGAGTGAGTTTCCTTATAAAATCTAGGAAGTGGTCCATAATGTTGAACCTTTCTTGTAGGAATTCTTTTGTTGTATTTGCTTACTCTCTTATTTATCAAAAAGAAAAAATATCTTATTAAAACTAGTGATTTGTATATAATGAAATAATAAACTGGGACAGAGGATGCTTAGTTACCAAATGAAAACTCCATTGCACATTAATAAAAGTCAAGCCATATATAGAGATTAAGTGTATATCACAAACAATCAGACTGAGTTGAATGTTTCGAACTCACTTAATACAGGCACAATTGTACGACCATAAACAAACCGATATCAAACAAAGAGAAAAGTAACGAAATGCTGGCACGTGCATATTGGGGTTTTACAGATAAACCAGCACTGCTTATTGAAAAATTACGCATACATAATACAAGGTAATAATAGCCCAAGGATAGTAAAAAAGAGTTTCCCTAAAAAATTAAAGAGATAGTTTATAATGTATAAATTCTGTTAAAGTAGGTGTAAATTTTTTTTCTCTAGTGTTTTGCTTTTATTGTGGAGTCGTTTAGTTGTACAGTTATTGAATTTATGGTTTGGATCTCTTATGTCATTTTGCATTATCAAACTATCAAAAAATAAAATAAAAATAAAAACCAAAACCAGAGCATGCTCGAATACAGCGTCCTGGAGCTCCTCTTTCATCGCACCCTCGCTGCTTTTCATGATAGATTAATATATAATCTATATATATTTGACAGGATCGAATGCTAATCTATCAAGATTAATATATATAATATATCGCGGAAGCGTACCTGAATCCATAATAATAAAAGATTTATTGGGTACCGTCGAATCTGATATCAAACCCTAACGGTCGGTTCTGTAGTCTTCTAGATCACGCACGTACCCGCTACTTGCCAATGACTGATGGGAACCAATGGGGCGAAGTACGTCTGACCTAGGGACCATAACCACATATATATAGATAACAAGCCTGTCATCTATCGGGCCATCCTAGTTCGGTCCATCAACGATCTAGGACTCCCACAGTCTCTACACATATCGGTCCACATTCAATCAGATACATTAGGCCCAACTTAATTAAACCTAATTCAATCACGTTTATTCGGGCCTAACCGTTACGACAACGTCCAATTCGTATCGTTCACATACAAGCCCAACATCGGATAATAATCCAACAATCTCCCACTTGGGCTATATATGCAACGTTACTAATTGTGACATAACCGAATGAGCTCAAATCTGTTGTCGTTATAAAATGTATCTTTAACCAATCCGGTCCATCAATCACATAAACATAGGATCAAAGCGGCTTTCGTCACATAACTACGTAACTAAACCCTCAATGGTCACATATGTTGACATGACAGAATGACATGGATCAAGATGTGGATGTGTAGCATGGAAATATCATGCAATGTGATCCTAACATGCATATTTCCAACTGGTCCACCTTAAAACTTTAGTGAGATCAAACCATACCAAAAGATAGAAAGGAAATAAACTGAAACTTTATTTCTGCAGAAAACATGTGGTCAAAATATCCATAAGTCAAACCAAAGAGTCTATATATAGAGTAACTGAAATTACAAACTCCCACTAAAACTAAAGATCATTAGCTGATATAACACCCATACGAGCTACATGCTCGAGAAACTGCTTGGGTGGTAAGGCTTTAGTAAATGGATCCGCAATCATGGAGTTTGTACTGATATGCTCTATAGACAATTCTCCTTTCTGAACCTTTTCTTTAACAACTAAGAACTTGATATCGATACTCTTCGATTTTGTAGAACTTAGATTGTTGTTGGAATACTGAACTGCAGCCTTATTGTCACACAACAACTTGAGTGGTTTTTCAATACCATCAACTATACGCAGCCTCGTGACAAAATTTCGCAGCCATATACCATAATTAGAAGCCTCATAGCATGCCACAAATTCTGCTGCCATGGTGGAAGAGGCAACAACTGTCTGTTTGGAACTCTTCCAAGACACAGCTCCTCCAGCCATCAGAAAAACAAAACCTGATGTGGACTTCATACTATCTTGGCATCCAGCAAAGTCGGAGTCAGTGTATCCTACGATCTCAAGCTTGCCTGACATCCGATATGTGAGCATGTAATCTTTCGTTTTCTGTAAGTACCGCATGACTCATTTGGCTGCTGTCCAATGGTCAAGTCCTGGATTGCTCATATATCTGCCCAACATCCCAGTAATGTACGCAATATCCGGACGCGTACATACCTGAGCGTGCATAATACTTCCCACAGCTGAAGCATAGGGAATATTCTGCATTTCCCTTCTTTCATAGTCATTTTTAGGGCACTGACTGAGACTAAACTTGTCTCCCTTAGCGACAGGGGTATTTCCCGGTTTGCAGTTATGCATTCCATATCGTTTGAGAACCCTTTCAACATAGGCCTTTTGTGACAACCCTAGGATACCTCGAGAACGATCCCGGTATATCTCTATGCCCAATACAAAAGATGCATCACCAAGATCTTTCATTTCGAAATTCTTAGCTAGAAATCTCTTGGTCTCATGCAACAAACCTATGTCATTGCTTGCTAGCAATATGTCATCAACATATAAAACCAGAAATATCCTCTTACTCCCACAGAACTTATGGTATACACATTCATCAACCAAATTCATCTCAAAGCCAAAAGAGGTGATTACTTGATGAAATTTAAAATACCATTGTCGAGACGCTTGTTTGAGCCCATAGATAGATTTCTTAAGTTTACAAGCCATATTCTTTGGGTCTCCGGACACAAAGTTTTCTGGCTGTACCATATAGATCGTCTCCTCAATGTCACCATTGAGAAATGTCGTCTTTACGTCCATCTGATGTAACTCAAGATTAAAATGTGTCACTAATGCCATAATTACCCTCAAGGAGTCCTTAGAAGAGACCGGAGAGAATGTCTCTTTAAAATCTTCTCCTTCCTTTTGTGTAAAGCCCTTAGCGACTAGACGCGCCTTATATCTTTCCACATTGCCTTTTGAATCCCTCTTAGTCTTAAATATCCATTTGCAACCAATGGGCTTCTTTCCTTCAGGCAATGGGACAAGATCCCATACGTCATTGTCCATCATGGACTTTATTTCCTCATTCATGGCATCAATCCACCTTTGAGAATTCGAACTCTCCATGGCTTGACGGAAGTTGACTGGATCATCTTCCATCATGCCAATGCCAACCTCATGTTCTAGGAGAAATACAATATAATCATCCGGAATAGCACTTCTCCTTTCTCTAGTGGATCTCCTTAGCTCTTGAGGTTGTTGAGCTTGTCCTTCTGGAACAATCACTTCATGTTGAATGGGTGATTGTTCTGCATTGTCTTGTTGAGGTTCTTGATTTTCCTCCTGATCGATGACAGGTGTTGGGACTTGCACATCGTCAGAGACAATAGTAGGAATAGTGACTAATTCCTCCTCAAAGACAATGTTTCTAACCTCATTTCTCCCCCCAAACTCAACATCCTCAAAAAATGTGGCAGTTCCTGTCTCAAAAATTGACTTAAGTGTGGGATTATAAAACTTATAGCCCCTAGATCGCTCCGCATAACCAATAAAGTAACTACTAACTGTTTTGGAGTCCAATGATTTTTCATGTGGTCTATAAGGCCTTGCCTCAGCTGGACATCCCCAAATATGGAAGTGCCTTAAACTAGGCCTTTTGCCTGTCCAAAGCTCATAAGGTGTTTTAGTAGTTGCTTTAGTTGGTACTCTATTTAGAATGTAAGCTGCTGTTTTTAGTGCTTCTCCCCAGAGTGATTGTGGTAAGGTAGAATGACTAATCATACTCCTCACCATGTCCTTAAGAGTTCTGTTTCGTCTTTCAGCTACACCATTCATGTTAGGAGATCCCGGCATGGTGTACTGTGGGACGATACCGCACTCCTCTAGGAATTTAGCAAATGGTCCTGGACATTGTTCACCTGAACCGTCATATCTACCATAGTACTCACCACCACGGTCAGATCTAACGCACTTAATTCGTTTGTTGAGTTGATTCTCAACCTCAAGCTTAAATGATTTGAACACGTCCAGCGACTGTGATTTCTCGTGAATGAGATACAGGTACCCATAACGTGAGTAGTCGTCTATGAATGATATGAAATACTGTTGACTATTCCAAGAAGCCGTAGGGAACGGTCCACAGATATCTGTGTGAATCAATTTTAAGACATCCGAAGATCTATTTGCACCTGTTCTCTTAGTTTTGGTCTGTTTCCCCTTGGCACAATTGACACAATTGTTTAAGTCCGCAAAGTCAAGGGAATTAAGTATACCATCAGACACAAGCCTCTCAATTCTAGCTTTTGAGATATGACCTAAGCGCTTATGCCATAATGATGCTGAATTTTCCTTATTTAATTTGCGTTTGGTACCACGTGATTCCACGTGCAGGATTTCATGATATGAAGCGATGATGTCAAGCATGTATAGGTTATCGTAAGCGCACAATGAACCGGTGCCAATCGTATTTGAATTTAATGAAAGACTAAATTTATTATTTCCAAATGAACAAAAATAACCAGACTTGTCCAATAAGGAAATGGAAACCAAATTCCGTCTAAAAGACGGTACAACGAAAGTTTCTTTCAAATCCAAATAGAAACCAGTTTCTAATAATAACCTAAAGGTGCCAATCGCTTCAACTGGTGCTGCCTTGCCATCTCCCACATAGATGTATCTTTCACCATCACTAGGCTTTCGGCAGTTCAGGCAACTCTGCATAGAAACACTTATGTGAGTAGTAGCTCCAGAATCTAACCACCAAGTGTTTCTAGGTACTGAGGCTAAATTAATCTCAGAACAGACCAAAGTAAGGATTATACCTTTCTTTGCACGTCAAGCGTGGTATTTAGGACAATCCTTCTTTACATGTCCAGTTTTGTTACAAAAGAAGCAGCTATCCTTTTCCTTCTGCTGTTTCTTTTGAACCGGACCCTTAGGAGCAGCTTCATCCTTTCTTTTCTTGCCCTTGCCCTTAAAGGTACTAGCTAAATGAGCACTTTCAGTCCTATCATGCTTCAATCTTTCCTCTTCTTGCACACAATAAGAAATGAGCTCATTGAGAGTCCATTTCTCCTTTTGGCAGTTATAACTGACCTTAAACTGACTAAATTGTGCAGGAAGTGAAAGCAACACCAAGTGCACGAGCAAATCATCTGATAACTCGAGCTTTAGCACTTTTAGTTTCGAAGCAATGTTGGACATTTCCATTATGTACTCCCTTATATTTCCTTTGCCTTTGTACTTCATTGAAATCAAGCGCTGCAAGAGAGTGCTTGTTTCTGCCTTATCGTTTTTTGCAAAACGTTTCTCAATTTCGGCAAGGAAATCCTTAGCATTGGTGATGTCCTCAGACACCCCACCTCTAAAGGCTTCCGGAATGCTGCGCTTAATGATCATTAGACTCATGCGATTCGACCGATCCCACTTCTCAAAGTTCCTCTTATCATCCGAGGTACTTTCAACTGTCAGATCAGCGGGTTTCGGAAGCCTGAGTGCATGATCCAGATCCATGCAGCCAAGGACAATGATAACATTGTCCTTCCATTCCTTAAAGTTATTCCCGTTCCGCATGGGAATAGAGCTTAAGTTAGCAGATATAGTAGTAGCAGTCATGGCTGTACAGAAAACATAAACATAAATAAATATTCATGCTCACAAAAATAATTCACATAATAAAATAATCAATAAATTTAAATATTGGTGATCCCATCACAAGAAACCGGCGCAACATTAATATCAAGTCTTTGGACAATAATATTAACTGCAAGTGGTGTTCCTGTTGCAATAATCAAATACTGACAATAAGGCCTGTCAGATAATAAGTCCATCTTTGGATTGACTTATTATCCACATGGCAACCAAACAATCGTCACATATTTATTATCGCACGTGCATATAAAAATCTGCCAGATATTTGTCTTCCTTTGGGCCGACTGAATAACCGCACGAATAGATATATGCACAAACATCTAATATGTTCGATAAACCAATTTCCATAAAAGAGGTCACTTTGGCGACATATTATTTTAACCAGCTTATCTATTAATATTAGACAACCAATCATTTAAATAAATTGATCCCTTAATTTTATTTCATAAATTTGGACCTATAATATTTGGACCAACTTTATTTAGATTTAATATATATACAACAATATCAAATCTAACTTTATTTGCATAAGTTTCAAGTAATGCACATAAATAGGCCCATATGAAATTTTAATTGGAATAAAAGAAAATAAACTTGATATCCAATTAAAAAAAAATAAGTAAGTCAATCATGCATGATTATTATTTTAATATAGAAATAATAATACACAACAAATATAAGGCCCAAACTATAAGTCCAAATAGTATAAAAGGAAAACTAGACCACAGAAAAATAACCGTAGGCCCAAAGCTAGACCGGCCCAACATAAAGATTTATCAGCCCCAAAAAAAAAAAATATATATATATATATATATGTGTGTGTGTGTGTGAGCTGTTGGGCCAAACTTGTCGATGACCCAACAACCCACCTAAACCAAACTCGTCATATATATACTTGAGCTACAAGCCGAGGCTAACGTGCATAAAGAAGCAGAAAAAAAAAGGACAAATAAGTCAGCCGCGACACATACAAACCCTAACAGGTGCGGCTGTGCGAGGCAGCACACCTGCCGCAGCCCTCCTTTAACCCTCCTTTTTTTTTATTTATATATGCTGAAAAGTTGGGCCATCCGTATCACATAAAAGAAGAAAAGAAAGATTGGAGGCGGGGCAGCCACCTGCCGCAGCCCTCCATCTTCCCTTTTTTTTTTTTTTAAACTGAATCAAACACGCAACGAATGAACAGTAATCGGCGTGAACAGTATCCATCGATGAACAGTACCGATAGACAAACTCTTGACGCATGAACAGTATTCGATCGATGAACAGTACCGACAAAAAAAATCATGTTCCCGGATGAACAGTACCGAGTGAACAGTCCCGATAGCTTGAACATTTTTTTTAAAATTAATCTGGATAAATTTAGCAACAGCTCTAATACCAATTGATAGATTAATATATAATCTATATATATTCGACAGGATCGAATGCTAATCTATCAAGATTAATATATATAATATATCGCGGAAGCGTACCTGAATCCATAATAATAAAAGATTTATCGGGTACCGTCGAATCTGATATCAAACCCTAACGGTCGGTTCTGTAGTCTTCTAGATCACGCACGTACCCGCTACTTGCCAATGACTGATGGGAACCAATGGGGCGAAGTACGTCTGACCTAGGGACCATAACCACATATATATAGATAACAAGTCTGTCATCTATCGGGTCATCCTAGTTCGGTCCATCAACGATCTAGGACTCCCACAGTCTCTACACATATCGGTCCACATTCAATCAGATATATTAGGCCCAACTTAATTAAACCTAATTCGATCACGTTTATTCGGGTCTAACCGTTACGACAACGTCCAATTCGTATCGTTCACATACAAGCCCAACGTCGGATAATAATCCAACATTTCACTCTTGATCGAAACAAAAGTTGGTAATGACATCACCTCTCCGTTCTCGACTTCTCGTGCAATATCCTGCAGCTTATGAACATCAATTTTGACGAACGAGGCTTTATCCTTATTCTTCTCCGCGAGATCTACCACGACTGGATAAATGAAATGGCATGGCCCACACCAATCAGCGGAGAAATACGCCGCAACCTATCATGTCATATATGTTAGAGTACTCAGTATGGGCCACGGTCCACGGTAGACATCCTCCCTCACTCATTGGACCAACACTTGAAAGGATAAGAAGCACAGATTCTTGATATATATATGTATATATATTTTGGCAACTTTAGAGGGTAGTGAATGAATAACCACGAACACATTGATGGAAGGGTAACATGATATAAAAATTCAATGCGTTGGGAATCTTGGAATAAAACCATCAAAATAAAATTGCGTAATTATAATGATCACAGTAATCCCATAAGCCTTTTCATTAGCATGGGAATAAATGAGCGACAAGCAAGACTCAAGAGAAGCTACCAATTTGTGATGCCATTACGGATCAGACAAGTAAGCATACGATTCCGAAAGAGTAGGCTTTAATGTCGGACAAGTCACTTATGACAAGAAAAGATACCCTTCGTTAATTTTCGCCATATAAGGGGTAACCATAACTCAAAAACAAATAATTAAGGCTCATAACTAACCTCTAATTATAAATGGTAAGCTATAAATTTTAATAAATATACAAAATACGTATTATTTCATATCTTTTATCCAAAAATATCCATCCTAAAATAGAAAAAAAAAATACTAATAATAAGGTTTGAGTCTAGAGTATCAGGGTATATATTGAGTTTGAATCTGTAGTATTTTTATATATGTATACTTTCATAGTACTGGTGATATATATATATATATATATATTATCTTCGCCTTTATGGATTCCTATCCATCCGGAAAAAAGGGATAAAAATACCTTCTACAGCAAGTAAAAAAAAAAAGAAGAAGTAGATTACCAAAGGCTAAAGTTAAATATTATAATGATGGTCTTAAGTTTTATATTCTGATAATAATATTATTCGGTATGATCGATTTCCGGGTAAGAATAAAAACTAAATTCTTAGGCTACAAAAAACGATTTCTGTTTCGTTTTATGCTAGAACTTAGTTTTTGTATTTTTGGGGATGCAAGGAGCTAGATTTTTTACATTAGGAACTCTCAAACAATCCATATGTACTTACATTTAACAAAATAATCCTAGACCCCATATGCACATAGTCCACTAACTAGTAAACCAAATAAATCTATGAACTAGTTTGTTTCACTAGAGACAGGAAAAATGGATGGTACTCCTTCATTTCTAGTGTTTTTCTTACACAAATTAGAAAAGGAATTTAAAGACAATATTATATATATATGATTCCCTTAACACTTTTTACTGAGTTGCATAATTAAAAAAAAAAATTGCTATAGACATGGACTTGCAATCCTAGCAAAGAATCATCCTGACTAAACCCATACTTTTTATTTTCTTTTAAAAAAAAAGGCAATCACAAAGAACATCACTCATTTTCGAACTTTAGGAGTCGTATCCCGAGCACTTAATTCCTGCTTCTGAAATTTTTTGTTGCCCCAACGGTACTTAATATTTAATAATTAGAAAGTAAAAAGAAAAGAAAAAGATCAAAACCATGAGAAATGAAACAACAACAACAATATATAAGAAAACCACATAACCCTAGAGACATCATATTAGACTTCTGAACTATCAAAAGAACAGAAAACTTCAAATTTACGAAGTAGCAGATGCTTCATTTTAGTTTCCAGCAAAGAAAATTATATGAAATGCAGATTTGAAAATTGTAACAAGCTTCGGCTCAATTCAAAATCCCTGAGGAGATAATAATAATTACGACACAAAAAACCACCCCATCATCTATTAAAAAGAAAAGCAAATAGATTTCGATCGCTCGGACTTGATCAATATCGATATTTATACGTGCTGAGACAATTTAATTTGAAGAGAACAAGGATTAAGAGTGTGTTTGGTTTGCTGAAAATAATAAGGAAAGAAAAGAAAATGAGGTGGAAAATAAAATAAGTTTGTTTGGTTGATGAGAAAAAATCAAGTAAAGAAAATAAGAAAGAAAAATGTAAGGAAAAATACACAGGGGCTTTTCCTCACAGAAAGCTGAGGAAAAGGAAAGAAAATCGTGCTCGACTCACTACGCTGCTTCGTCTTCTCTGTTGCTCTTCTTCGATTTTTCTTCTCTTCAGCCATCCTTCTTCTTCGTGCTTATATTCATCCCATGGCTCCTCCACAATTTCGGTCGAAGCTTCCCGTAGGTCGTTCGTCAAGCGCGAACTCTACGCTTCCTGGCAATCCATCGTCGGCTCAGCCTTCTCAATCTGCCGCTCCGTTATTTCAAACTTCACAGGTACGTCGTAAGTTTTGTAGCAGCAATTGATTTCTGAGGCCCTAATTTTATTTCATTTTTGATGTATACAAATGGGATTTGATGAGCCAGAAAGATGATATGTTTCGATGATGGTCTTAGCTTCTGTGTAACTTGATGCGGCATACGTTTGATTTTCTGTGTAACCTGCTGCAAAATTGTGCTCGTCAATGCTGCAAATTATTGAGTAGTTATATTCCGGGAGGCATTCTTAGATCTGTAATTGAGTGTAGACCAGTCCCAATTTTACAGTTTTTGAGTATTATTCTCCCCCGAACTGTAGAATTGGAAAAATATAGTCAGTCTTCAAAAAATTTCACATCCCTGGTGTGATAGAATATGCAATTAGTAGGAGAGTAGAAATTGCACCCCTTTTGAATCACTGAAATAATATAGAAAAATGCTTTTAAAGGAACAGGCATCAAGTTTGCCACAATTGAAGAGTTTCATATACTGTGTTCATGCTCCATCTGGTCGTTTTTTAGCTGAAAGTAGTTAATGTTTTATTATTATTATTATTATTATTATTATTATTACTATTATTATTATTAATGCAGAAAATTATATTCAATGCAGAAAACAATATCTCATGATCTGCAAGTTTAATATTTTTTAATTTTTTATGAACTAACATTGTTCTGCTCTCAATCATTTTGTTGCAGTCTTCATCCATCAAACTCATATTCCATCCGCATCAACAATCCTTCTCCTTTAGCTTCCTCCTATCATGACTCCTCCGAGGCATAACATTCATAGCAGTTGGCAGTCTGGTTCTAGCTCTAAGCTCCCTATTAGCAGGCCTCTATATCAATCAACTCGTAGCCTACCGGATCGATTTGAACAGGTAAGCCACTTCTTCGTTATAGTTCAGCACATTGTTTACCAAAGTATATTGCTGAATTTTGCATCAAATAACTGTTCTGTGAAATGAGGGATTTCCAAAAATTCTAAAGTGAAAATGGGGTTGTTATTAACCTATGAGCATTGAACAAAACATAAAATACCCTGTATTCTCAATAATCATTGTTATTTAGAGCACAACTAGCCTCTTGAGAGATCTATGTTCTGCATAATATGCCCTGTATTCTGTCTATACTTTCACAATAGTAATTTTTTTCCTGCTCAAAGATTTTCTGGAAGATTGTTAATCATCTTGTGCTTATAATTCCTTTTGTCTTTCTAGGGCAGCTTTGACTTTTTATATACACTAACAATATTGTTTCTGTCACTGCTTTTTGCTGGCATTGGTTTATGCATTGCAAAATTCATTTTTCAAAGTATATTGACATAGGTGGATAGTATCTTACCCCCAACTATATATTGGTGATACCCTGACCATAGGGAAAATGAAAGCTATGGGTTGCAGGATTAAAAATTGGTCATTAGAGCAGTATAAGAGTGGCTCCTGTGTTGTTGAGCTACTTCAACAGTCTTCCTGATGCCTAAAATTCCTCTACTGCTTTTAATATATCGGTGCTAATAGTGTCTCATGTTTGTTTGAAGAAACATGGATTATAGCCATTTGGGCCCTGGCTTTTTAAGTCCCCCATGGAGAAAACAGCTTGTTTAACCTCATCAAATGATACTGACCATAGCAATGCACTTCTACTGTCTGTTGATAGCTGCTTTTGCCTGTGTAGCTCAGGATAGCTTTTAAAAATCTATCATGTTGATGGCTTCTTTGTACAACAGCAAATCCCATGAATATACATGTGAATACTAGACTATGTTTTCTGACTGAGATTGTGCAGAAGGCAGAAAAGCTTAGTAAAACAACATGTTACAGGATGGAGAAGTAGTTCTAATACCTTGAAACTATCCATATGCAGATAAAATTTAATTCACTAGGAACAATAATATTAGGTGGGCACCCTATCAGCATAAATGCAAGTAGTATAATACAATCCCATGGAGAATTATGGTACCTAATATTAGTTTTTTGTTCCCCTGCAACAGCAACCACCTGCAGACCACAAACCACAATTTAAATTTGGTGTAATAATAACAAGCAATAATATGGTACATCCATCATACAGTTTCAGTCACTACATTCTGGTCTACTTATGGTTATTTGAGAATAAAATGGATGTCTCATATATGGGTCGAAGATGTGGAGTTTCTGAATTATGACAGATCAATGTGATAGGAAGTTCTCCTATGGGAAACTGTACACACATTTTTAGCTGTTGAAAATGAATTATGACGGTGGTTGAAAACTGTACACAGAAAAGGGGAAAAAATATAGTATAAGTTGCAATTCAATGTCCCTAGCTAATACATTTTGTGCTATAAAGACCCACTGTATTAGTTAGGACTTAAACAAGTAGAGGGCCTAGAGGCCCAGAAGCTGGGGGACCATAACTATCCTAGAAATAGCTCAATAGTTTTATGACCTAAATTTTATAATAATAATAATAATAATAATAATAATAATAATAATAATAATAATAATAATAATAATAGGAGAAGATGAAGAATAAAGAAGAGTCACAAAAAAAAAGACTCACCGATGCAGAGGGGGTACAACTGCCTGCCTGTCCCTTCTGATATCTTTCCAGGTCTAATACCATAATTTATTACTCCCAACCAGAACTTATGGTACCTAAGTGGTTAGAAATTCAGCATCATTGATTCCATACTATTGATCTTACCACCATAGGAAGTCCTAGAATCACGAGTGGAAATACTAAAAAAAAATCTGTTAGTAAATAGTATCATTTTTAGCATGTATTAAGTGGCATTTTGGTTAACATATCCATAACGGATCAAGGTTTTGACCTTATAATTCTCGGACATCCGAAATTACACAACAAAAACTATCATTGGCTGAAAGTTCTGTTATTTTTTTAGCGGTTGAAAAAATCATACGCCATGCCTCCCCTCCTGTTTGTGAATGTGCATTTGGTTTCTGAACATGCATTGTGTGCACCATGGCATGCCTCTCCTGTTTTGCCCAGTTTCCCTTTTTTTTTTCCAACTGAGACGAGCATATTTGTAAAGCTAATGCAGAAGATAAAAAATAGTAGAATGTCGTACAAAGAAGCAGAATGGCTTCACTTGCCCATCTTTTTCCTTCCTTATTGCTTTCTTCTGTGAACATCCCATTTCTAGATATCATTATAAGGTGCCCATATGATGTTATGTCATACGGCTAGTGTTTTAAATATAAGACTTGGATAGGTAACATTCAACCCAAATTGGCTAACATAATTATAGTCGATGTAGCCCACTTAATTACTATAATAAACCATTATTTATATGTAGTTGATGGGTTAACATGTTCAATTTTGTAAAATTAATTATGTTTGTAAATGGGATGGAGGTAGTAATCCAACACCATAAATAATAGCCGAATATTGTAATTAACCTAGTTGATATGTATTAGATTCCTTTTCTTCTTCTTTTCTTCTATTGTTTTTTTTTACTATGGGCTCATAATTATGTAATTGGTTACATTCCAAATATTTGAGGCTCGACCAGTTTTTTCGTTTCATTCCAAGAAGTTTGTATGCGTTCACCGGGTTGGCTTTACTCTTTGAGGTGAAGCCATGTTTAATATATCACTGATGTCGACATCTATTAGTTGAATATAATAATGTTTCTAGATACAGTTTCATTTTATTCTCAGATAAAATGAAAAAGGTAGGAAGAAAAGGGCCAAGTAACAAGTATGAACATTTTGTTCCCTCATCTCCTATCTATACATAGAAAAGTCTTTATTGAAACAAATGGAAAATTGTTTAACTCTTATTAAATGCACAATTATTTTTTTCCTTTCCTTCAAATAATATTTTTTCTCTCACCCCTCTTGTGTGACAATTATAGTTTAAATGTAGCTATGTCTTTGTGATTGTTTAGTGAATTTTTCTATTGTTTCATTGTTGATATTTCTTCTATTTTTTCCTACTTTTTTCCTATTGTTTAGTGAATTATAGTTCCTGAGAAGGTATACAGCTGCTGAAGACATTGGATCTGATAATACCGTGTGCTTGAAGTCAAAGGGGTGGATGCATTCAAGAAGAGCTTCGATAGTCTACTGGTTAGCCTTCAAGAGAAGCAAACTCACTTGAAGTGGCTCGTCTGTGATAAGCATAGATACGTATTGTTGCGGTAATGGATCTTGTGGGTGCATGTCAAATAAAATAGTAGTCTTGACTTTGGATATTTTTTTTATAGGTGTCAGAAAATAATTTGTATCTGAAGCAAGAAAATGGCAATAATGAATGTATTAGTAATTTAGTTGTCTGTTAGTGTTGAGCTTGTAAGTTGTAAGCTTGTGGAAGGAAATTTTGAAGATCGTATTGTGGTTTGCAAATTTTACCGTTTAGTGTACCCGATGGATGTTAGAACCTTGTATTTTGTTGTCTTTCTGTTACCATTTTATTTAATTAATTAATACCGAGTTTGACGTTTATTGATGTGTGCAGATCGTAATTTTTGAGTTTATTATAGGATTTTGTTTGTCAATGTCGAATTTACTAATGTACAGGAATTCAAGTGTTAATATATATACATTGGTAAGTTTAGTAGGATGACTTAAAATTTTATTCGCTTTTATATCCGTATTAGTACTCGGATTCATTTATCCGATATAAAATTATATTTCATTCTTATTTATATAATTTAACATATATTTTCTAAGGCTAAAAGTGAATACATAATTAAATTTTAATAATCTAACCATATAATTCTAACATTAAATAAATTTTATTTTAAATTTGATGGGTTTTAATCAAAATCCAATAGGTTTTATCCGATGGATATATAAACGGATATGGAGAAATAGACATAATTATAGATATAGAGGGAAAAAATATTCATGGGATTTGTATACAAATTTTCTTAGATTTTTTTTAAAAAATTATTGTAAGTTATTCATGTAATATTTTAGAATAGTTCTATAAAAAAAATTTGGAATTAGTATTGATTTTATGGAGTTTTTATAATTTTTTTAGAAATTTTATGTAATTTTTTGTATATCAATATAATATTTTTAATAACATTAAATGTATAATAATATTTAAATAATAACATTTAATTTTTCTTAGAATTTTCTTTCTATATATCAAACACTAAAAATATTTTCCAAGAATTCAATTTTCCACAAAATTTTCTCTAACAACCAAACAAAGGAAAGAAAATTATATTCTTTCATTTTCTTTCCTTCAATTTTCTTTCCTCTATATTTTCCTTTTCATTTAATTTTCTTCAAATCAAACAGACCCTAAATGAATGGAAATAGCAGGAGAGCTAGCTTATTACCAACTTATGTTTGTTTTACTCAAGTTTCCGAACCCATTCGTCACGTTCATTGCATGAAACCACTGGGTTCTGCACTTCTGCTGAGAGTCCTCATCCATAATTACCCTCCAGCGCCGGTACTGTGTCATCGGTGGCTTTCTGTCTCGCAATAATAGACTCGAATAAAGAAAAAACTTTAGGCTTTGTTTGGTTTGAAGAAAATTAAGTGGAAAAGAAAATATAGAGGAAAGAAAATTGAAGGAAATAAAATGAAAGAAATTAATTTTCTTTCCTTTGTTTGGTTGTTAAAGAAAATTTTGTGAAAAATATAATTCTTGGAAAATATTTTTAGTGTTTGGTTTATAGAAAGAAAATTTTAAAAAAAGTTAAATGCTATTATTTAAATATTTTTATATATTTAATTAAAATTATAATATTATATTGATACATAAAAATTTAATTACATTATCCTTATATTTTATATATTTTTTTATTATATATAATTTAATTAAAATTAAATATTTTTATTCTAATAAATATTTATTTTAAATTTTAATTTAATCTAAAATAAATATTTTATTAAAAATATATTTATTATTATTAAATATTTAATATAATAGACATAAAATAGGAGGGATTTTTTTTATCCCTATTTTGATTTTGATAAAATATTTAGAGTAGGAAAGAAACGTTTTGTATTAACATTAGAAGTATCTTTTTTTTTTGCTAATCAGTCGTCAAATTTGACCGAAATTAAATAAAAGCAATATTTTCCTATATTCTGTACTATATAACCTATATGATACACTGTATCATGTACTTTATGATATTTAATCTCAATAAAAGTTAAAAATAATTTAAATTAAAAGACTAGAAATAAGTAAAGTAAACAAATTCGGTTTTACAGTAATGAAAAACAACCGCAACAAAGACTTGTAGCTAGCGATTACTGGTCCAGAGAGAAAAGGATATACATGGCTATGCTGGGAGGCAATGATCGATTAAAGTGAAAGTATATATCAGGTTTCCCTCGCATGACCTCAGCAAAGGGAGCAGACATAACTTCGGAAAAACAGCTAGAATGTTGGCCTCCAAAAGTACCGCGGAGGCTAATTCGGACGAAGGCGTGCTTGATCCCTGCCATTCTGAATGCTTGTTCGGCGTCCAAGAGTTCGCCGTCAGGACCGACAGCCTTGGAGTTGGGTTGGCCCGTGAGGAGGCCGACTATGTAGGAAAGGGAGACTAGATCGCCGTAAGCGGTGATGGAGTCGCGGAGGGGTAAGCATGGTGTGATGTTATTGTTTAGGAGTTTTATGATGGCTTTCAGGATCTCGAATCGGATGTCGGAATAACCTTGGAGGAGGGTGTTGATGCGGACAACCAGCATCGCTGCTCGTGTAGCGATGTACGGCAATGTCTGGCAAATGACCACAGGCAAAAACGGGCGAGCTGGAAGAATGGTGTTGAAGGAGGAGAAGATGAAGAAGAATCGGAATCAGACAAAACTTCCGAAAATTTTACCTCAATCGTTACTTATTTTCCAAATCTTTTGGTGAGGAAAAGGGTGCAACATAACTTTCCCCAATTTTTTTTCTTCTTATTTTCCTCCTCTGTAATTTTTCTGAGAACCAAACACCGGAAAATTGATTTCCATGTAAATTTTTTTCTTTCCTTATTATTTTTCAAGAACCAAACGAAGCCTTAGCTAATCGAATGAAGAAAAAACCGTGGGCGCGCTTCCGCTATTTATAGAACGACTGACGCTTGTGTTAAGGGTGGGCTTGGAGCACAAAACAAGATTTTTAATCATAAATTTTTTTTATACCGACTTAAATACTTTTGACTCTTTATATAAAAAAAGTACGGACAATAACAACAGTGTTTTCAATCTTACTCCAAAAGTGACCGTAAATGTCAAATCGAAACAAAATACTGTTTGGGTTCTTTGTGTTCCCCGTATCTAGTCGATACATCGAAGTACTCAACCTCTTCGTATTATATATATAACTAGTTACATTTTTCCTAGGCTAAAATTTTAGTTATTATGATAATAAATTTTAAAATACTTAAAATAAAAAAAATAATATAAGAAGTTATAGAAATATAATAAAAAAATATGGTTAATATAAAGGATAAAATATTAGGAGAAAGATGAAATAAAAAAGTAATACATTATATGTTGAAATGACAAATACAGAATATGTGGAATAAATGACCGAAGAAAGAAATACATAATGTAGCTAGATAGTTTAGAATACTTTCTTGAAGACAACATTTGTTGTGGATGTGTTTTCTTTTCTGTCATTGTCGTATATCAATATTTTTAGTCCCATTACGATGTGTAACTCTTGATATTGTAATGTATAACTGACCATGACTGAAAACTAGTTTTTTTTAATAGTAATCTAACATGGGACATTGATTGACCCTAACTTTTATTTATTGTCATTACATATGAAATAATGAGAGGAAATTGTCTACGATTGAATCTAAATGGCATTCTTGAGTCCGATGGCGTAAGAGTTAGTCTCAAAATCAAAACCTTATCACCAATCTTCTCCCATCAAGCATTTTTGCTTCAAGAACAAGATTTCCAAGTCGAGTGATAACCAAACTCGTACCATTATATAATCCAAATTTATGATCAATGTTTCGGATCAACATTACCGGAGTACCAACCTTCAAACACAGTGCATGATTTGGCACACCTGAGCAGCGAAGGGTATTTAAAAATTCAAGAGTTTGTAGGTCATGAAGCAAGTCTATGTTTGAATCAGATCTACATGAACTATCTGAGCTCAAGTATGCTTTTTCTTCGGCATCACAAATAGATAACATGTAGTCATTGACCAATTCAACCATATCATTAGTTGGTGCTAATATGCATCTGCCCTTGAAATAATTTGGATTAGTCATCAAGCCTTTGAAAGATGGATATGTGCTATGGACAATATCATGTAATGGATCTCCGGTGGACATGATCAATAAATCATTAGGAATATCAAGTATAGAAAAACCATCATTTCCACTTCTAATAGTTTCGTCACCAATACTTGCAATCCATTTAGAAAAGTTAAGCAACTCATCATGTTCTTTAGCTAAGGACGCACATTCAAGCCGCATGTTCTTCATTAAAGTGAACCCCTTGCACTCTTGCCATATGTAAGATGAGTTAATGGTTGCACGAATAATATCTTGGCGACTACCTTTAGGAATTACAGGCAAAATTTGTCTAAAATCGCCACCAAAGACAACAGTTTTTCCACCAAAGGTTTATCTTGATTGAAGTTGTTGCTAAATCGGACAATATCTCTCATTGTCTTATCAAGAGCTTCAAAACAATAACGATGAAGCATTAGAGCTTCATCCCATATGATAATACTGCACTGGTTTATTAATTCATCCAATGGAGTTTCTTGCTTGTTATTGCATGTGGAATCCTCATGTATTTGGATTGGAATTGTAAACCTCGAATGGGCAGTTCTTCCACCAGGGAGGAGAAGAGATTCTATCCCACTTGATGCTACATTAAGGAAAATCTGACCTTTTGATCGTAAAGCAGCAGATAATGTCCTTCATATGTATGTTTTACCAGTTCCTCCATATCCATATATGAAGAACACACGACCAAGATTGGACTTCATTGCCTCCATAATACTATCGTAAACATGTTTTTGCTAAATATTTATCTTACACAAAAGGTTGGCATGTTCTTCTGCGAGAAGTTGTTTGTCATAACAAAGTTCTTCATGAATCAGAGCATTATAAATACGATATCGCAAACCTAGATCTGGCACTAACATTGGGGGAAAGTCACTCAATTTCTTTCCAAAACTTTGAAGCAGCATTTCAATTTCAACTAACGTGCATGTGTGAATTTGGGTACCATTTAACTCCAATTCTATATTAAAACAAATTAAGATGAAGTCAAACAAATGCATAAAATAAAAAAGGAGAATATGAGGGAGTATCTAGATAAATATAGATATAAAAATATATTAATAAATACCTTGATCTCCAACTAATCATCATCATTGGTATAAGATGTCATCTGACATAAGCTGCCAAAATTTATCCCAAACAACTTCAAGTTTGATTAAGGCAGCAAACAATAATATAGTTGTGAATAGATGTCTTAACGACTTTGCAGAAGCCCAATTACTTGCCTCAAAGATTGCATCAATATATTCCTTGTCATCATCTAATAGTCCTAAAGCATAGCATGTATTGCGATATGTATTGTATTGAGTTCCATTTATACATCTAATTTCTTCAAAGCTTGTAGGTCCCCTGACTTTGTTAAGAAGATATCTCAGACAATACATCTCACTGCTTCTAGGAGGAACAAAAAAAAACATTCTCCTAATGGAGAATCGTTGTTTTCTTTCTTTCAATTCTCGGATAGATGAATCCAAAACAAATTTAGTGGGAAATTTAGCATAAGTTATATTTTTTTGCCACGTCATACTTTTTGTTTGTAGCCATCCATGCTAAGAACATACTTTGTTTTTCCAATTTGGCATGAGATAATTGTACGTAAAGAATCAGATTCATCAAACACAACATTTTGTTGATTCTCTAGATGAAAGCCGAGATGCTCAACTAGTGGTTCTTTGTATTGTATTTCAAATGTGAATATCCTCCACATTGCTTCACACAGGGATAAATATCTGTAGTCATAGTACATCTTCACTTCATCTATTTGCTTACGCAAGCCATCATCATTAGAGTTCTGATAGAAAGATGCAGTAACACGATCATAGCCTTTGTTTACATATTTAAACAAATACTTGATAGACCTTGATTGATTACACCATTCAACATTAATATGAGCTCCATACCTTAATAACAAATGACAATTATGCGGAACAACAAATTTGTTGTCAAAAGTTTCACCACTCTTCATAATTGTTCTACCATTATCCTGATGTCTATAAACAGGATATCCATCGTCATCAATAACAGTTCTATCGATAAATCTCTTCAGAAAATGCTTGGTTCAACGACTATTTTCCATGTACGGTTTGATTATTTTTAATGTATTTCAACCTCGAGGATTCTACCATAGTATATGCATCCACAAAAAATTGTTGGAAAAGCCTTCTTGAAGAAATTATTGATGATGGTTCACATGTTCTTCCTTAGATGCAAAATGCAAAGAACTCTCTAACACTTACATGTCGACGAACCCGTGATCTAGTTTTGTTTTCAACAAATTGGACATCGTCTCTGTAACCATCTTCGCCATAGGGAAAGAGCAAAGGATATTGGAGTGGAAGGTACGATGGATGCAACTCATTGATATGTTATTATAATCCTAATCATGTTTCTACCAAAATATCTCTATCACCCATATCCATATCAAAATCCCCAACTATCAATCCTGCTAATTTTGAAACAGTTGGCAAGTTATATTGGCGGCCATCGGCATCTCATCGACCAATGAGTCGGAGTTCGATATTAATAGAATCAGAGTCATCAAGCTTATCTTGAGCCATACGAAAACATTTTACCAATACATTATGCTCATCAAGCATTGACTTCACGTCAACAAAAATGCTTTCATGGAGACCATGTTTGTCTTCACCACACCTAAAACATAAAAAAATATATGTTAAGATGAACATTTTGATGTGTATCAAAGACGAAGGTACAATAAACGTAGTAAAAAATACCTGACAGAATTGATCCTATTTGAAATCTCATTGTTGGTGTCATAAATATATAATTGTGAAAATTTTGGAAATACACCATCGAATGGTGACAAACTGCCCATGAAGTGGTAATTTTGACCATGCAATATGAAAACTGGTGGAGAGTTGCCAATGTTGTATCTTCAATCAATTTTTCCTCCCAATGACGTGAAAGAAAACATGTTGTTATAAGATCGAATATTTTGCAAAAAATGCTTGCTTCTTTCATCGTCGTTGAATAATAGATCAAGAAAAATTTGTGGAGGTGGCTTCAATAATGGTAGCTGTATTTTTCCTTGCATACAACACAAAAAAAATTGTGGACACCGTGCATTATAACTATTTTGTGCCCTCTCATCATACCAAAATTGTGCATTGCAAATTGGCATGAAAATGTTGAGTCACCAATATCCAAATATTCTACAAATAAAAATTGTTAAGAAAATAAATTAACATAAATTTAATGTACAATAAATGGTGTAAGTAAAAAAATGTTTGGGTATTTAACAATAAAGCAGAAAAAGTCAACTTGATATTACAAATTAGTTATCACTAACCTTAATTAGAATGTAATATGTTTTCACCAACTACATTATGTGAACCATCAATGGTTACATTTGATGAATAATTTGATGTTTGAAGTGTAGTCAAGTCATCTTCAACTGCCAATTCGTTCAAATCAAAATCACTCGTCTCTAGATGGTATAATATATATATAATTCTTATAAGACCATAGATGTACATTAATAAGTGACCATTAAAATTAACTGTTATTAAAGAAAATATTCTTTTTATAGGATGTAAAGTAACAAACCAGTACTTGTAAATGTTATGGTGTAGATGAGAGCAATTCAACTGATGCGCAGTTGAAATCAATGAGCGTAGCATCTGATTTTAGGACTAAAACACAAACAAAGAGGCAAAATTAGATGTTACAATGAAAATAGGTACATTAATTAACATTCAATTGAACCAATTTAATTATTGATATCAAACTATTTAAATTACAATGAGTATTACAAATTTGTTATCACTAACCTTTATTCAAATGTAATATGTTTTCACCAACTTTGTTATGCGAACCATCATATGTTACATTTGATAGATGCTTAGATGTTTGAAGAGTATTCAAGTCATCTTCAATCGGCAATTCATTCAAATCAAATTGCCTTGTCTCTAAATAATCTTATATATATATATATATATGTATGTATGTATGTATGTATGTATGTATGTATGTATGTATGTATGTAATATTTATAGGAGCATAGGACAACAATAATAATTGACCAATAAAAAAAGCGTTATCAAACATCTTATTTTTTTTTCTATGTGACATAAAGTAACAAACCATTAGTTTCTAATCGTTGTGTTGTAGATGATGGCACTTATATTTGCAAAGAGTTCAAATCAATGAGAGAAGCATCTAATTGTAGCACCACAACAAAAATAAAAAAATGACATTAGACGTTATAAAGCAAAAATAAATTATCATTAACATTTAATTGGAGAAATTTTATTATTCAAATCAAGATAATAGAATTATTGAGAAAGATAGTTTAAAATTGATATCAAAATTAATGTTGGGGTATTATCTCAAACTAAAGGATGTGTTTCAAAATATTTAGTTCAATTATATATTTATATTTCCTTATTAAACTATTAAGTATTTTTAAATGTCATTTGTTATTTTATTATCTAGTCTTTTAACTACTAATTTAAAATTGTTAATAATTGTAATGTTTTTATAAAATTATAGTACTTTCTATACTTTTTTGTTATTATTATTATGTGTTAAATTCCATCTACATATGACTTATGATGTTGTGTATAACAGAGAAGTGATATATTTAAAATCAGATGAAAGGCCTACAAAGTTCAAAAAATGATAAAATTTGTTTGTTAAAAACATACAACAATATCTCATACAAAGCCTTAACCGAACGAAATGCTATTCCTGGTTCAATGAAGATGAAACCGAACGAAGTCCTACTTCCGGTTTGGTATATAAGTCCCTAGCTTGCTGATGCACAAAACCTTCGTTCTAACATCTCATACTTTAAAACCCTAGCTTCTCGATCAAATGGAGGTTCGCGTCCACCACTGACTATCACAATCTAATAGAGCTAGATACCATTTTTGTATTTCTCAACGCAACACATTTTTCATGAGAAATGGTTCGTTTTGTTCCTTGCAATCGCGATTTCATTCCTCACTACCCCTGTTTCGTTTCAAATGGATCGTGAAATAGTATTGTCAGCAGGTATCTATATCCACCTCTCTTCTTGTTTAATTACTCGATGTGTTTTGATTATTAATCTAATTAAAAATTGCAATTGATATCCTATTTGATTAAGGTCTCTTCTTGTTTGATTAAAAATCGCAATTGACTATGAATCTAGTACATCGAAGCACCCTTTTCATTTTTATTAACCATAACAGGAAGTTTATTACTGTTCGTAGAGTTCCTCTGTGTGCCATATTTCATTGCAAGCTGCTTCCTTTCGTTCCTTACAACCCTAGTCAACAAATACCTAATTGTCATGCGGTTTAGCTGGTATCTTTATCTCCCTCTCTTCTTGTTTATCTAATGGATGTCTTTATGAATTGAAAATTAATCTTATTAAAAATCGTACTTATAATGATTGAAAACTAATCTTATTAACAAATTTCTTCTAGATTTGGCCTCTCTTTGTTGTATCACCTCTAAAATTAATCTTATAACGACCTCTCTTGTTGGTCACCTAGTAATGTTACAGCATTATAAGTTGTTTCTTTGCCTCTCTTCTTGTTTATCTAACGGATGTCTTCATGAATTAGAGATATACTTTATGTTTTGGGTATTCTTAAGGATACATGATTTTAATCAATTAGTGAGACAGTTATATTATCGAGTCTAATTACCTTTGTCTTACTAATTATTTTGCTCAACACTAAAATGGAAATGAACAACTAATTTTAATAGCATGTGAAGAGTTCTACCCGACCTATTTAGTTAGGCATAATTTATTACTTTTTAATAAAATGCAATTAAGCTTTTTGCTACATCATTGTATCAGTACTTTAATTAACATGTCAATCTTCTAATTTCCTTATCACAGTGGGAGATTTCAAGGTACCACATGCAAAGGAAATAAAGATATGTAATTTTACTTGTCAGTAAATATGTTATGTTACTTTTTACATCAGTCAAAAATACATGTTAATATGATAGATAACAATGAAATGTGTATATGTTTATGCAAGTACCAGAACTTAAAATAAACAAAACTTCTTTGAATATTACATATAGTAAATAATTAATAAACTACTTACCATTTCCTGAAGTGTCTTTTCTAATGCGCTTTCGAGTTATCTTAGTGGATCTTGTAAGCCTTCTCATGGTTAATTTGTTGTTTGTAAAATCTCCCAAAATCTTGAGTGGTTTCTAATTATATAGACAAAATTGAAATTAATGAAGGGAAGAATTGAAAAGTAGAAATGTTGTATCTAATCTATATACAATGCAGGAAGGACATTGGGAGATGAAATGATGTATTTAATTTTTTCATTGAGTCATTAAGTCATATATAATGAATGGAAAACATAGGAAATTGAACCGCCTAGGTAATTAAATCATTTCACTTGATTTGCTGTTTTAATCATATTCAATTAATATGCACCTATCATATTAACATGGGAAGATAAATAGCAATGAACTAAGGCAAGGGAACATGATATTCAATGAACTAATAATGATTTTCTGTCAAATTAAAGAGCTTGGAATATATAATTAATAACTTTTTGTAGCTGTGTTTAAAATATTCATTACAAATAATCCTCTATTTTGAAATAACAGTAAGAATAAATAAAATACATTTATTATTAGAATGAATGAAAATAATATACTTGATTATTTGAGGAATACTTCATGAATAAAATAATTTAGTTATATCCAAATAGTTAATGCCCCTTTATTATATTAAAAGTACATGTATTTTATTAGTATAAACCATTCTAAAATCAAAACATAATTACTATTTGACATATTTATTAAGCCTTATACAGTGGAAGAATTGGAAACGAAAATGATATCAGGTAAATATTTAGTTTAAGTACTTATTTTTAAGAAAATTACAACTTAAGTATAAAGTTTAATAAATCATAAATGTGCAAACTAAGATTAAGGAAGGAGATAAAGACACAATTAAAATTCAAAACTCAGTAAATTAATTATTTTTATACTTTTTTTTAACACACAGAAAGTTGAATAATTAGAAACAGAAATATTATCAGATAAATATTTAGTTTAAATACTAATTGTACAAAAACTTACAAACTAACTATGAACGGTAATAATTGATGAATGTGAAAAACGATATCCAGAAAGGAGATAAATACGACAATGATTTTCTGTCAAATTCAAGAGCTTGGAATAAATAATTAATAACTTTTTCTGGCTGTGTTTGAAATATTAATTACAAATAATCCTCTATATTGAAATAACAGTAAGAATAAACAAAAAAAATGTTTATTATTAGAATGAATGAAAATAATATACTTGACTCTCTAAGGAATACTTCATGAATAAAATAATTTAGTTATATCCAAATAGTTAATGCCGCTTTATTGTATCAAAAGTACATGTATTGTATCAGCATAAACCATTGTAAAATCAAAACATAATTACTATTTGACATATTTATTAACCTTTATATAGTGGAAGAATTGGAAACGAAAATGATATCAGGTAAATATTTAGTTTAAGTACTTATTTTGAAGAAAATTACAACTTAAGCATAAAGTTTAATAAATCATAAATGTGAAAAATGAGATTAAGAAAGGAGATAAAAACACAATTAAAATTCAAAACTGAGTAAACTAAATATTTTTATACTTTTCTTATAACACATAGAAAGTTGAATAATTGGAAACAGAAATATTATTAGATAAATATTTAGTTTAAACACTAATTGTACACAAAATTACAAACTAACTATGAATAGTAATAATTGATGAATGTGAAAAATGACATTCAGAAAGGAGATAAATACAACGAATTAAAATGCAAACATTAGTAAATTAATTATTTTTATACTTTTCTTAGAACATACTGAAAGTTGAATGTTTGTAAACAAAAATGATATCAGGTAAATACATATTTTATATACTTTTTTTTAAGAAAATTATAAACTAATTATAAATGTTAATGAATCATGAATATGAGAAAAGACATTCAAAAGGAGATAATTGCAGAAAATTAAACTTCAAATATCAGTAAATTAATTATTTTCATACATTTCTTATAATATACTAAAATTTGAAGAGTTGCAAAGAGAAATGATATGTAAGTATTTAGTTTAAATACTTATTTTTAACATACTTTTCTTATAAAACACTGATATATTGTCACTTGATTTTGTTTTAGCCGTCTTTATAAAACTTGACTTACCAATTAATTGATTTGGTTTAATATATGCAAGTAAATATATGTAACTAAATAAACAAATATAGTTGTTTGCTAAAAATAATTACTGCATAAAAACTAATGATAGAATATATAACAAAACAAACTTGCATATTTCAAATTCAACAGCCATTACATAATATTAAATATCAAAATAAGGAAAAATCCAATATAATGATTGGATATAATTGGAAAAAATTACAAATTTTCAAATCAATATTGTCCTGCCTTCAAGGCAACTAATTAAATTACTAACTTAAAAAAGAAAACACAAAAACACCAACAATGCAACATCAATCTTCCTTCATAATAGACTTATATTTCTTAGATGGGTCAGTAGCAGAGAAATCATCTAGAAGAACCCTCTTTGTTGTATCACCTCTAACATTACTGGGTGACCATTCACTATCACGATTTTTCTCCTTCAATGGTGTAGTCACTTCGTCAGAATTTGAATCTTCCTACAAAATAGAAACAAACCATATGTCATAATGATTGAATAGAGATATAGTGGAAATAAAATTGATATAATATATAAAGTTGTAAAAACATTACCTGCTTCACATTAAAATCACTTTTGTCTATTTTACTAAAAAAAAACCCGAATCCTACATATGGAAATCATATCAAGTTAGATAATTAGTAAAAATAAATTCATGAATATATAATTATTATTTTTTCATAATAAAAAGGAAGAATACATATTCATACCTGACTATCTGCAGCTCCAGCCTTCAATCACTTAGCCATTTTAAGAGGGTCAGTAGTCAACTTTGATACAGAATAAGGTAGTGCATTTGCAACTTTAACAATGATCAGAAACACAGCTTCTATACTTACTAAATCTAAAAGCTTCTTTGGAAATTCCTCCTCAGCATCCTATTAAAAATAATATATAATTATATTCAGCTAATGAACAATAAATGACAAATAAAATAATAAATTTGTAAACATCAAAGGATATGAAATACCATCAAAGACTTCTCCCTTAAATCAGTAGCATAAATATTTAACAAATTGCTGCATTCTCGGTCCCACAAAATGACATTGACATTATCAGTGTCATCAACGATTCTAACCTCCACCATAAACCTCAAAATAAATTCAATTGCAGTAAGGTTGCAGTTACATCAATCTTGTTTCTTATCACACATTGTAGTCTTCTTCCTACAATGTGGACATGCTAGATAACACCAGTTACCATATGCATCCACCACACGTATTCTTACCTTGACATAGTATTTACCCGCCTTCAAACAAAAGTTAGATTACTCATAGGAACTAACCAAATAATTATCTTAATAGGCCAAGAATAAAAAAAATATTGATGTAAGAGATATTGTAGTTACTCACATGACCTGACCGAAGTTGATCAATTTTCTTCACTTGAAAATCATCCTCATCCTTCGAGTAAACTTCAGATAACTCAATGCTTATCAAACTGCTAGAACCACCATCATGCAATAATAAACTTTGGGGAAAAATTGAATAATATCAGTAAACTACTTTATAATTACTTAATATTAAGAAAAACAATAATGGGAACATGAAGCCATATGGAGAACTCACCTTGACCTAAAGTCAGTTATTTCATCAACTTCCTCATTAATTAGTAGTTTACTGATATGAAAAGTATTGTATACCTTCACAGTCCCTATAACATAGGGAATAATTAATTTTGCAAACAAATGATGCTGTAGTTTGTATATGGCATTTAGTTGTGAATAATTGTTAGTAAAAATACCACTAAAATTATTTACCTTGAACATCTGAAGAAAAACTACCACTGGCTCCATATAATCACCCTCAAAAAAATTCTTAAGTTGGTCAACTTCATCACCCCAAAGTCGACATTCTAGCCTCTCTTTCCTACTGTCAGAACCAGAAAGTAAGAATATGATTTTTTTTATGCAACTGTTATACATGTTAACAATAATATCATAAGTTCTTTCTTCTTTCTACTCACTCATAGTCCTCCAGCAAAATATCCATGAACTTTGTCAAGTTCTTATTTTGGTTCTCATGAATGCTTTCAGGCTTCATTTTCACAATCTTACCTATGACATATGTTAAACAAACAATAATTAGAAAATATCATATTAACTCACTACATATGTAGTATATAATTTTATCATGACACATAATTACTCGCCTATCAATAATTTTTCATTCACATTCTCTTCTTTGAGTGTCTTAAATGACTTCAACATGTACATGAAATGAGGGAAACCTTCATCAAATACTTCGAATGAAACTGTCCCTAGAACAAATCTGATTTTATACATGTGTTATGCTGCCTTTAAATGATAGTCATTTGGTTCAACGAAGAAGTTACTGATTGAATAAATGCAACCTTCTTGATATTTTGTTTTGTAAACACCAATTAATGGTTGCCTAACATATGCATGAATCCGGACACCCTAAATATCATGTATTATGTTCAGTTAGTAAAAAATATATGTTGCAAAAAACTTACACTATAATCATACAATTTATATAAAATGCAGTCTAATGTTATATTGTTTACCTCTCGATCATGGAAGATAAATTCCATTGATATTGGCTTCCCATACTTTAATTTTCATAAACTCATACAAATCTGACCATTATGCACCAATGATCTTCTAATGGATGAATTTGGTTTAGTAGAGTATATGTAGATGCCATTGGTAAACTTGAATGCTTATGGCTTTTTTCCTTCTTATACTTATGCAATATGGTTTCATTTTTCATCTGGCTTCTAATTATATATAGCCACTTTGTTTTAATAATAATAATTAATTAATTACTTAATTAATACGTAGGACATATATAGTTGCATTTTAATAATGGGGTAGTTGTATGGTAGCAGATGAATAGTTATATGAATTTGGTGTATTAATGATTTATATTATCTATATATTAATATGCAGAACATGAATAGTTTCACAACTCAATTAATACGTAGGAGATGAATAGTTGCATTTTAATAATGGCTGTCAATTAGTAATTGTATGGATGAATAGTTATATAAATTTATACACATGTGCTATCCGAATGATATTTGCACTTCATTTGTTTTATTGATGATTTATATTATCTATATATTAATATGCAGGACATAAATAGTACGCAGGAGATGAATTGTTGCTACATATGTTCAGGTATTTAATTGAGAAAATACTTCATAATTTTGTTCCACATAGGAGATGAATAGTTATATTTTAATTGATAAGTTTATTAAATGGCAGCACATTTTATTAACACTTGTACAAAGAGGGATCTGACCCTTCAAAATAGCAAATGAGATGTTCAGGTATTTATACATCGAGCAGTGCTTCATTAAATAGCAAATTAGTAATAATGGATATGCATTTTTCTGTACATAGTATACTTGATAATTTTATTCCACATATGAGATGGATACTTACATTTTATTGATTGCAGTAGATGAATAAACATATGCCACTAGATGAATAGGCTGTTGTTCGACTATTTATGCACTTCATTAAATGAGCAGATGAAATGTTCAGGTATTTATTTATACATATAGGAATATTAAATGGCATATTAGTAAAAATGGATATGCAATTTTCTGTACATAGTTATAATCTATAATTATTTATATATTAAACTTGCAGGTGTGCATTAAATGGCACATAAGTACTAATGGATATGTATTTTTCTATACATAGTCGAATGTATAATATATAATTATTTATATATTAAACATAGTCGAATGTATTGCTATATATAAACTTGCAGATAATATATATAGTCGAATGGATATGCAAGTATGGAGATGAATAGCTATATGGCAGCATGGCAGATTAGTAGTAATGGATATACATTTTTCTATACACAGTGGAATGTATAATCTATAATTATATCACAGCAGACAAATAGGTTGCTATTTATGCACTTCATTAAATGAGCAGATGAAATGTTCGACTCATCTTCAATTAATAAGCAGTGATGAATAGTATTTTTATACGTAGCATATTTCATTTGTTATTCTACTTTATTAATTAGCAATAATATGATTTGTTATTCTACTATATTAATTAGCAATAATATATGGCAGCAGTAATTTATGATTAGTAATAATGGATATAGTTTAGGCGGAAAAATTTGTCTATATATTGTCTGCCAGACAACTCTATTTATTTATATATAGATGGGTATTTACCCTCCCATATCTTTTACCCTTACTTGCGAGTCGCTTGTAATTTTAAGTAACTATTTTAATAAAGCTATGAGTTTATGTTATAAAAAAATATAGCATTGCTTAAAATTATTAACTTTTACGCACATGATGTGAATCAAAGGGGAGGGAAGTGTTGGATCAATTATTTCTTGAGTTGTAGACTCCAGTCGATTGAAACTTGAAGAAGAAAACTAGTTTTAATGTAGGTTATACTCGAGTTAAGTTGCAAAGTATATCGCGGGTTACTTTGAATGATACCAATCATTCAAAGGCTCGAATGATGAAGGTTAAACCCTGGGTTTTACGTTGATCGAAAGAGACTTGGAAGAGAGAATACACGCAGGCCAAGCTGGTTACATTTTGAGTTAAAAAAATTCTATTATTCATCGTTCATTAGG
Source organism: Tamarix austromongolica (assembly GCA_039764185.1). Classification (NCBI taxonomy): domain Eukaryota; kingdom Viridiplantae; phylum Streptophyta; class Magnoliopsida; order Caryophyllales; family Tamaricaceae; genus Tamarix; species Tamarix austromongolica. Next base: position 81,751,123 of record CM077816.1, read on the forward strand.
CGTGTATAAGGAGATATATATAGGGGAGGGTGACTCGTCAAATACAAGCCTTAAACCAGCCGATTTTCCTCTTAATTCAAGCCCATTTAACTCACTTGAATTAAGCCCATATAATATCTAAGCTTAATCATAATATCATCATCTAAATGATACTAATGACTATCATTACAAAGCCACATAATCAGCTATGATATATACATGAAATTACATCAAACCCTAGGTTATATAGAATACACTTAGGGTTTACAACAAGTTTAATATAACTAATGATAATCATCACCATATCTTGTTGTAGTGTCATCCCATATATGCCATAGTCTTGTATGCTTTAAATGCTTGTACACCTAGGGTGTGTTAACATCTTCTCCTTGCAAATAAGTTACATACCTGCAAGAATATCTCAAATTATTTTCAATACCAAGCATAGACATATTATCAAGAACATTTAATATAATTTGCTCCAATATTAACAAAGCTAATTCTTCCTTACCTTGAGAATCAATAGGAATATGAGAATCATTAGATGCTCCTACATTAGCACACCTGACCTAATTAGGTCATCCCTTCTCGGTTTTCAAAGGGGCTTAGGACCTACTAAACTTTTGGTTGAAAAAGTTGTTGATATTGGATGTTACACTTTACAATTTACTATTTTATTATATTTAAAATATAAATTATTAATATTAATATATTTTCTAAAACCTCTTGATTGGAAAGGAGTGGTTTATGAGCAAAATGCTCCCCAAACATAGACTTATGTTGAGTTCTATGAGCGCCCACTTAGTTTATGGTTAGTGGTGAAGTGATATTGTGAAACCTTATTAATTATTACCATCATAAGAGGATTCACATGGGAACGCATTAACTATTTACTCTTTAACTAAATTACATATCAGGTTATTTTCCATTCACATTCATAATTATTTATTGCATAATTTGTTTCGGTAAGTAAGTGATTTTTATTACTTCCAAATGAAAGATGAGAAGTACAAACTAAACAAGTCAAGATAGTTAGGGAAATTAACCTAAATCATCTACATTATTCATAAGTTTACTAAAGGACTTACTATCTTGAAAAGTAGTAAAATGACTCGCTAACTCACTAATAATATGCTTTGTAATATAAGAGCTAAACTGGGACTTATTTACAAAAATGAGAACATTTAGTTCATTCCATACATGGTAGATGGTATAAGAAAAGAGGGCAAGAATCATTTATTTTCTTATATTAGGGGACCACCGTGAATTATCCACCTCTACAAGTCATGCCAATCAATAATATGCTGTATGCATCCCGGTTTTTTAAGTATTGGAATCCAAGTCTCAGTTGTGTATGGATAATAAAAGATAAGATGGGGGTATAGTTTCTACATCTTCTGTACAAAAAACACACTAATATTTGAGAATTACATAGTCAATTAGCTTGTCTTTAGTTTGGAGGCAATCCATAATTGCAAGCCAGAAGATGAATTGATGTCTAAGTAGGGAGAGTGGGTTCCAAATAGCTGCACAATAAGGAACCTTTGCTGCCTTAGGTCGGATAGTGTCATACTCATTGGAGATAGTGAACTTATTCTTGGTGGAAACCTTTTGAAGGCCAATAGCAGTGGTGAATAAGTTCTAGAACAAGAGCCTTAGCCGTAGAATTTTCCTTAGGATCTAGGATCAGGTGCTCAATATATTCATTTTCCATATGTCTTGATCTTTAATATAGTAAGCTTGCACCCATCTTACCCATAAAAGGTCTTTCTTTGTAGCTAGAGACCATAGTAGTTGTCCTATAGCAGCAGTATTCCACCACTTAACATCAAGGAATCCTAAACCTTCTTCTGACTTAGGTTTACACACTTTATTACAGGAGATTGGAGCTTTCTTAGTTATCTCTGACCATAAGTATCTTCTGCAGATGGCATTAATCTCATCGATGACATATTGAGGGAGTGGAAATACTAAGCACCAGTAGGTTTGAATACTCATCAACACTGACTAGACAAGTTGCATTCTTCCTGCATAATTGAGCAGAAAAGCTTGCCAATTCCTAATTTTTGCTGTATATTTCTCAACGAGGGGCCTATAACAATGAATACCCATATACTTACTATCAAGAGGGATTCCAAGGTAGGTGAAAGGGAGATGGCGTTTAGGGATTTGGAAAGTAGCAAATACCCTTTCTTTGAGTTGGTCACTGATAGACCCTCCATAGTAGATGGAACTTTTAGGTGTGTTAATACATAAACTAGACAAGGAGGAGAAGGTTTGGAACACATGTAAAATGACAGTCACAGAGGACTGGTGATGTGGTTTTTTATCAAAGTAATAGAAGGTTGGATCGAAATTTATATTATAAGCTTTCACCCACAATCAAATGCAAAAGAAATGAAGTAATTTTCTGGAGTATAGGTGAAGAAATTAAGTAATCAAGTTGAAGATACCCAACAGATTTGGACAGCTTTCAAATGTGTCGAGTTTGAAGATAGATTGAGGAAGGTTAAATCCCAGATTTTCCTTGTTCAATGTTAGCCCAAAAGGGAGGATAGACTTTAGCTAACTTTGTTTAATGTTTGATAAAAAAGTCTTATTCATTTATGCATACAAAGCTGCGCACAAGAGGTATATATAGGGGAAGGAAGTAGTCGGTGCTTAGCTAGCCTAAACCAGCCAATTATTTCCTCTTAATCTAGCCCATTAATAATGGTTGAATTAAGCCCATATTAACCTTAATACAAAGCATAATATCATTGGTTAAATGATATTAAGGATTAATATTACAAAGCTATACAATTGACTAAGATACATACATGAAATTATATCAATACCCTAACTTACATAAAATACACTTAGGGTTAGGGTTTACAACAAGTTAATACAAATAATGAATATCATCACTTTATCTTATTGTTGTAATGTATCATCCCATGTATGTCATAGCATTTTATGCTTTGAATACTTTTACGCATTAAAGTGTATGAAAATCTTCTTCTTGCAAATATGTGACATATCTACAAGAATAACTTGAATGTTTTTCAATGTTAAGCATATAAGAATTATCAAGAATATTTAACATGATTGGCTCCAACATTAAGAAAGCTAAATCTTCCTTACCTTGAGGACTAATATGAACACGACAACCATTAGGTTCATTGGATGCTCCTGCATCAACTGGTCTCCTTTGCAAAAGAATTGGAGGTCATCAAGAAACATCAAGTTTAATAGTTGAATTATTTTACATTTAGGATGAAGAGTAAAACTGGGATTAGTCTAGAGAGGCAGTAGTGCTCTATTAAAAAATTCTACGACTAAGATAAAGAGAGGGAGAGAGGGGATCCCCTTGTCTCAATCCTTTTTTTTTTGGGAAGGGATGGTGAAGAACTCCATTAAACATGATGAAAAAACTAACAGTGGTGACACACCGCATAATAATCTTCACAAAAGGAATAGGAAAATGAAGAGTACATATAATATATTCAAGAAAATTAGATCTTACAGTATCAAAAGCCTTCCTCATATCAAATTTAATCATACAAATAGGAGATAAATGTTGTTGGAAATAACCTTTGATAAGATTAGTTGCCAAAAGGATGTTGTCTTCTATACTTTTACCTTTAACAAATGCAGATTGGGCATCACTGACCCAAAGTGGTAGAATAGGTTAGAATCTAGTGCTTATGATCTTTGAAATAATTTTATGGAGGCTGTTGCATTAATCAATACGACTATATTCACTTATTTTGGTAGCATTTGGGACTTTAGGGATCAAGGTGAGATAAGTGATGTCAAGGCTATAAGGAAAATTTCCACATCTAAAGAACTCATAAACTCCTTTCCAAATAGCATCACCTATAAGATCCCAACATCTCTTGAAGAAATATGCATTGAAATCATCTGGTCCTGGGGCCTTATTATTCCCCATAGAGAAAATAGTAGTTTTCAATTCCTCTTTATAGATAGGTTCAAGTAGTGTGTGTTGATGAGCCTCGTTCACAAGCCGACCTTTGGTAATTATTCTGTCTATTGTGTATTTTTCTAGATGAGTAGGGTGATGAGAATGTTCACCCAAGAGTTTAATATAAAACTCAAAGAAGACGCCAAAAATACCATATTGATCTGTGTGGATAATTCCCTGATCATCAATAATTGAGTGGACTTAATTTGCATTCTTTATTCCTTTATCCACAACATAAAAATATCTGGTATTAGCATCCCCAAGTTTAAGCCGGGTAACCCTAGATTTTTGTTGAAAGAAAATCTCTTCACATTTAGAAAAATGTGGAAGTTTTTGAGATAGGATAATTTTTTATTGTTGCATATTGTTATCTAAAGGATGATGAGTTAAAAGCTACTAAATCTGAAACAGTTCTTGTCTTGCATTAGTAACCTTGTCACTAATTCCACCAAATTTAGTTTTATTTAGTACTTTCAGAGGTCCCTTGAAGAGTCTTAGTTCATACATAATACAATATAAGGGAGTTCCAGAAACATGGGAAGACCAACTTTGCTTCAAAATTTGATCAAACATCCTCGGCCCACATATTATAAAACCTATAGGGTTTATTACCTCTAGAAGAGAATGGAGCAATGATCATAATGATAGATGAATGATATGAAATACATGGGACTTAAAAATGTGTTATAGATCCTCCAAAATGATCAAGCCGATTGGAATTGCCTAGGGCTCTATCTAATTTGCATAAAATTTTATCAAAACCTAACTGCTTATTACAACAAATATATAAATGGCCTGTGAATCCCAAGTCTGCGAGATGAAGATGTAAGATATATGCATTGAAGTCTCTAACATCCTGATCCTTAAGGTTACCTCCCTGAATTTTCTCTTAACTATTTAAGATAACATTAAAGTCCCCTAAAATAAGCCATGGTGAGGAAAATGGTGTAGCAGTTTGTATCATCCAATGCCATAAATTTTTCCTATTGATGCCATGGTTATGGGCAAAGATAAAGGTTGCATAAAACAGGAAAATACCAGTTAGATTTTTCATTTTAATAAGAATACCTTGATCAATAGAGGATAATTCCTCAATAAGATAGGAATTAGGATCCCAGACAACCCATACTCTACTATTGTAGTAAGAAGAGTAATTATGAATCCCATACCAATTTGGCATAAGCTTTTTCTAAATGTTTCCAACATTACCTTGTTTTATTCTAGTTTCAATGATACCAACAAGATGAATTTTATTAGTCCCATACCACACATGAACTTCCTTCTTTTTTTAGAAGATCATTAAGTCCCCTCACATTCTAACATCCTACTATCATGATAATTGGATACGGAAGTCAAGCAAGTAGTGAAATACCTTAGAACCTCTAGTTACCATTTTCCATCCATCTTGAATTTGGAATTCATCCAAATCCATGAGGCTAATTCAAGGTGATGTTGATCATCAAAGGAGTCCGTGTCTTGGTTACTTATGGTAGTAATAGGTCTGCTTGAGCTAATTGGATTTGATTGAGAATTCTAAATCATAGGGGAAGTTAAGTTTAAGGGTGAAGCATCATGTGTGTAGATAGTCTATGTTATCTTTGGTTCAACTACATTCTCTACTCTTGGGGGCCATGTTGAGATTATATTCCATCATTTACACCATCCACTAGGTATATTTTTTCTTAGCTCTATATTTTTGTGCTTTTAAAGGGAAAAAGTCAGAATTATGATCATTCTTGTGAAAATCAAAACAATATGTTGGCTTCCACTCGAAGAAAATTGGTTGGTCCATGATCACACCATCAGGTCTCTTAATTGGAATGGAAGAAGGGAATGGTCGATGGGTATCCATCTCAACCAGGACTCTAGCAAAGGAAATTATTTATCTAGAGGAGGTAATGAGATCCATACCAATAGGTTTACTAACACAACTACAATTCACAATGAGTGAGTTAGGGCTCCACATAAAAAGAGGGAGATTAGGTAATTTGATCCATAGAGGTAGAAATTGGAATTCTTCTTTGCTGAAGGTAAAATCTGGATGTCAATGCTTGAGGAATAGAGGCTTTGCATTTATGGACCAATAGCCAACCTATAGTATTGTCACACAGTCTTCTTCTTTGTCAAATACGAACATGACATATCCATTCTCATATAACATAATTAGAGGGAGTGAGGTATGGGACCAATTTGCCTTAACAAAATTCTCCAATTGGTAGAAAGATGGTCGGCATCCACTGATCAATCCGACAAGAGAGTATTTTCAAGCTAAGGATTCATTATATATGTCTTCAACAGAAAGTTCTGCAATAGGTTTCCCACCCACCATTGAAGGTGGGGAATAATCAAGTTTGATTAGGTGATCCGACCTTCTCTTATTGCAAATAATATCACTCCACGTCATTAGGGGATTTAAAACTAGCGTGGCCATTAGAACTTTTACCAAATTTGATGGCACAGATTACAAAGCAGGTTTTAGTGTTGGGCGGTCAATTTTTTGGATTGGTTGTGTAGTTTCTAGGATCAATTTGGTTGAGACAACATTACAATCAATATCCTCACAACTTGAGACATTGTCAATAGGTTACGGTGGTGCCAACAGCTTCCTTAGTGTGATCTTCTTGTTCTTGGCTATTGATGGGCGAGTGGCGTGTAGGAATTCGAACCCTACAATGCCTTCCTTCGTTAGGATAAATGTTAATAGAATTTATCCTTTAATATTTTTTACCTCACAAATAAACTTATTGTCTTTTTTTTCCTCTAAGACCAGTCATGTTACAACACCCAATTTTTTTAATTATGTTTATTCATAAATAAAAAATTAATTTCTAGTCTTACAAATTTTATAAGAGAGTTATTTTGACATCCACAAATCTTATTGTATCTTTCAACATGAGTTAAGAGACTTTTCCTCAAGTGGTGTTCTAAGTTCTTGTTTTTGCTACCCTTAGGATGATAAAAACTTGATGAACTATATTAAACTTTGTGCCAATTAAAGGAGCATAAACCAATCCAAAATATATATTCAATGTAGAATGATTTTTTAACCCTATTAAAAGACCAACCATGCCAAATGCTCTATAAACAGTCGATTGATTTGTCCAAACTAATCAATAAATTTGAGAAAAGTAGGATTTGGTTGATTCAAATTGATCAACTAGTTAGCCTAGATCAATTTGACTTGTTAGTGTAACTGATCGACTGGTTGGGCCAGACCGATCAACTAATTTGACTGGGTTGTGTGATTTGTTTCCTTTTGGTTTGTTTATTCTTTGGGGCTATGTTTGGTATTGTTCTATGACTATTAATGGGATAAAATATAGAATATATCATGGATTAATGGCCTATAAAATGATGAAATGGATTATAATGGATGACCTACTCTATGAATATTATAAAGGCTAAATAAGCACTCTGATTATGAAATATTATGGTTTCAAGAAAAGAGTAATAAAGTACAAACTAGGCTTGAATAATATTAGACTAGGATAAATGAAAACCCCATATGGTTGGGAAGTGGAAAGGATTAATATGGAAAAAAGATATTATTGCTTTGCTTGTTCTTATATGGGTCTTATGATCACTTATCCTTATGAATAATATACTAATCATATAAAGCGAAAGACAATCAAGTTATGTATGATTTTGGATTACCCCATCCTCAATTAACTACCAGGGGTTAGTCTACCTTTAGGCATTTATTGGTTCCTTTAGGCTTTACCTTTGGGCGGGATCCTTAGAGATCTCGATGTCTTACCTACTCTAGACATTGATGATGTACTAGAGGGTATTGGATACAAAAGGTTCTGGTTATTGATAGATGAGATTTATATGTTATTTTGCTATGTAAAAATGTCATTTATTCCTCATTACTTTTATAACATGTAATCTTTTCTCAAGTTTTTCTCTTTTGGATAGAATTTGCAGGAAAAGATAAAAATGAAGAAATTCAGAGGAGAAATCGATGGAAAGAGAAAAGGCAACAAAGAACACATCAAGAGACATGGAATCAATGGAAGAAAAGACTATAAATGAAGAATATATATCAAAGGGAAGATTGTGTTGAAATTTCATGAAGAAATAATGAAGGAACAAGAAACATGGCCCCCCGTGTTTCCTAAACACGGCCCGTGTTTTTCTATCAGCACACAAAATTTCAGCATTTAAAATTCAGCATTTGGCCAAGGGTTCAAGGAAAAACACGGGGGTCCCGTGTTTTCTAATACGGACCATGTTTTTCTCAAATTCTATAACCGTTCACGCAACGTTTTCCCGATATATTTCTAAAGTTTGAACATTCGAAAGGGTGGTTCGGGGGAGTTCGAGAATGGGATTATCTCTTTCTCTCTATACTCTCTAGATACCACATGTAATTTCTAATTCCAATTATCTTTCTCTCCATTGTATTCAATTGAACAATCAACAATCTGGAATTCAATTCGATAAGTTCTTCTCCATTCCTCTTTTAATTGCAAGTTTTGATTTTTGATTGAATGCAATTCAATTCTCTTTGTTGCATTATTATTTTTCTTGTGTTTAGTGTTTCATTGTTAATTTATTTATAAGCATTGATGTTAATTATAGATTATTGCATTTAATTGTGTGTTATTGCAATTTTGTAGATAGTATAAGGTAGGAGGATTTGATGACGGAATTAGGGTTTTGGATTTTGAATTCATGATTCTAGATGGAATTTAATTGAATTGATGGACGGAATTGAATGATCTCGCATCATAGATTAAGAATTTAAACTAATTAGATTGATCACCTATCTAGTTTAGATCTTAATCTATGCTAGGATAATGAAATTAATACGTAATTGTTAATTAACGTTTCCAAAGTAGCAAAAGATTAATTATTAATCTTGTCCATTAATTCTTACGATTGCATGATCCGAGCTTATGTGATTATGGTCGTAGTTGACTGCTTTCTATTCGTAATGCTGCCATTAATTGAATCTAGCGTTCTTAACCTAGGTTATTAATTGGTTAGGTGATAAATTGAGAGCTTATTTAATTTATTAGAATTGAGAGAAAGCGAAGAAATGAATTATTATGAGTTTCTACAGGTCAACGTTAAATCATTTAGAATATTTCGTTTCTCCATGATTATTTAATATCCTAATTCCATAATCAATACTTCCTATCCTTATTCATTAATTATTGAGTACAGTGTTTTATTATTTATCTATAGTTTAGATATTGATGATAGAATTATATGTTATTACATAACCAAGGTTTTAACATCGATCACAGAATTATTGATTATATACCATTCCTTGTGGGTTCGACTCCTTCTTGCCATATACTACGTATTTGGGAATTAGGATTTATTTATTAAATTTGTTGTGCATACGACAGTGCATCAGTTATTTAGGTGGTTGGCTTTGGCCTGGACTTTCATATTGGTTAGCTTTAGCTTAGACTTATGTCCTCTTTGGTAATTGGCTACAGCTTAGACTTTGTGTCCCTTATTTAGATAGGCTTCTATGGTATGTGAGACCATGGGGTTGTGCATAGTCCATTACTCGATGATAAAATCTAGATGATAAGTAAATGGGTGATAAAACCTAATTAATGAATAAGAGGAATGACAAATAATTGAATATTTTTTGTGATAATAGTTTGAATGACCAAAATGGATAAAATCTAGTTTATACACTTAGATAATGGCTTAAATGCCTAACTGCTTACTGATTGAAATGTTTGATTGGATATTGATCTATCTCAATATATGGATAAGGAAATGGTATAATTTAAAGAATTGAAAAATTAGACATAAACCCTAGTAGTTGTCAGAATTTCTCTGTTTAGTACATGTGTGAATATCTATGTGATAATAAGCATAATATATCTTGATTTGTCTGAGTTATTCAAGATAGTATACTCTAATGCACTATTACCTTCATGCATATGACATTATCATGACACATGTTAAGCATTATATCCATGTACGATAGAATTTTCTTATTTATATTTCCATTGAGAGAGAAACTTAGCTTACTTCATATGTAGTGTACTGGTCTACCTATTTGCTCGGTCACCTGCTTATTCCTATGAGTAAAAGGTCATGTGTAGGTTTTTGGGGATAGCTAGTTGTGTGCCTACCTTAGTTTAGGTTTGAGGCTTGAGAGCGTGAACATCTGAAGATTTTTATGGGGTTCGTATGTGATCGTGGTTTTGGTTTGGGGGTCACACCCTAATTTCATTTTAATGTAGCCATGTACTCTTAACTATTTGTATTTCTTCATTGATTTGGTCGGGGACTATTGAAATCTTTTGATGTTAACAATCTTTTAAATGTTATGTACCTTAAATTCTCACACTCTGTTGTTTTAAATCGGTTGATTGGTTTTAACCTTGAATCTAATATAGGGTAGGCAATAGATGTCTATCATGTGTTAGGTATGGCAGTAACACCCCATTTTTCCTAGGAGTATTTTCAACTTCTGTACTATTTTAAATAAAAAATTTTGATAGCGGAAAATGGGGCTATTATAATTTAATTTGAGACAATTACCTATTATGAAGAGTGCAGATAATGTGGTGGATTGCATGACCTTGTGTGATTATACTTAATTAAAATATCATAACTTAAAGTGAAATGTGAAGTGGGATTTGGTTCCTTTAGGTTTGGCCTCCTAAAGTTGGGGATTAGTAATAGCCTTTCTCATTTTCTCTTGTGGATATTTGTTTATTTGTCAGCAACATCTGGTTAAGGCTCTTTGTCTACTCTATAAGCTTCTTCGGACCCTATTAGGGACAGTGTAGACTTAAGGATAGGAGGATTGAGGTGGTAGATCTATAGACTTTTGTTATCCCCTTTAGAGTCTGTCCACTAGGATGACTCAGGTGCAATTTATATTCCTCTGATGGTTGATGGTAGGTCTTCAGACTTTGATTTACCTGGTCACCCTTAATCGGTCTATCCACTTAAAACTTAGATGTCATGATCACCTAAATAAAGATTAATAATCGAGTATATCTTTATGTGATTCGAGTGTATCTTTATAATTTATATGCTTGTATAAATGTGAGCATACAATATTATTCATTTGTATTTACTTGTTACTTAGTTGTTCCCCTATCTAACTTGTTACATGTTTTAAATGGGGCTATGATGATCTATTATGTACATGATTAGTAGATGATCTAGTGCAAGTTGTATATGAATCTTTTCAAGGTAATAATGGCATGTAGGTTGAGGAAGAGCAAGAGTGGTGGTGGCTTTTAAAGTTTCATTTATTATACTAATTTTAGTAGACTCTTAGCATGATTTTAGTTGTAGTAATATTTTTAGTTCAATTGTTTTTAGAGTTTCCTTGATATTTTATTAATTATTTGAGTTAGTAAATATGTTTTGTGTGTTTTCTTATTTTACCTAGCCTTAGCATCTAGTGCGAACGAGACTGTGGTGTCTATTTACACTAGATGTGGCAGTGATACCCTCATTATTTTTAGTTTTCGTGCATACTTTTCAATGAGTTTTTGGTTTTGGAAATGGGGGTGTTACATCTGCTCCCTACCATTAGTGGATTATCGTATAACTCATTTAGCTAAAGTAGTATCAGTATAGGTCTAGTACTAAATAGATCACAACTACTTAACTTATGGAAGGAAACATGATGCACATAAAGACATGGTAATATTTATTTTACAATACTCATGCTCAAGTATACATATAATACACATACCATTCCACTCATATAATAACTCATACGGTTTCATGAAGTATATAACAGATTATTAATTGCTTGGCCAATAAGTATTAAGAAAATTCATGTATAAAATGACAAGAGCAAGACAAATATACAATAGCTAAAGTAAATCATGTCCATATGAAATATCTTAGTCATAATTATCAATGGCACACATAGGTTCATGTGGTAATAGAAGAGTACAATGAGACATACGATGACATATGATAAAACATAGGTTCATGGATTCATGTTTATAAATACATGAATAGACATAGTAACACATAGGGTACGAGTGTATAAAAAATCATGAACACAAGTTGAGTAACACTACTACCCTAGAAATCATCATTCTACACATAAGGCCCTCATGCTATTTAAGTAATAGATGATGTGATAATGAGGTGAAAACATGCATCATATGGTAGCACTATTGTAAGGAAGACAAGCAAGAGACATGCATAGGATAATGAAATATCAAGTCCATAAATATACGAGAATAATCAATTATTGTATTACATTATTGTGATTGCATCCATTTGATTATTTACCTTGATGATGGAGACTCACAACAATTGTAACAACTAATCTAGTACTCGAATGGTACTAGCGCTAGCTGGCCTGCTTAGAAATGTAACCAGACCACTAATAAATAGGACACCGAATCACTTAAGTATGCATACCTCTTATAGGACCGAAATATATTGAGACACTTATAGAGTAGAAGAGGTCCTATCCGAACCTCATAATGTATTTGGGTTCACAGAATAGAAAAACATTGGAATGGTACCAAGTGAATACAAATTCTAACTCGGATAGCTATCCTGAGTGGTACAAGTCCTTATTCAAGATCTTTCATCTTAAGTGATTAATATTTTATATAAACATTTAACTAAGCATAAATCAAACCCACATAAGTTCCATAAACACAATGAATTTCCATTATTATATCCATTCTAAGTGGCATTAAAGCTAATTAATTTCAAAGGGCATTCAAGCCGATCCAATCCAAATGGAATTAACGGTCGATAATTTCATGTGGCATTAAAGACAATCCAATCCAAGTGGCATTAAAGCCAAATAATTCCATAAAAATCTAGCATAAGACATAATACAATTTCAATCCATACTAAAACAATGATATGATTTTCCAAACCAATTATAATTGATATACATTACAACATACTCTAAAATCACTGTACATTTCATAATTTAAGATCCAAAGGTATAAAATCAATATAAAAGCTATTTAAAAGATTTAAAATTTATTTTAGAAGAAAATAACAATGAACACAAGAATTCGTATTATATAAGAAAATAAATAATACAATCTAAAAAAATATTGAAAATTATATAGAAATATTTAAATAATATTTAAAGAAGCAAGATTATTTAAATAATTTTCAAAAAAGGTCATCTACAAACCAAAAAGGATAAAATGGAAGAAAATTATTTTTGAATAAATAAATTTAAAAATCTTTGTAATAAAAATCTTCGAAGAACATCATGACTACGTAAAAATAAATAAATTAAAAAATGTAAATATTTTCTTTGGATAAATATTTCATTAACCATAAATAATTTAAATATTTCTATAGATTTTAGTATTTTAAGGAAATTTTATAATTTAAATAAATTATTTCATATATAAAATATAACTCTCTAAATTAGAATAGTAACCTCACAAAAAAAAACTTATAATAAAAAATATATTTAAAATATTTAAAATTTAAAAAATGATAAAGAATGAAAATATATATTTTTAAATGAAAAAATAAATCATAAGTATATATTAAAATCAAGGTTGTGGAGGACTTTCTCTAGAATGGTTCGTAATAATGACGATTAATAAAATTCTAATATGAATACGAATCTGCCCATAAAATCATATTGAAATACCCCGAAAATTTCTAATTTTAAAGATTATATTTAAATAAGATTTTATTTGAAAATTTAATTTAGTAAATTATTTTTACTAAAATAAAAGGAAATTTAGTAGGGAAAATTAATAAGAGATTTTATAAATATGTTAAGTAAAGGAAATTTTGGTATAATATCTAATTAAGTATTTTAATTTGGGAAATTATTTAAATAAATTATTTTATTCAAATTAAGAAAGATAAAATAGTTTCAAATTTATTTTAATTTTATAATTAATTAAATTAAATTAAATTTGAGGGATTTATTAGTTTAAAATGAAAATTTTGGAAAAATACTTTAAAAATACTATTTAGCCTAAAAAGGGATTTAAAATTTATTTTATTTAAATATTATTAATTTTAAATATCCTAAATATTCAGATTTATTCAATTGGACCCAACCTAATTATTTCTCTTTTCCTTTTTCCCTTTTTCCTTTTCTTTTCTTTTCCTTTTTCTTTCCTTTTCTTTCTTTTTCTTCTTCTTCGCCGAATTGGGCCTGTTGCGCCGACCCAATTCCTTTTTCCTTCCTTTTCCTACAGCGCGACCCGGCCCGCGCGTCATCGCCGTCCACCCCCCTTCTTCGCTGCGTCGCGTTTTACTCCCTTCTCACATTAAAATGCGGCGTTTTGATCATCACGTTTTTACCATTGCGCGACAGCCTCGGAACGCCGTTCATTATCCCTTTTTACATCGAAACGCGTCGTTCTATTTAACCCTTCCCCCACCTCGCGCCGAACCGCCCGGTCTCCCTCCCTTTTTCTTTCTTTTCTCTCCCGCGAACCGCCCGGTCCAGCCTCCCCCATCTTCTTCTTCCTCCTCCCGCCCGGCGCCATAACCGTCCACCTTCCTTCCTTCCCCGAAAATGGCGCTGCCGGCCACACGTGGCGTGACCGGCCTTTCTCCCGCTCATTCTCTCCCTCTCGACGCAAAGTTTGATTTTAAACGCTCCAATCTCCATTTTCTTCTCCACGATTGCTCCATTCCTCTCGCGAAGGGTCGGGCAAAATTTGAAAATTTTGCCGCCCGATCGACACCATAACCATCACGTTTCTCACCAGATTTGACCCCCTGATAACTCCCCCAACTCGGACCTAACCTCCAACATTATAAATACCTCTCTTATGGCCTGGGTTCGGTATTTTTTTCCCCGAAACCCTAAGCATCGCCTGTGCGCCACCGCCTCTTTAGACGACTCTTCCTCCATCTTTGGCTAACTTCAACGCCTTCGCTTCATCCCAATATCTTCCCTGCAACACCCTCTAATTAACTAGACCATCCACGACCTTCGATTCACCTTGTACAAGCCTCCATAATCGTGTAAAGTTGGCTAGTTATCTCGCCAGAAAATTCCACCCGAGACCTTGAAACGCCAGCCACCACCACATCCGCCGCTTTTACCACCTTCCAAGCCAACCAATAACTCCTTCTAAGGCTCCTCCACCGACCCATAAAATTATTTTATTTTTCTCCTCCCCTCTCACCCCTTTTTCTTCATTTTTACCCCTCTTAGATTCATTTTCCGGCCACCTCCGAGAACCACCGCCGGTTCCACCTACATCCTCTGACTCAAGGTGAAACCCTAGACATTTTAAACACTTGGTTTTGAATTATTGATAATTATTCTATTTTTAGCCTAAATTTTAGTGTTAATTCAACTTTAATTATTATTATTATAATTATTATTATTATTGATATCGACTGTATTCTAATTTATAAATTTTGTTGACAGGTCTGGGAGTATTATTGAGTAAGATATATTATTCATCTCGGCCTTTACTTATTTAACTAAATTTTTACATGTTTAATGTTAATAATAATATTATTATTATTATTATTATTATTATTAGTGTAATTATTTAGTTAAGATTGTAATTATTTCAGGAGGATTATAAACCTAAAATTTTAACTAAGTCTCTCACATTTGCTTTTTACAACTATTATTAACATTTTTAACATTATTTCTAATTATATTATTATTATTATCTTTATTAACTTTATATTATAAATATATATAATGTTAATATTATTATTAAAATTTCTAATGGTAATATTATTATTAAACTAGGGTGGTTCAAAATCCACCTTTTAATTTTAAGAATTTTGGTATTAATAATATTAATATCCTACTAATAAAAGTATCATTAATAATATTATACCTTATTATTATTATTATTATTATTATTATTATTATTATTATCATTATTATAATATCATTATATTTTGGTGAAGGGTAGAAACCCTTAGATCACCACCCTCTTCTAATGAAAATAATAATTTATTTGTATTTTTAAGTATTAGTTCCTATAGTTAATTAGTGAATAATAAAATGTCATCCTAAAACCAAACCTCGAAATAAGTTAAAATTATATAAGAGAGTCTAATTCTAGTATGCTTTGATATAATAGGCGAACCCAATCACCCAAGTGGAATAGGAGCGTGCACCAAGACCGGTGACTTTTTAGGTAAGGGTCTTCTAAGGCCATTTATGTGTTTGCATGTATTATGAATATGCCATGTTATGTATTTTATGTTCGCTGTTCTTATTGATTATGCATGTGATATGGTTATGAAGTTGAAGTATGTTATTATGAATGTCATGCACCATGAAAAATATGTGTATGCTTATGTCATTAATGTATGACCTGAAATGATATATGAATTAGGATTTGCATGTAAGAGGATGGTACTAGGGTTTTCATGAGATGGCATGGTGCTAGGATTTACACGAAAGGGAATGATACTAGGGTTTGCATGGAATAGCAAGAAGTTGAAGGTGTGCATGAAATAACATAATATTAGGGTTTGCATGAATTAATGTGGAGTTAGGGTTTTGCATGTGGATTAGGGTTTCATAAAAACATGCCTACATGGAATTAATGTTGCATGGGGATCTGGGTTGCATGGAAGCATGTCTACGTGGAGCTAGGGTTTGCATATGAATTAGGGTTTTCATGGAAGGGTGGTATATGTAAAGCTAGGGTTTGCACATGTGAGGTACGTGGAGTTAGGGTTTGCATGGGAGTGTGGTACGTGGAGATTGGGTTTGCATGGGTGCTAGGGTTTGCATGGAAGCGTGGGTCATGTGTAGTTAGGGTTTGCATGGGAGCTAAGATTTGCATGGAGTTGTGGTTTACGTGGAGATAGGGTTTGCATGGAGTAAGGTTGCATGGGAGTTAGAGCTTTCATGGATTTAGTCATGCATGTTTGGGCAAATGTTTGTGAATGTCAAATGTTTTTGAATAAAATACTTAAGACACTAATATCTTAAAGTGGAAGATATTGAGACGGGACCAGCCGATCCACCGGTTAGGAATAGTGGTTAGGGTTTTACCCTATGTGTGACTGATCCACCGGTAATAATAGTGGTTAGGACATGAGGTCCTATGTGTATCCGGCCCACCGGTTATAATAGTGGGGGATCCCGAGCTCAATAAAGACAAACCAGATCGTCAATGCTATTAAAAGATACTAATTACTTACAGTGGAACACCATGCGAGCAGGAACCAAGCCGATCCACCGGTTAGGAATAGTGGTTAGGGTTTTTACCCTATGTATGACCGGCCCACCAGTTACAATAGTAGGGTGTTCCTGTTTTCGCATGGATTGATATAAAAGGCATGGTGTGTAATGAATCTTGATAAAAGAAAGATTAAATGATTAATCTGGATCTTTTTGGGCCTTATGTGTGGACTTGCTGATATTAAGTTATGGATTTCACTTTATGTTTCTATGTATCATATGTGTGGGCTGTAATTGTATGTGATCATTATCCTACATGAATTAATGTGTTATATGCCGGCCTTAGTATTCGGTTACCTTACTCGGTACGTAGCGTACTGATCACCCGTTTCATGGGTGCTGCTTATTCTCACGAGCAGAAGGCCCGTCTAATTTGTTGCAGGTAGGAGATACTTACTTTGATGCTATCGATATCTACGAGACATCAGGAGGGGCAGAGTGATAGCTAGGCTGGATCAATCTTTAGAGTGACGTGGCCGTTGTCCTTTTTAAATTTATGATTCATGTTATCTTTTATTATGTTTGAATTGTCGAAACAATTTTACTAAGGTTGTTTAGTTATTATCTGGAAAAACAATAGCCGGTATTTCGAATTATGTAAGACTTACGTGTACTCTGATTTCTATTTTCATAAATTTGAATTTGTATGGTATTACTGATAATGTTTTCTTAGCCTTAGCACTTGGTACCAGAATGGTAGAAGTAAACTGGTCTGGTACTAAGTGTGGCGGTAACATCCCCAGAATTTACGGTTTTAATTTATGAGTATTGCTTTTAAAAAAAATTTGTGTAAATTTTGGGGTGTTACACATATAAACTAGAATAATTAAATATTTTTATCAAATTACGCTAATAAAATTATTAAGTTTGAGAAAATTGAATTTAAAAATATGAAGTATTACACTTAGCTTCTTCAAAAGGGGATGCATCTAGGTCATAAAAATCAATAAGGCAATCAGGATATGCACTCAATAGTATCCTATACCAAGACCTCAACTTATCATCAATTACTATTAAATCCCTTGCTATTTGGTGCCTCATAAATCCTAAGGTGTCGGTGACAAATAAATCTATATATCTAACTCTCTTAGCTATTTATGACTGAATTTGTGGTAAAATCAGTAAAAGATAATATCTATATTTTGATTACTAGAGATTAGAAAACATTTATTTATTTAATATAATTTTCATTTTCATTTTGATTTGTCATGATTTTGAAATAGTGAGAAAATTTTAGAACTTTTGTAAATATTTTAGTAAACGTACTAATCCTCATGTTGGAAATGAAGACCATTGTTTGTTTAATATGTTTTTTATTATGATTTGAAAGTTGGTATACATAAATAAATTTAAATTTTTTTAATTACTTTCATTCTAATTAAAATGAATGTGTGGCTACTTTTGCTTTAAATCTGTTTGAAAATAGGAGCATATAATTTAATTTAATCCATCATTTTTCCTATGCAATGATTAAATAATTAGACTAGACCAAGCGGTTCAATTGGTCTTATTGGGTACGAGGGTGTTAATCCATATGAAACTACTTCGTTTTGAAATTAGCATTCTAGCTGGAAAAAAAACTAGATTGAACAAAAAAAAATCAGGTTGTACTAGTTAACCTAATTGAATCAGTTTAACCTGATATATCTTAAACGTTGTCGCTTGAATTTTTAGGGGGAATTTAAGGCTGAATAATATGGTTACCTAATTATATCAGTTAAACTAGGATTGGATCAGATCATACCAAAGTCATACTAGACAGATGTTTGAATAAACATAATTATTATTATAATTATTATACATATTTAATAATAATTTATAATTAAAAATATATATTTAATCACAATAATATATATACACAATTACCCCCCACCACAATCATTATACCACATACATAATAAATTATTTAATCACAATAGCTAACATATATAATTATCACTACAATTGTTATACTATATACATAATAAATTATTTAATCACAATTATTGACATACATATACAATTATCACCACAATTGTTACACCTTTCTAATAATAAGTTATTTAATGATAACACATATAATTAATCATAATTATCAATATACACATAATTATCATTATATATAAATTTAATCACAATACATACATCAATAAAATTATAATTGAATTTAACATTTATATATATATATATATATATATATATATATAAAATAAATGTCTCATCAAACATTTATATAATAATTAATGATAACAAATATATATATGTATGCTGAAAATTTAAGGAAAAAAATATATAAGTGGCGGCAATAAGTAGTGGCAGTGGTGCTCTAGCATCAGTGATGGTTGTTATCCGGTAACCCACAAATTTTCCAAAAATGAGAAATTAAATATAACATTCATCAACTAATTGCTTAGAGAAAATTAAATGAATCAGAGGAAGAAAAACCAAAGGATGTGGCAGTTATAGTGGTAGTGGTGGCGTAAAGTGGGATACGGAAGAAAAACATAATATCTAAAAAAAACTAAGTCAAAATCAAAGCATAAATACAAAATATTAAATAAAAGTTAAAGACTAAATTAATGTTCTTATCTTTGTTTACAATCAATGAGAAGAGAGCAATGAGAGAAAATCATAGACCTTTGTTTTATGGTAGGAATGAAAACCGACTTCTTAATCTACAAAAAATGATTTATGTTTTGTTTTAGGCTACAACTTAACTTTTGTGTTGTTGAGGATTCAAGGAGCTAGATTTGTTACATCAAGAACTCTCAAAAAATCCATATGTACTTACATTTCACAAAATAATCCTAGACCCCATATGCACATACTCCACTAACTAATAAACCAAATAAACCTATGAACTAGTTTATTTCACTGGAGACAAGAAGAATGGATCGTTCTCCTTCATATCTAGTATTTTTCTTTGGGAAATTAGAAAAGGAGTTGAGTTTAAAGATAATATTATATATGTGATCCCTTTAACACTTTTTTACTGATTTACTTAATTTTAAAAAAAATGCTATAGACATGGACTTGCAATCCCAACAAAGAATCATCCTGACTAAACCTAAAATTTTCCTTCTTTTTTTTTCAAAAAAAGGCAATCACAAAGAATCATCCTGACTAAACCCATAATATTTTTTTATTGGAGGTGGAAAATCAATTAAGTTGTGATTCGTAAGGTTTTGTGAAAATATCCGTGTTTTGGTATCCTTAACAGTATTTTGGTTAGTATGGGGTAAATTTGGAATCCTTTATATTTATATGTGTTATTTACATTAAAATATATTAATTATAACATGTGGAATACTTGGAGTAATTATAAGCGGCATAAAACAAATAATATGATAAAATGGGAATAGTAACCCTATAAGCATGGATGTTATTGCGTGTGTAAAATATTGGATTCAGGTCTCTATTTTCCAATATAATGTTAATAATGATATTTTAATAATTTATCTTAAATTTTTTGGTTATATAAGTCTTATGGAAAAAATTATACCTAACTTGTGAAATTAAGGTTTGGTAGGGATTTGTGAATAATAACTCTAGAGGTAGGGTTGGTATTGCATATGTAATATATTGAAATTAGACCATGATTTTTAAATATCTTTTCAATAATCACATTTTAGGAATTTGAATTAAATTTGGTGATTAAATGACTATTAATGGAGAAGTTATGCTCACCTTGTGAAACTAGGGTTTTCTTAGGGGAAATGTAGTATTTTTCATAGGGAGGATCTTCTAATCTTCATACGGTTGTGTGTTTTGAATAATTAAGTTAAGTTTGGACTATGTATCTTACTTATTTATATATTTTTCCACATGATGATCTTGAGATAAACAAAAATGGTTAAGACATTAATTACTTAAAGTGAAAGATTACGTAAGTCACAACTAAGGTGTTGTATTCATTTCGCTAAATGATAATAGTGGCTTAAGAGCATTGTTACTTGATAGTTGGTTCAACATATTCCACCATATTAATAATAGTGGTCAGAAGCTTGTTGCCTTAGTAGTTATTGTGTCCTATTCAGTGGATAATAATAGTGGCTTAAGGGCATTTGACCCTTAGAGGTGCTTTAGTCCATTTTACCATATTAAGAATAGTGAGGTCCCTAGATTTAATGTAAATAAGAATATAGATTATTATTATTATATCAAATAATGGTTTTTTGGAATAATTTCTTATCTTACCTCATATTATGTAAATCTTCGTACATGTTTATTCTTTTATATGACCTTATGATATTTTTTAATATGTTGTTATATTTGTATTGTTCCCTTACTCAATATGTAGAGTACTAATCACCTTCATTATGTGTTTTTCTCATTCCCACGAGTATATAGCCTAAATGATTTTGTGTAGGTCAATGAGGACCCCTTAGCTGACTTTGTTGCTTATGATGCACTGCTTGGTGAGGAGTAACCGTATTATTTTTGGGGCTTGGCACGTGTTGTGATGTTATCCAGTATATAGCTTTTGTTTTAGATACCTTTTGGGACTCTTAGTTCCAATATCTCTCTTTGATGTAGTTTGTATATTGTACTTAAATTTAACCACCTAACTATTATCTAAGTTTATGAAGCTCTCTCATTCTTCATTTGTCATGATTTAAGTTTTTAACTATTTTGCCTTATATTCATTATAAAGATGGTATGGTAAGTCAGAATTATATCAAGTACAATGTAACACCCAACTATATTGTTATTATGCTTCCATTTAAAATGAAAATTTTTAATAGTAAATTTTTAGGTGTAATAAGTTAGCATTAGATCTTTGGTTTTGATTACTTTATTTTCAAAATTTTTAGTTCTATAACAATCCCTTATCTTATTTTAATAATCTATTTCATATTTAAAGAACTTAATTTTTTGAAAACTTAGATTAATTTGTGAGGAATCGAGAACAAGTTACCTTAGCAAACTTTAAATATGCTTCTATGCAATATATGATAGCAAGCTGGGAATATTTTATCATAACGAGTTTTCTATCGTGCAACTAGCTCATCATGGCACCAAATGGTCTTATCGACCGTTTGGATGAGACATTTGAGGAATTCATCAAGTTTTTTAGTCGTCTACCACTACCACTGCCATCTCATCCTCAACTACCACTGCCACCTACCCATTACCTATATGAGGGTATCAGAGAGGACTAGCTTTTGAAGGTCACTAGTTATCACCCTATGATCTATGTTGGTGAGGATAATATAGTCATCTTAGAGGGATAAATTCATAATTTGGATCAAAACTTTGAGGCATTTGATTGTCCACATGCTCAAAAGGTCAGCATAATAACCTTTTTCTTGTAGAGAGCAATGGATGTAGGTGGGTCGACTATCATGTATTGGGAGGAGTGTCGATGTCCTAGGAGGACTTCAAGTAGCTATCTATCCACATTAATTTTTATTCCAAGAGACTTAATAGAGATAAGCTTAAGCATTTCATGTAGTTGACATAGGGGAGTATATCACTGCTAGAGTACCATGCTTGGTTCATGGAGTTGTTGATGTTCGCTACGGGTATAGTGGCTAGCAAGTCAATAGTGGTCTAAGAGTTTGAGGAGGGATCCATTTAAGAATATAGAGATGATGGTATTGTGGCTTTCTAGGACTTGGATATGTTGTATGAGTGCATATGTGTTGCCTCTATGATATTTTAGGAGTAAGCTTCAATTATGGGTAAGAGGAAGCTGATGACATAAGTTTTCTATGATCAAATTCTATTTTGACGAGCCAAGCTTTCAATTTTTTAGCCTAGGGATTAGATAGGTTGTTAGATTACGCATTTGGATCCTTTGAGATGATTTTTTTTATCACTTTTATAGTTTATATTATCCATGATGAGATTGTCAAGGTGCATTGCTCAGTGTCAAGCTTAAGATTAGTTAGGCCACCAATTCTATAATTGTGAGCAATAGAGGGGTAAGTTTCAACAAAAAGGACTACTTTTACCCCAAAATTAGGCATACTAGTAATAAACTTTCCATCCATAGCAACAACAAGAGAGGGCACTTGCCTTAACCATTATATAGCCTAGGGAGGCCAAGGGGAGACATAGGGGTCCCACCTATTTCCTTAAGGAGGAGGAGAATAGACCTAGGGATCTGGAGGGTATCGTAGAGGATACCATAGAAGATATTTAAGTAAGCATTTGAATGTTATATGGTAGGTAGATGCTAATCGATAGCTGGATGTGATCACTGGTATATTTTCCTTCCTTTTGATTATTGGTACATATGTTATTTGATTTAGTGCATCTTTATTGTTTGTATCTACCACTTTTGTTGCTAGATCTACTTTATCTCCATATTCTAGTGTGTATATATCTATGGAAATTTTAGGGATAAATTAGACTGCATTGGACTCTATTTGGACGTGGCCTTAGAGATGGGTAGGGTAGACTTCCTAGTGGACTTGGTAGAAATAGACCGATGGGACTTTGATGTGATCCTCAGGATTCATATATTAGGGAGATATTGAGGGGTGACAGATTATGCACAGGAGTGATTAGTGTTGTGGGAAACTCAGGGTGTTAGGGTCTCTTATAGGAGATCTAATCACCTATGACAAAGGTCATATCTACCCATACACTGTATTCATTGGTGCGGAGAGGTTACCCTATATGTCTGTGTGGAGTTTAGGAGCTAAAAAAGGATGTATCATCATTGGAGGATATTTTGGTTACTTGGGACATTCTAGACATATTTCTGGAGAAGATACCAGATATTCCATTGGTATGTAAGATATATTTCACCATCAAACTTGTATAAGAGCTAAGCTGATTTTGAAGACACCCTATTGAATGACGCCGATATAGTTATGGGAGTTAAAGTTACAAATAGAGGATTTAGTGGCTTACAAGTACATCTACCTGAGTGTGTCTCCATGGGTAGCATTAGTTCTCTTCAAAAAGAAGAACGGCAGGAGTCTTCATTTGTGTATAGATTATCGAGGTATGAACTAGTTGATAGTGAAGAACTCGTATTCGCTTCCTAAGATCAATGAACTATTCGACCAACTTCAAGGTGCTAGGATCTTCTCGAAGATCGATTTGAGGTCATATTATCACTAGCTACACATTGCTGAGGGATAAATCATGAAAAAAATGTTAGGACATGATTTAGGCATTATGAGTTCATTGTGATGCCTTTTAGGTTCACCAATATGCCTACATTTTTTATGGATTTGATGATGAGGATCTTTCTTCCATTTCTTCATTATTTTGTGATGCTATTTATAAAAAATATTTTAGTATACTGATAGAGAAGAGACAAGTATGGACAACATCTTCACTCTATATGTCATTCCTTAGAGAGAACAAGCTGTATGTCAAACACTCCAAGTATAGATTCTAGCTTCAAGAGGTTGTATTTTGGGACATGTGGTGTTAGTAGAAGTCGTGATCATAGATTTGATGAAGACTGTAGTTGTCACTGAGTGGAAGACACCCACTAAAATTTTAGAGGTTCGTTATTTTCTAGGTTTTATCAGGTACTACAGGTATTTTTTTCAGGACTTCTAAATGGTAGATTGCTCTTAACAAACCTACTAAAGAAGACTACCATATTTGAATGAGATGATGCATTCTAGGAGTTGAAGTGGTGTTTAACTACAACATTAGTTTTAACTCTACTATTAGGATTAGATGGGTTTGAAGTTGATAATTTTGCGTTAAAGCACAAACTAGGTTATGTACTAATGCATTATGGTAAGATAGTCACTTATGCTTCTTGTCAGTTGAAGCAACATGAGAAAAAATACATGATGTATGATTTAGATTTGGGAACAGTCCTCTTCATGAGATTCTTCACAGACTATAAGAGTCTCAAGTATATCTTCACTAAGAAGGAGTTAAATGTGAGGCAAAGTAGATGGATAAAGCTAGTGAAGGATAGTGATGTCAAGTTAACCTACCATGAAAGTAAATCTAACTTTATTGCAGATGCCATAAGTAGGAGGACATCATAATCCTTAAGTTCTTATGTGGTGGCTAATTGGTTGCTTGAGAAACTTAGTGAGATGAGGATAGAGCTGATTCAATAAATTTATTTGGAGTTATAGATGAGTGCTTTGATGATTATGCCGAATATTTTTGATGATATATGAGCTAGGAAACATGAGGCTGTTAACCTTAAGAGGGTTCGGTAAAAGATACAAAATGGTCGAGCTAAGCACTTATAGATTCATGAGGATAGTAGCATTCTCTACAAAGGTCATTGGTGTGTACCCTAGAGTTATGATAATTTGAAGTGTTATATTTTGGAGGAGGGTCACTATACTCTAAATTCCATTCACCTAGGAGGAAATAAGTTGTAAAAGAACCTTAGGCAAATTTATTAGTGACTTCATATGAAGCAAGAGGTAGTGGAGTTTATGTCAAGATGTTTGAATTATTATAAGATCAAGATAAAGCACCACATACCTATAGTTTTTATCTAGCTTTTGGGTATTCCAAGATGTAAATGAGACTCCATCTCCATATATTTTATGAGCAGACTACTAAGGACTCATAGACGGTGTAATACGATTTGGGTCATTATTAATCAGTTACCTAAATTAGTAGTTTTTATATTGATGAGTTCGACTTGGAGCATGGACCAGTTAGTTGATGCTTACATGAGGTATGTGGTGAGCAACCATGGTACACCTACCAACATAGTATCCGATAGGGATTTAAGATTTCTCTCGTACTTCTAGGGGAAGTTGCAAGAAGTAATGGGCATGAAGTTGATAATGATTACTACCTTTCACTCAGGATAGTGTAACACCCCCAAATTTTAGGACTTAAATTTTTTATTTTAAATAATTAATTGCATAAGATAAAATAAAAAACGCAGGGGTGTTATGCTGCATCCAACATAGAAAAGGAACTCCCTATACCTATCTATGTCAGGTATAAGGTAAAAGTAACCTAGTACATAGGAATCAAATGTAGGAAACACTAAATTCCACCACAGTGCATGATACAAAATGAAAGCTGATCACTATGAGTCCATAGAGAGATAATGATATCTAGATAACCATACTCCATACCAATTTAATTATGCACTCATATAAGGTAAGCACAATAAAAGTAGTAATCAACAATTACCTACAAAATAAGGCAGATCTACTTGTGAGAAAGAGCACATGCTATAAAAAGGATGATCAATATGCTACGTAATCAGTAATGTTACAATAAATTCATAAAAAAATTACACAAAATACATAAGATCATATAGAAGAATATGTGTGCATAATAATAAACATAATATGATTTAAGATTTCAATGATTATGGAATCCCATTATTAGATATAATTATAATCCATATTCTTATTTATATTGAGTTTAGGTACCTTACTATTCTTAATCCGGTGGAAGTCATTATTATATTTTAGGGGAACAAACCTAACATATATGAGGGAAACACGCTCCTAAATACTATTCTTAAACTAGTGGAACAATTTGAAGGGCCTCTCAGGGTAAAATGCTCATCAGCCACTATTATCATCCAGAGGAATAGGCATAATACCTTGGACATAACTCACATAATCTTTCACGTTAAGTGATTAATTATTATTCATTACTATATATCTCATATCATATTATTTGCTATGTTGAGCCTAAAAATCCCACTATGCTTAATCTAGTGGAATTAACTAAAGTAGTTCTCATAGAAAAACGTTCTTGATGCACTATTATTATCTAATGAAACAGACTCAACATATACAAATAAATCATGCTCTTAACCACTATTCTTAGACCAATGGAACAATCTGAAGCATCTCTCTGGGCTAAATGCACCTGGACCCTAGCTCAAGTAATCTTACTTTAAATTATTATTGTTTTCTTTATCAAGGTCCTTACGCGAAAAGCATATAGGTATGAATGGTACATAAATTATACTTAACATGATTGTTTAAATCATATTAAATATAACCACACAAAGGTCGAGACATCCCCAACAGAAAAGGCTATATGTCCCTTAAGAAAACCCTAATTCTATAAGGTGAGCATGATTTCTCTCATAAATCTCATTTAACCACCAAATTTAATATACATTCCTAGAATATGATAATTGATTAGATATCCTACAAATCATGATCTAGCTCCAATATCTTACACATACAATAATGACCCCAACTTAACGGTCACTATTCTTAATTTAAGCCATTTTCTCATTTTCTTAGACTTAGGTTATTCATAATTTATCCAAATATTCCACATAATATATTTACCATATTTTGACCAAAAAAAAATTAAATACCAAGGATTCCATACTTAACTGATATTTACTAAATTACCCCTAAGATAGCTTAAATACCCATATTTTTACAAAAACCTTACAAGTCCCAATATGAATGATTTTTCAACCTCCCACACATATCCTCATGAAAATATATAACCATATATATATGTGTGTGTGTGTGTGTATCCCAATTTAGATACCAATTCATGCCATCACTTAATATCACTTTTTCATCATCTAACACAACATATCATATAAAAAATTATCATAATAATATTATCTAATTAACAATACAAAACACAATATCACATACAAATATACACATTGCACATAAAATTCCTAGCTACGACATGTATTTTTACCAAAGGCACCTCCGGTCTCACAACATGTATGATCTAAGACTCCTAATGAATGCATATTTTTTACATATTTTATGCCTTTTCAATCTTGTATTTTGGTATTTTATTTAAAAAATATATGAGTCTCATTATAATTTTTTACTTAAGTGATATTAGTCTCACATGTTTAATTATTCAAGAAAAAATGATAAAAAAAATTAACAAGCTTAACTTATGAGATAATTTATTTGCTCCTTTAATTTTATTTTGTATGTTAAATTAATGAAAAATAAGAATATGGTACAACATTCCATCCAATGAAATAAATAAAGAAGGACACACCTATAAAGAAAGAAAAGAGAAGGCTGGCACAAGGGGCTAGGGAATGGGGCAAGAAGAGATGGTACAGAAAGGAAAAAAAGAGGCAAATATAGGGAAAAGAGAGAGAGGCATAGAGGGAGAATAGAAGAGGAAATATGACAATAATAGATAGAGAAAAAAGAGAGGACAAGTGACAATAATAGAGCAAAAAAGAAAGAGGATAGGCAATGTAGAAAGGAAAGAAAGAAGAGAAATAAGTAGTAGAGGTGAGAGAAGAGAGAGAAAGGTTGCGTAGAAATAAATGGAGAAACATACATAGAATGTAAGAAGATAGAGAAAAGGTAGCAGGCATAAGAGAGAGACAAAAGGATCAAAACCAAAGAAGAGAATTTTTTGGATGAAGAACAAGCAATTTTTCATTGGATTAAATTACAAAAATTTTCATCCTTATTTATTTTCATTTCTTTCTTCCTCTATTTATAATATATAAATTTTATGTAATTTATTTACTTACTATGATTGGATTAATAATTTATTGTAGGGAATATATTAAATCCCTATACCATGATTTGAGATATGATAATACTTTTAATTTTTTTCATCTAGTTGTCCTTGGACTCTATTTTAATTGCTATAGTTTATATATGTTATTCTATGAAGTATGATTTATATAGTACATGCCTCATGCTAGCTTCATTATAGTGATAGTATATAGGATTATATATTTTATAGGTGGCTATATAAACATGCTAGAATTTATAATTATAAATTATATCCAAGTTAGATAATAATTCACCCAATATTCTTGTGATTCTAATCAGAGTAGTGGAATATTTCAATAAGTGTCGACCAAAGGAGAAGAATATAACTAGTCATGCTTGAGGTAGAAGTTTGGTTACTTAGAGTAACATCCTTCTATTTATGCTTAATGCTTTGAATCTAATTAAATATAGGAGTTGCTTTTCTAACTCTACTGCTAGTATTTAATATGATTTATCATTGGCGCTTTATCATATTAGTTATTTAAAGGAATTAATATAAGGTATATAAACTTGCTTCTAGCTTACAACTTGGTAAGTCTCTTTATTGTGATTAAAAGATGATTAGAAATTATTGTTATATTTCAACCTTGTCTAGCACATTCATTATAAATGTATTCACCCATATTTATTTTCTTATTTGATTTGTTGTTGTTGTTGTTGTTGTTGTTGTTGTTGTTGTTGTTGTTGTTGTTACTATTTAAACCCCTATAGTTACGTTTTTCTTACTATTATTTAAACCCCTATAATTTTTATTCCAGCTAAATTTAGGTGAGTCATCTTAATCCCCGACCTAAAATGATACCCTTATTTACTAATACTATAATTAACAACAAGAGCTTTAAATTGTTACTAGCGAAGGCCACACCAACTCCTCCTCTAATACCATCAAAATATCACCTTAAAGCTAAAAATATAATAAGATTAGACTTAGGTAAGAATAGCTAAAGAAATATAAAGAAAAGGAGAGGGAGGAAAATAAAGATAACCAAACAAGTGGAAGAGCTCGTGTAAGGGGTGGTGCATAGTAGTGCTAGGGTGGAGGGCACAATGATGTTCCAAGGATAAAATAAGAAAATACAGGTCAAGGAAGGTTTGCACTAGCGGCGAGAGTGGGGCATATAAAGAAGGGTATGGTAGTACACTTAGGACGTGCATGGTTCTAGGGGAAAATTATGCACGGGTAGGGAGAGAAGGTGTATATTAGGTGTATAGGGGAGGGCAGGTCCATGTGTGAGGGTGCATGTGTTTTGTGCCTCAACCAAACCAATAAGACACCTCAAGAAGAAGGAAAAAGGGTGTGGTTTTGGGGTGATGATGGTTGGATGATGACTAGAGAGGTTGATGGGTATAAGTTGGTGATCGATGGATGAGAAAGTGGTGCTTCTTGGTATAGTGTTGGAAGGAAACAAATAGAACAAGAGAAAGAGGATATTTGGGGGTGTGGTCAGCTTCTAAACGAACTATAACATAAAGGAAGAGAAAAGGGTGTAGATATAGAGTGAAATGAGGTGAGGGAGTGGGGGTGCTAATGGGTGAAAGGGTTCAACTTAGCTGGGGTAGGTTAGTGTGTTGCAATGAGATGCAAGGGGTGTAGGGGAGAAGGGAAGGTGGTAGTGTAAGGGGCTTGTTGTGATGTAGGGGGAAGTTAATGTGCATGATTGGGAAGGAGAAAGGAAAGGGATATGTGTGCATAGCATAAGGGTTGTGTATAGCTTGAAGAGGAAAGGAAATGGGGTTGTGTTGCATAGGTCGAGAAAGAAGGAGGAAAAGAAGAAAAAAAAAGAAAAAGGGAAAAGAAAATGAAAAGGGTAGAAATAAAGAGGAGAAAAAAAGGGCAAAAAATTTAGGTTTAGTAGTAGGTTTAAGTTTAAAATTTGGGGAATTTGGCTAAAAATTTATCTATCAATTATTTACAATTAGGGTTAGGATAAAAAATATATAATTAACCCAAAATTATGATTAGTATTATATTAAAATATGAATTAATTGAGATTAAGAATAGATAAAATTGGGGGGGGGGGGTATTATAGACAGATTGAAAGGATAATTTAGACACTTGAGGCCATGAAACGAGCTTGTGTTGTGGATTTTTAAGGTAGTTGGGAGGATCATATGCACTTCGTGAAGTTCTCATATAACAACAAGTATCATATTAGTATCATATAACAAAAAGTATCATATTAGTATAAGGATGACACGCTTTGAGGCACTCTATGAATGTAAGTGTTGGATAACTTGTTGGAGTGACATCAACTAAAATGTTGTGCTTGGGCAAGATATGATCGAGGAGATGACTCGGTAGGTTTATCTAATTCAAAATAGGATGAGGAAAACTAAGAGATGATAGAAGATTTATATTTATCACATATATTGTAATGATGGTTTTGAGGTAGGGATATAGTTTTGTTGAGGGTATCACTCATCAAAATGATGTAAAGGTTTGGTAGGAAGGGAAAGTTGAGCTCGAGATATATTGGTCCATACGAGGTTCTTGATAGGGTTGATGAGGTCATATACTTCCTGCCACTTCCATCTGAGTTAGATATAGTTCACAACTAAGGAAGTACATAGTAGATCCTTTATGCATGATCACACCCGATGAGATTAAGTTAGATGATTCATTGTCTTATGAGGAGACTTCCTTATATATTCTCAACACCAAGGTATGGCAAACTCACAAGATCCAATTTTCACTCCTAAAGATATTTTGGAGTCACTATGGAGTAGATGAGGTGAACTCGAAGATAGAGAATGACATGCACAAGATGCATCCCAAAATCTTCAGCAAAGGTGAGTTAGGTTTTGGGGTTTTCTCTCTTTCAAGGAGTTAGTACCAGGTAGAGCAGTTTCAACTCCTGTTGAGTTAACTACCAATATTACCTTTCCTTACATAATTTTTCTCTATTTCTAAACCCTAACTTGCTGACTTTAGGGATGAAGTTTCTTTGAAGCATGTAGTGATGTAATACCCCAAATTTTAACCTAACCCCTATTATAGATCATTAATATTTTAACCTAACCATAACCTCATATGATTGATAAATTAATTTTCTATAATTAATCAATCTTAAATTTAAATCTAGTTTTAATCCTAACCCTAAATTCAATTTTCTTTTTATCTTTTCCCTTTTCTTTCTCCTTTTTCTTATTCCTTTTCCTTCTCCTCATGTCCAAATATAACTTTATCCATCTTCCTTTTTAGGCCATGTCACCCCTTCTCACATGGTTTTCCTTTCCCGACTTATATCCTTGGACTTTTCCTTACACTTTTCCTTAAAACCTAGCCTATAGTAGCACCAACATGCCCTGCCACTTCACTTTCCCAATTTATCACATAGAAAAAAAAAAAGCATGCATTGACCAAATAATGCCTCCCCAACCCTGCACTTTTAAAATTCTCAATTCACACCTTACCCTATTCCCCCTATAAATACCCCCTCGCTTCACTCATTATCTTTCTTAACACTTGACTTAACCTATCCCTAGATTCCTTCTTCCTTCTCTCAACTCCCCTATTTTTTTGTTCAACGTCATCACCATTTTTCTTTGAGCAAAGATTTGCATAACATATACATCATCATGCAGCTCATTCCTTGTTACATCAAAAACCCACCCAAATCACCCTTTTTTGCATCAACTTCATCCCCATATGTGGAATCACCTCATGCAACAACCATCACAACACTCTAAACACCTAGTGATGTGACCTTCCCAAGCATCCACCAACCTTTCTACACCATAAAACAATACCAAATCTACCTCCCTTGTGTCAACCACCCATGCTACCATTACCCTAGCAATGCCAACCATCCACACTGGATCACTTTATTTGTTTCACTTCTTGATGGAAAAACCAATTACGTCGCACTTTGATGTAACATCCCCCTTGGTTGCACCAAATTTTGATGTAAATAGTTCAAGTTTTGCCATAATTATCCCTCAATTTGGTTTGCTTTAGTTTTTCTCCATTTTCCACCCTTATTGGCCTTATATTTTCCTTTGTTATTTTATTAAGTTCAAATGATTTATTATTCTTGATTCTTAGGTGATTTTCCTATGGTCTCAAAGGAGGCATCTTAAGGTTATACCTTCTTAGAGACTAAAGATGTTTTAGGTAAGGATGCATGATGTAACTAGGGTTTTGTGTGAAATCTTTAATTTTATATTAAATCTAATTTTTAATGTTATTATATGGCTATTTTTAATATGATACTATAGTTATATGATATGTTGTGTTGTATGATGAAAAAGTGAGAAAAAGGTGAAAATTTGTGATTACGTACACTATTGGATATGTTTCGTTTATTAGTTAAGTGGGTTGTCATGAATCGGTATCTAATGTGGGATATGATGTTTGAATCATATGTATATATTTAGTTAAGTATTGTATGAGGTTATGGTTTGGAGGTGGAAAATCGATCAAGTTGTAACTCGTAATGTTTTATAAAAATATGTGTATTTTGGTATCCTTAAGGGAATTTTGGTAGTATGAGTTAAATATGGAATCCTTAGTATTTTAATGTGTACTTGGGTTAAAAATATGGTAATTATAACATGTAGAATACTTGAAGTAATTATAAGCAGTATAAACCAAATAATATGAGAAAACAACTTAGATGGGTAAAATTAATCTTAGGGGCAGAGTTGATATCACAAGTATAAAATATCGAAGTTAAGCCTCAATTTTTTAATATGATTTTAATAAAAAAATTAATAATTTATATTATTTCTTTTGGTTATATGAGTTTTATGGAAAGAATTATGCCTAACTTGTGAAATTATGGTTTCGTAGAGATTTGTTAATAGTAACCCTAGAGGCAAGGTTGTTATGACATGTGTAAGATGTTAAAGTTTTACCTAGATTTTTGGATATATTATCAGTAATCATATTTCATGAATGTGTATTAAATTTGGTGATTAAATAAGTATTATAGGAGAAGTTATGGTCACCTTGTGAAACTAGAGTTTTCTTAAGGGAAATACGGTCTTTTACCTTAATGGATGTCCCAATCTTTATGTGGCTGTATGTTATGTGTTTCGAATAATTTAGTTAAATTTTTATTATTTTTCTTTTATATTTATATATGTGTCCACATGTAATCTTGAGATAAAAAATAATGAGTAAGACATTAATCACTTAAGTAAAAGATTATGTGAGTTAGGCCCGAAGTGTTGTCTCTATTCTATTAGACGATAATAGTGGATTAGGAGCATTTTTCCCTGATATGCACTTCAAACAACTCCACAGGTTTAATAATAATGGTTAAGAGCATATTTCCCTGGTATTTATTGTATCTGTTCCACCAGACATTTATAGAGGCCAAGAGCGTTTTCCCCTTAGAGGTGTTTTAGTTCGTTCCACTAGATTAAGAATAGTGAGGTTAATAAACTCAATGTAAATCTGAATATGGACAATGATTTTATCAATTAATAGGTTTATGGAATAAGTTCTTACCTTGCCTCATATTATATAAGTCAACACACATGTTTATTCCTTCATGTGACCTTATGACAATATGTAACCTTGTAACGATTGTATTGTTCCCTTACTCAGTACGTAGAGTATGGATCATTCTTCTTATTAGTGCTACTAATTCCAATAAGCAAATGACCCATATTATTTTGCGTAAGTCAATGAGGACCCCTCATATGGCTTTGCTACTTATAATCCTCTATCTTATGAGGAGTGACCATATTATCCTTAGGGCTTAGAACATCCTAGTGCCAATGTGCCCCTTTGATGTATTTTGGATATTAAACTTGGAGTCAACCTCCAAACTCTTACATAAGCTTATGAACCTATCTCATTCTCTATTTATTAAGTTTTTTTTATAACTATTTGGCCATATATTTGGTGTAAGGATGGTATAGTGAGTCAGATTTATGCCGAGTACAGCAGTAACACCTGACTATATTGTTATTGAACTTCCATTGAAAATGAAAATTTTTAGTAGTAATATTTGGGGTGTTGCATACTTTTTTT
Source organism: Tamarix austromongolica (assembly GCA_039764185.1). NCBI lineage: Eukaryota > Viridiplantae > Streptophyta > Magnoliopsida > Caryophyllales > Tamaricaceae > Tamarix > Tamarix austromongolica. The sequence continues at coordinate 81,785,601 of CM077816.1, forward strand.
TTTGCTCCTTGTTTCTCTAATTTGCATAAATTTTCATTATTCTAGTTGATTATGCATATTGTTAGGTCTTATATATTGAGTATAAAACTTAGGTTATTTATATACAGGATGTCTTGAGTACTCTAACTACAAGATATATTGTTTATGGCTCTATGGTCATTAAGTGCATTAATAACAAAGGGGAATGTAATCCATAGTCTAAAGGTTTATTTCAAGTACAAAAGATTCAGTGTTTATATAGGTAGGAAGTGTAATACCCCGAATTTTAGCTAAACCTAATCCATAATAATTAACATTTTAACTAATTCTAATCATGAAAAAATTATATTTCTAGCTTACCCTAGTTCCTTAAAACCAAATCTTAACTTAATCCTATTTTGGGTTATTAATAATTTTAACCTAAACCTAACCCCATATGGTTGATAATTAATTTATCTTAATATCCTAACCTAAATTATCTTAACCTAATCCTAAATCTAAACCCAAACCTAATTTTCTTTCCTTGTTCCTATTTCCCCTTGTCCTTTTTCTCTTCTTCTATTTCTTTCCCTTGGCCAACCTTTTGTCCCTTTCTTCCCCTTTACATGAAAAATATTTTATCTTTGACTATATCCCCTCTATCATGTCTACTCCCTACTCTTATCACCTCCCCCTCCACCTCCTATGCATAAGGGTTTTCTTTGAAAATGTGCGTGACCACCTACTTCTCCTCACCCTCTTTGATATGTGTATGTGCATATATATGGTACATTAAATGCCTCAAAACACTCCCTTCCTCCATTTTTTTTTCAAAAACTGTGCCACCAAACACAACCTTCTTTCCCTCCTATCCCTCCTTCTACTCATCACCAAACACACCCCAGAAACCACCATTGGCCACCCTTGTCACACATTCCTCCCTTGTACTTGCATCTTTTACAAAACACCACCCCTACCACTAGCCAAAACCACCGAACATGTAATACCCCATTTTTTTATTAAAGTTTTAGATGAGAAAATTTTCCAATTGTATATGTTTGATTTATATTTGCAACTATGATTGGGTTTGACGTAAATTTAGATTTGAAATAAGGTTGGAAAACTAAATTAAATAAGTTTTTTAGGTGAATTGACCGACTGGTTCCATGAACCAATTGATTGGTTTATTGTTTCATCAAACTGGTTTATCTTGACCAAATTGATTGACTGGTTTGGAAATTGTTTATCTTTAACAAACCAATCAACTAGTTGGGGAATGGTTTTTCTTGACCAAACTGATCGACTAGTAGGGGAACCGATCAACTGTCTGTAGAGCACTCAACTTGTATGCCAAATTGATTGCCTAGTTTATTAAGTTGGTTGTGTTTTTGAAATTTAATCTTTTTGAAAAGTTTCTTATACTAATGGAACCTTGTTAACCCATTCTAAATTGTTGCTACAAGATTCTTATCTTTTTTGGCCCAAAAATACTACCTCAAGTCTATTAAGGAGTCGATTGGGATAATTTTAGGTGGGAGAAGATGACCTCAACTTGGCCTCCTTGCACCACTCTCCTCTTTACATTTATAGGATCATTGGTTTGATATTAAACTCAATTCTACTTAGTTTGGAGATTTTTTTCATACTAACCTTCCATTTCCTCTCTTGTTTATTGCATTTCTAGACTAATTGACCTACACTCTTCCAAAATCACCATTTGAGCTCTAGAGGATAGGTCAGCGTATCTTGGATGAAACGTGCCCATTAAACTCGAATTTGAATGGTAAGAATTAGATTTTTCAATCTGTTTCTAACCACACTTGTGATTTATATTAATTTGTTGGCTATAAATAGCCCTAATCGCCCCTTCTATTCACCTTTTTTGTAAGCCATCAAAATACTTCACTCTCTAACATTCACCTTCTCCCTCTTCACTTTGATCCTTGCATTCAAATTTATTTTTCTCTTATGTAATACCCCCAATTTTTTAACAAAAAAATTTCCTTTCAAGACAATGCAGAAGTATTTGAAATACAAAATAAGGGAATATTACCGCCGTATCAACCATGAGAGAGGTGTCATCATCACCTAACCCATGTGTGATGTAAGGGAAAATGAAACAAGAAACAAGAATGCATGATTATAATAATAGTGTGACAATATAAAGTAATAAAGACAAGAACCATATCATAGATAGAATGAACTTGAGAGTTTATAAAATCAAATACAAGAATTTGATCCAAGAATTTAAATAGTCAAAAATATGAAAATATCCCAATGTAGTGGGAAAAACACTAATAACTAGTTATCCTAACTCTTAGACACAAGCACAAACCTCAAACCTTTTCGGTAGGGTATTGTGTGTCTTCGTGCACTAGTGCGACCAAGATACCTTTGCGTCCCTGGATTGATAGTCAGTAGGATATTATGCTACTTATATGTGCCAATATGAATCGTGTACCTTTGTGTCTCTGGGTTCATGATCTCCCCCTTGAGTTTAATAAATAATAGTGGTGTGATAATTAAATGGAAAGACACTGATCACTTACAGTGGAACACCATATAGATCAGGACCATTATATTATTTGTGACTGGTCCACTGGTTATAATAGTTACTAGGAGCTTTCTATCTTGGGGTTGTATATATTTACTAATCCATCATTATAATAGTGGTCAGGTCCATATTTCCCTATAGATTATTTATATTTACTTGTCCACCAATTCGATTGGTTATAATAGTGGCCAAGTGTGTTTTGCCTTATCGATTATTTATGTTTACCAGTCCACCAGTTATAATAGTGAGGTCCCCGAACCTATATGGATATAATTTGAGAGATTATTATGAATAATATCTAATTAATGGATTAAGTCTAGATAATGATGATTTTACGATTATGACCTGTTGTTATGATATGATAGCGGCCTTGATGCCTGCCTTTGAATTGAGTGGCAGTGTGCATTAGTTGAGTATAATGTTGGATACTTAATTATACTACAAAGAGCTTCACTTGGATGCTCTCTTAGTAAGTGTTGTTCATCCTAAGTGAATGAACCTTATGATATTTAATCTTGAGGTAATTGTTCATTCTAATGATTATTTTATCTCGTTTCATGTATATGTGTAATTTACTGTTCTTATGTTTGATTGATGTGTTGTATCTGAGGCCTACCTTTTAGTTCTGTATAAAGGGTTACTCAGTACTATAGTACTGAAGGGTTCCTTTTATGGGCCCCTACCTATTCAATGGGTAATTTCCTTCGTAGGTTAATCTGCATGTGTTATCCAGGCTTTATTTTTAGGTTAAGAGTGTAGGCCTATCCGAAAAGAGTGCAGTGTTTTCCTATAAACTTCTATTTTCCCCTGTCCAATTTTTTTTATATTGTAACCACTATTGATGGGTTTCATTTCTTGTAATTTAATCCAACGCGCTACTCTTATTTAGTTTCGTAATCTTAAATTTGTGAAATTTTGGTTCTCTTTTTGGCCACAACACCTGGTATCAGAACGGTAGAGGAAACCGATTTGGTACTAAGTGTAATGGTAGCATCGCCAAATTTTACCTTTTTACTTCCACTTAAGTTTTAAAAATAAAAAATTTTTAGTAATGAATTTGGGGGTATTACACCCATTTCCAAAACCAAAACTCAATTCTTTTGTATCAACATAATTATTAATATAATTTGAAGCATTTTGGGATAGGTTATTACATCACTACCCCCTTAAAACAGACTTCGTCTTCAAAGTCCACAAAAGAAACATATTGCTGTAAACTCAAAACATAAGTAATCCTAAGCAATCAAAAAAAATTACAATAACTAAATAAGAAAAAAGGTACTACCCCTTAAAAGAGGCAATATTACCTGCACAACGCACCTAAGTGAACAACTCTAGATACTTCATCTTGATCTCTTCATCGTACTCTCAAGCGGCCTTCTCTGCCCCACGTGACCACAAGACCTTTATGAGTGGAAAAATATTTGAACACGTCTCCTAAGTATTGGAATCAACATCTAATTGAGCTCAATCTTGTCTAGTTGAATGATGTGCGACAAATTCGTCATGTACCTCCTCAACTAATAAATGAGGAAAACACTATGCACGAACAAAAGCTCCACTAGTAAGGCAAGATGGTAAGAATGCTATCTAACCAGACCTAAAATCTTATACAACCCAATAAACCTTGAGCTAAGCTTCCCCTTACATTATGTCAATGTCTGATTCAGCTCAATCTTATCTAGCTGAATGATGTGCGATAGATTCTTCATGTACCTCCTCGACTAAGAAATGAGGAAAACACTACGCACAGACGAAAGCTCCATTGGTAAGGCAAGATGGTAAGAATGCTATTTAACCTGACCTAAAATCTTATACAACCCAATGAACCTCGAGCTAAGCTTTCCCTTACAGCCAAAACACATTACTCACTTGGTCGGTAAAACTTTCAGAAGGACTATGTCGCCTACCTCAAACTCCTCGGCTCTCCTCCACATATCCGTATAACTCTTCTGCCTATCCTAGGCTACCTTCATCCGGTCTTGAATCATCCTAATATACTTGGAAATGTCCTCTACCATCTATGGTCCTAACACAATTGTCTCACTAAAGTCACTCCAACACATGGGACTACAACTCTTCCGTCCATAAAATGCCTCAAAAGGTGCCATTTCTATGCTTGTATGATAATTGTTGTTATAGGAGAACTCTACCAAACCCAAAAGATCCTCCCAACTTCCTTGAAACTCAAGAATGATCAACTCCTAGAGATCTCTCTATATCCAATTTAATGCTACTAATGAACCCAAGGCATGTGAAGTCTTCCTACTAAGAGCATCTGCTACAACATTAGCCTTATCCTCATAGTAGGTTAACTCCAAATAGTAGTCCTTAACCAACTCCAGTCATCTCCTCTTTCTCATGTTCAATTTTTGCTTAATGAAGATGTATTTGAGGCTCTTATAGTATGTGTAGAACTTATATTATACTCCATACAAGTAATGTCTCTAGATCTTTAAGGCAAAAACCACTATAGCTAGCTGAAGGTTGTTTATAGGATAGTTATACTCATGCTCCTTTAATTGATGAGAAGCAGAGGCTACTACCCTCTGATGCTACATCAACACGCACCCTAAACCAAACTTAGATGCATCACTATATACCACAAATCCCTTCATACCCGATGGCAAGTTAAGCATTGGAGCTGAAGTTAACCTCCTCTTGAGCTTCTTGAAAGCCTCAGTGCACTTATCATCCTAAATAAAGCACGTCGTCTTCTTCAACAAGGCAGTCAAAGGATGAGAGATTCTAGAAAAGTCATAGACAAACCATCTATAGTAGTCTGCTAAACTCAAAACACTGTGAACTTCCCAGACGTTTGTTGGTGTAGTTCGCTTTGCCACTATTATAATATTAGAAGGATCCACCGACACACCTTCCCTCAAAATAATAAGATCGAGGAAAGATACCTTGTCCAAACAAAACTCACACTTCAAGAGCTTGACATACAACTGATGAATCCTCAACAACTCCAAAGCCTATCGAAGTGTTGCTCGTGCTTCTCACAAATACGTGAATAAATCAAAATTTCATCTATGAAAACCACAACAAAATTATCAAGATTCTTTTGGAATATACAGTCCATGAAAGCCATGAACACCGTTGGCAATTCGTGAGCCTAAAACACATCACGGTGAACTCATAATGGCCATAACTTATCCTGAAAGCTGTCTTTGGTATGTACTTCTCTACAATCCTCAGCTAATAATACCCAGATCTGAGTTCTAACTTCGAAAACACTGTAGCCCCATGCAACTAATCAAAGAGTTCATCGATCCATGTTAGAGGATAATGGTTCTTCACCATAACCTACTTTAACCCATGATAATCAATGTAAAGCCTTAACCCACTCTTCAGCAAATGCTCCAACTGAGTATGCAACTATGTCGTCTCAGTCAGCACCAAGCAATAGGGTACCATTGACACAAGCTCTGCCCCTAGTAGAAGGTCTCAATAATTCTATCTATCATATTGGCGGCATTCGTGGGATCTCATCAGAAAACGCATTTGGAAATTCCCACACCAATGGAATCTCCTATATTGATGACTCCTTGGCATACAAATCCTAAACGCTATACAAGAAGAGCGGGTACCCTTTTCACACTAGCATACCAAGTACCATCGTGAACACCATCCTTACTACGGGCCTAGGTTGGCATCTCCAATAAGAGACCCTAGCACCCTATGGTCCCTTAAGAATTATGTGCTCCTATACGCAATCAATTAATACCTGATATCTCACGAGCATATCTTAAAGTCCTGAAGCTCAAGCTCTATAAGGTCTATTGGAAGCTCAATCTCACTAACAACTAAGGCCACATCTCTATATAGCCTAGAAAATGGTAGTCTATCCCTAGACAGGAGCACAATAAAAATCTCTACCCTATTAGAAGGAACCATAGTTGTCCTAGCTTCAAAAGTAGTGGACACAAAGAAATGTAAAGCACCCGAGTTAAACAACACATAAGGAAGAAATCGTGAACATACCCGTGATGACATCAACTTGCTAGTCATCCTCTGACTGGCTCATCACATTTAGGTGACTACCAAGAGGTGGTCCTGTATCACTACCTAAGCCTTTCCCTTTCTAAAAAACACGAGGCCTCGACATTCTCTATTATAGAGCAATCCTGCTAGCTCCACTATCAATCGGTTGAGCCCTCTTAACTAGCGGTGTCTATACCACTGTACCCTATGAACGTGCCTACCCCTATAGAGTGTTGCCCCTGATGGAATGACACTTGAACCTACGATGACCCAACCAGCCACGACCATGGCAATGAACCAACTTCCCAGCACAATCCTTCCCATGGTGGTTCTTAGCACACCACTAATAGATGAAATGCTTCACACCCGACTAACTTAACTGTCCTCTAATGTGGGGTACGAATTTCGATTGATGACTACCTAAGGTCTGAAACCTCTTCTCTCTCCCTTGTCACTGACCGCCCTCAAACCTCTGCTTAGCCCCTACCTGGGTACTGTGGACCTAAGCAATCACTGATGCCTCCAAGGCATAATCGTACATTGCCTGTAGTTCCTTTGCAATATTTCCCATTAGCATCTCCTGGAGCTTCAAATCAACCCTTGTTGGAATCAGTGAATCAGTGCACCTTCATCCTCTTGTTGGTGTCAACCTCTGGAGTAAAGCGAACCAAGTCTAAATACAGGCGGTAGTACTCCTCGATCGAAGATGTCGCCTAACTTAATGCCATGAACTCGTTATACTTCACCATCCTTAGGTGAGTAGGATAGCAAAGCCCTAAGCATCTCAACGAAGGTCTCTCGGCCCACTAATCTATAGTGGCTCCCCTCAACTATTGAACTCTCCACCACTAGTCAGCGTGACCCCACATATAGAATAACTTAATATCCTTCTGCCTAATTTTTGGACAACCATTATCCAACAAAATCTCTCAATCAGTGCTCTTATATGTCCAGGTCCTTCTGACCCTAAAAAACTGAAGGGTGATGAAGATTGACTTGATAAAGCTAATCTTCTATCAATGACATCGGAAAAGGAGGCAGCAATAGTGGCTGCAGAGCCTCCTCATGCCAAATCTACTGCTCCATGACTTCAACCATCTCCATAAAACACTATAGATGCCAATTCATAGCCATTGAAACCCTAGAATATTAAGCTACATTAGAAAGGAATCAAACACTAACTATACCATTAGTACACATAGAGGTAGAAAATTACACATAAGACCATAAGTTAGTCATATTCTATAAAATTAAGGTCAACTCACAACCCAAACCAATGCTCGCTCATAGACTAAATTAGATTCTACTAGTATGGATGTAATAGAAGAAATTTATTTTTGCAAAAACCAATGCTCGCTCAGAGACTAAATTGGATTCTACTAGTACAGATGTAATAGAAGAAATTCATTTTTGCAAAAAAAAAAAAAAAAAAAAACTTCAAGATTGAAAAACAGGCCCTGGTACCAACTTATTACACCCCCAATTTTTAAACTAGGAATTTTGTTTTTAAGATAATGTAGAAGCGTTTGAAATACAAAAATAGGAAAATTTTCCACCATATCAACTATGAGAGAGATATGATCATTACCTAACACATGCCTAATGTAAGACAAAACAGAACAAGGAACGAGGATGCATGATCATAATAATAATGTGAAAATATAAAGTAATAAAGATTAGAACCATACCATAGATAGAATGAAGTTGATAGTTTTACAAATCAAATATAGGAATCTGTGCCAAAAAATAAATAAAAATATAAAAATATCCCAATGCAGTGGGAAAAATACTAATAACCAGTTAACCTAACTCTTAGGCACAATCACAAACCTAAAACCCCAAGTAATGGCCCACGCCATCACCCTCAACATACTTTAACTAAAAGTTCTAACCCTACAAATCGTCTTGTAATACCCCAAAAAAATTCCCCTAATAATAATAATTAATAGAATAATAAAATATTAAATGAAATAAAATGTAGGTATATATTACAATCATAATAACAGTAATAACAATAATAATATTATTAGATTTAAAATTTATCATATAAAAGCCTTATTTTAACTATTTAGCCTAAGCTAAATTATAGGTAAATAATATAATTTTTAAGTATGTTATTTGTTCCCCCAAACTACCCAAAAATTTCATCATCTCCTTTTCTTTTTCTTTTTTTTTTCTCTCTTTCTTTCTTTCCCCTATTTTTTCTTATTTTCCTTTTTTCTTTTTCTACTTTATTTTCTTTTCCGTTTCTTTCTTCCTTCTTCTTTCTTTTTCTTCTTTTCCCATATAAGCTATGTTACAACGGCCCAGCGTGCCTCCCCTCCCCTCTGATCTCTTTTTCCCTCTACGGACCTTGAAACCCCTTTCTTCCTCCACAAGTGATGGCTCAATCTGTCTACTTATTTTTCCTCTTTTCCTTTTCTCTCCCTCCCCTTTTTCTCCTTTTCCCTTTCTCTCCCCATCCCCTAATTCCCTCCTACAACATGTGTACCCCTCAATGTTACCATTTTCATCCCAACCACCACTGCTCCCAGCCAACCTCCTTCCCCCTTTTCCTTTCCAACCATGTAGGGCATGCATGCTAGCATATCCCTATACGCCCTGTCGGATGCCTTGCACTCGTGTAACTCTGCCCCTACATGCAGACCTACTATCCTTCCCTCTACTACCACTGGCTACCCAATGACCAACCACCATTTTCCCCTTCCCCTCTTGTCTTTATCCTCCCCCACCACTTATAAATACCCCTAACTCTTCCTCATCCATCCCTTGCTACACTCTCCCCCGCCCTTGCCTTTAGCCTCCATCACCACTGTAGCCAGGGCATGCCACTGCCTCAAGACCACTCCTCTCCCTTCCTTACATCCCCTTGCACCTACTAAGCCCCTCACCTCCCTCATTCTCTACTTCATCTCCTCTCCCCGAGAGTGTGAAGTGGACAAGTCGCACCACCTCATGCCATTACCACCATCGACCCATTTCCCTCTCTTTACACCTCTAGCTCCTGAACAAGTGCCCACCCTATGTAGCCAATTGTCTCCGCAAACTTTTCCCTATCTTCTCCTCCCTCCCTCTCAGATATGCCACCACTGGTGCCTTCGCAGCCGCTGCCATGAACCACTGCCTTCCCACTGGTTTACCTAGAGTTGACACCACCGACAACCCTAAATAACCAAGCCCCAATCCTTTCCTAACCCAAAAGCCACTCCACCTTACCCCTCCATGGCCACCACATTATCCTCCACTCCTCTTGCTTATTTTGGTCACATCACTCCCCTCTTCATCCATTTTAAGCTACTTTTAATTTTATTATTATTATTATTATTATTATTATTATTATTATTATTATTATTATTATTTTGATTAAGGAAAGAAAAAAAAGGTAGAGAAAGGGTACATTAGCCTAAGTTGGGTGTTCCCATTTTTAGGTACTATACCACTGTTCATAGGAGAAGAGGTGTAAGGTTTTATTACTTCAAGGCTGAATCTATTTTGGTAAGGATACAATTATAGTTAGGGTTTTTGTGCTTATGTGTTGATGTTGTGTGATAAGTGTATACTTGTATGAAAAGTATATGTTTTAAGGTTGTTGTGCAGCTTAACTTACAAGGACCTAAGGTAAGAGTATGTGTGGTCATTACTACTTGGTTTAAATGTTGTTTTTAAGTTTTATTGTGTGATACTGCATGTCTTGAGGATTGTTGAAATTTTTTTGTATTATAAGATCTAAGGCTTAGGTAAGGTTTAGAGGATGGGGGAATTTTGGGGTAATATTGTAGGAGATGGCATGTGGAAAACCCTAAGAGAAAAAGTCAGCCAAATATTCCATGGAAAAATGTTAAATAATAAGTATGAAAATTATAAATGGGGATTAGGGTAAATGTTGCATAGGGAGAGTTGACCATACTAGAGGTGAGTCAAACTTACTGTGGCTATATTTGGGGGTGACTGAGGGAGGGATGGTTATGAAGGAAGGATATAGGGGAAGATGATGGTATTACCGGGTAGGTTTGGCAAACATAGGGGATTCTTTGGATGCTAGAAGTTGGGGAAGTACTAATAGGGTGAAATTAGGGTTTTGAGGTACAAAACCCTAATGGTGGGTCATTATCACATATAAGAGATGGGGATTTGGTTTGTGCCTCTAAACTATGATGTGGGATATGCCTTGTGGGGAATGTGTGTTAATTCTAATGGTTGGTTGGGATACATAGGAGTGGATAAAAATGAAAAAGGGAGATTAGGGTTTTGAGAGGAGTCCCTTAAAGAGGTTATTATTGCATATGTGAAATAGAATTAGGCTAAAAAAAACTTTCGGGTATGGATAATCATGGTAACGTATGCCTAGTTGTGAGATCTAAGGGTTAAATAAGAAATAGAGGATAGGTGGGGCCCATCTGGGCCCAATTGGACTAAAATAGGGTTTTGAGGGGTAACCCTAGGGACCAACTGTTATTGCATGTGAGGAATGGGGGAAAAGGGCTCATGTTTGGGGTGTTTGATGATTTGGAGACTTAAAAGATCATTAAGGGGTGAGGATACCTTAGACTTGGGAAGTCGGGGTTTCCATAGGGCTAGGGTTGGCCCATGGAGTTAGTAGGCCAAGAGTCATGATTGGGTTATACATGTTTGGGTGATATATGAACCAATAAGAGATGAATAATACACTAATCACTTAAAGTAGAAGATTACTTGAGTCATGCCTATTTGTAGCTTATATTTGTATACCGTTCTACCGATGAGAACAATGGTCTGAAGCATACTAATCTAGGTTGTATTATATTTACCAGTTCACCATTGAAAATAGTAGTAGCCCGAGCTCAAGTAATGAAACTCTTAGATAATAATAATTTATAGAAAGACACAAATTACTTATAGTGGAACACCATGTGGTTCAGGACTAGTTGTATTTTATACTTATATATAAACCAGTTCACCTATGAGAATAGTGGCTAGAATAGTGCTACCCTGGGTTGTATTATATTTAATAGTCCACTAGTGAGAATAGTGGCCTGGAATGTATTATCCCGAGTTGTATTACATTTACCGTTTCACCAGTAAAAATAGTGGCAAGAAGTGTGATGCCCTAGGTTGTATTATATTTTTCAATCCACCTTTAAGAATAGTGTCCAGGAGCATACTACCATGTTGCATTGTATTTACTGGTCCATCGATGAGAATAGTGGGGTCCGAGCCTACATGGATATAATTTGAGAGATGACTAAGTTATAAAATAATGGCTTGAGTCTAGACAGTAATGAACGAACTACTATAACATGCTTCTGTGTCTATATGTTTTAGCTGTAACACCGTGAACTACTATATTTCCTACTTCATTGTATTCTTACCTTACTCTGTACGTAGCATATTGATCACCCCTTTCATAGTTCCTTCTCATTCATACGATCAATGTCCCCTCTTGAGTTTGTGCATGTGACTAATGATGCCCTAGATGACTTTGCTACGTATAATAACTAGGTCAGGGTAGAGTGATGATGCAGTATCCCGGGGTTGGGGGTCGAAGAGAGTATCATCCGAATATGTTCCCTTTTCAGTTTCTATATTAATGTCTCCTTTAAGTTGAATAATGTTTTATATTTTAGTATTTTCTTGATATCAACACTCAACTCTCTTTACATTATGAAACTCTTTTGTTGTATTTATTTTATTTGCATCTATTTCTATTTAGCTTTATAATTAGTATGAGGATGGCTCGAGGGCTAAAATTATACTAATTATGGTGGTAAAACCCCCTCTTATGGTCTATGATTTTAGGATTAAAACAATAAATTTCAATGGTGATTTTTGGGGGTATTACAAATCCTTTTCTCCTTGGACCAGAAGTCTGATCACCACAATGACCACACAAGTATAGTATTAGTACGGTGAAGTATTGGTAATACATACTATCTAAAACATGGAAGGCTCATGTGGCACATTGAATTCACATAACAGCAAAGTGATATTATAACGATACAACTCAAGTATAACATAGCATGCTTGCTTGGAAATCATGGAAGTATTAAAATACAGTAATACAAGTAATTCATAAAATGTAAACCATATTAGAATTCTTCCTTCAGTGACCATATAAGTTCTGGTTAGTAAGATTGTTTGTTTGACCACACCCAGTTTTCCACCATAAACAAAAGTTATGGCAACACAAGATAATCACAATGGGAAACCACACCCATCACACTAATTCAGGATACATAGAAGGGGCTTTCATTGGGAAAACCACACCCACCACACATCAATTGCAACTACCACAAATTAGGATACCACACCCACCACATGTGGTCAAAGTACACCAAGGGGCATATACTAAGATACCTCACCCACCAAACATTGAATGCCATAAAAGTGGGGATACTACACCCACATAAGCAACGGACAATATAAAGTGTCAGAGGGCTTGTACTGTGATACCTCACCCACCCATACTAGACACCGATGCCATGTTGGCTTGCCATAGTATAATTCTATACCTCAAAGATATGTGCATAATCTCCTATCGACCACAACCCAGTAGAGAAGAAAATAGGTACTAAGTGAAAGATATATAACCAAGGGTGACTGGTCCACTAACTCTCGACAGCTACCTCGAGAGCTGGAGAAAAAGGCTTGAACAAAATCTTAAACCATTATTTTATGTGTAAGTAATGTCACAAATCAAAACAAAGTCAACGCATAACCGAATTGGGTATTTCCAAGTGATAACACCAAAAATATCACAAGTCATTAAAGCTACCATTTGGGTATTTAAAGATGACACCAAACTCATCCACATGGTATAAAAGCCACCAATTGGGTGTTTAGAAATAAAACCAAACTTAACTAAAATTAAAGTCTCAAATATCATCATGGCAATTCATATTAAATCGGGTAAATCATAGTTGAAATTATAATTAAAATGTTATAAATACATGGAAGTTTCAACATAAAAGGCCCAAGATAAACACAACAAATTATAACAAACTAGTTGGTTTCTAACTAGACTAATCTATTAGTCCTTCAGACTAGTTACCTAGTCTAGTCGTACCAGACCTTGACCAAAACAAAACCAGAGTACCAGTTGACTGATTTTCTTCACTGATTGACTGTTCATGTGAACTAGTTAACTAGTTTTGTCTAACTAATTGATGGGTCTAAGCAAACAACAACCCATTCTGGCTTGTAGAAAAACTAATCGATGGGTTTGACCAACCGATCTAAAACCCTAAACCATTCGACTACTCGTTAAACTAGTCGATGGGTTTGAGGAACCTATCAACTAGTCTACATAAAACATTATCCAGACTTGTGAACCACATATCAAATTTACCATACTTTACCATATTAATCCTAACATACTTCTATGTTAAAACACACATAAAAATATAAGCTACACACATAGAATTACATGGATGCATAGTAATGTACATATTTAAACAAATCATGCTTAAATAACCTATTATAAGCTTAGAATCATATAATCTCAACGACAATTAATTGAGGAGAATTATACCATATGCTCATAACATGGAACCCAATTAGATGATACTCATATAAGAACTAACACATGGAACTCCAACATACCACATATATCTAATTATGGTTAAAGATAGGAATGTCTTACCTTAAAGCAATTCTTCTAGCACAAAACTCCTACCACATGGCTTATCTAGCAAAACTTTGATTCCTAAGAGAAGAAAAGTGAAAAATAAGTAAAAATACTCTTCCAAAACTTCATTAAAAAATTAGAATAAGAAGAGAGACACAAAACAACAATTTTGACTCAAAAATAAGGTGTCAAAAGAGAAGCTAAAATGTCTAAATTTTCTCAACCTTAATTCTTACTTGCTTAAGGAAATCAAGAGATAACTAAAACTAAGATTAGAAGAAGATAATGGAACATAATGATTGCAAGATCAAAAGAGAAAGATATAGAGAACCTCTATTCTTTTCATTAGAAGAAAGAAGAGGGGAAAGTGGAAAGGTGCTCAACAATTAGTTAAATTTCCATAAGGAGAAGGGAGAAGAGAGAAAGAAAAAAAGTGAGGAATGATGATGGATCAATAGATGAGAAGTACAGGAACAGGCTAGTCGACATTCTTAGGGGAAAGGGGGATGAGATTGGTGAGGATGAGTGTGGGCAATCCAAGGAGTAAGGGTTGACTTGATGGAGTGGTGGGGTTGATTATAGTCAGAGATGGGAATGGTAGTGGGTTGGCAAGTTAGGGATGGGTGCACAAAGTCAAGCTTGGAACCCCATCTACCAAACGAGAAAGGGAGAGGTGAAGGAGAAGAAAAAGGAAAGGCTTGCCTCAAAAAGTGACTTTTCTGGAAAATTTACTAATTAAAGTCAAGTAATGATATAATTAATATGAACATAGACCAAAAGCACTAAAATATGCTTATAATTGAACTTAAGTAAGAAGTTTTCACAATCATTAGAGAAAAATTCAAATAAAAATTAAAAATAGATCTGAAATCATAGGCAAACTAGTCTACTGGTTTGTTGAGGATAAGAATATAAATTTTTCTAATGCACCAGTCGATCGGTTATATAAACTAGTCTATCGGTATGCCTAAAATCCACATTTTTATTAGAACTTCAAGCCCATTTTAAAATCAAAGCTCATTTCCTTTATATAAAAATAATTCTAATTATAATTAGAAGGATTTTGGTATGGATTATTACACCTTATGATTCTTTATCTAACTCCCTCTTTTTTCAACTGTTAAGCAAGAAAGAGTTAGCTTTAGGAAAAATGTTGAGTGGTTCAACTGAATTACCTCTTTTTCCCTCTAAGTGTGGTATGTTCACTCCTTCCCATCTGTTTCAAGTTTAATTTATAAAATTTGTTCACAAAATTCTAAGTTAAAGCTTCCTTTTTTTTAGGGTTTTAAATTTTGAGGATTTCATAGGTTGAGATTTCTGGTTTGAGGAAAGGTTTTCCTGCATCAAGTAAGACATTCTTACTTCTAAAATGGGTTGTGAGTAATATTTCTTGTTATAGAACTCTTTAATTTTTATAATATATGTTCGCATGATTATATGGCTTTATAGAACTGAATTGAATGGTTACTATACACTAGAGTGAAAAGCATGAATCTTGAGACAATATTATGTTATGCTGATTAATGGTGAAATGTGAAACTAAAGTAAGCTAAAAATGTGTTATGTGATGTTATAACATGTTCCAATGTGGTATGATAAATAATTATAAGCATGGCCTATATGAAATGTCTATTTAGTGTTGTTGGAGAGAAAACGGATTGACTAGTTAGGTTAAACCAATTGAATGGTTCCTATAATAATCGACTAGTTGACCTAACTCGTCTACTAGTAGGCCTGCACAGGCCTTAGTCTTGCTCTCTACTTAAACTCATCTAATGGTTGGACAGAATCAATCGACTGGTCTATAAACAGTCAACTGATTTGTCCAAATCAATCAACCTATTTTCCTAAACCAATCGACCTGTTTGAGGTAAGTCTAGTCTTTGTGAGCCAAACCGATTAAATTGTTGGACCAAACCAATCAACTAATTGGTGTAACCGATCAACTAATTGGTTTAGATTGATCGACTGGTTTAACTGGTTTGTATGATTTTATTCTTCTTAGTTTTGATATATTATGAAACTATGCATGGGACTGTTATATGATAATTTAAGGGATAAAATACGCATATTACTATGAATTAATGACCTAATGAATGGACTAAATGGACCATGATTTATGACATACTCAATGGATGATGAAAAGGTCTAATGGGTGTACCACATATGAAATATGATGATTTTTGAGAGATAGGGTGGTGAAATAAGGAATGTGCTTGAATGAAATAATATAATGGGCATGATTGATATTGGACAAGCATAAATAGAAATCCCAAACTAAGTTGGGGGATGGAAAGGATTAATATGGAATAAATATGTGAATGTCTTTCTTACTACTTGTATGGGCCTTGTGTGATCACATAACCTCATGAATAATATACTATCACATAAAAAATAAAAAAAGACAATCAAGTCTTGTATAGGTCTAGGTTACCTAATCCTCGATTAACTACCAAGGGTTAGTCTACCTTCGAGCTTTGCTTTTGGGCAAGATCCTAATAGATCATGTTGACTTGCCTACTCTAAACACTAATGATGTACTAGGGGGTATCCATATTAAAAGGTTTGGTTGCCTAGGTAGTTGGCTTTTGCCTAGACTTATGTCCATATTAGTTATCTTCGGCCTAATATCCATTGTGCTTAGCTTTAGCCTAAACTTATCTCCATTATGGTTATTAGCTTCGGCCTGGACTTTATGTCCCTTGGTTTGGATAGGCTTTTATAGTATGTGAGACCAGGGGATGGTGCACAGTTCATCACTCAATGATGAATCATTGGATAATGATTGGAACAAATGGTTGGATGATGATAATAATGATAAATTTTGAAATGAATACTTGGATAATGAGTTGAAGGAATAAATGGTTAATAATTAGGATGGATAATTGGAAAATGACCTATATTAGTATATGGATAAGGAAATGGTATAACCTAATCGATTGAGAAAGTTGAAAAATAAACCCTAGTGTTCATTTAGATAATCTTCTTAGTACATATGTGTGATTACCTATGATATTGTACTATGAAAATGAGCAGGATACATTATGAGTTACCTAAGTTATGCATGACAGTGGATCCTGATGCATTACAACACTTATATGGCATTGGCATGACATATGTTATGCATGATTTCCATATCATGATTAAACTTTTTATACTTGTAACTCTTGTTGAGGAGGTAACTTAACTTACTCAGTATGTAGCATATTGATGCACCCGTTTGCTTGTTCACCTTCTTATTTCCACTAGAAGAGGGCTATGTGTAGGTTTTAGGGGATGACCAAAGTGGTGGGCCTACCTTAGCTTGGGTTTAGGGCTTGAGAGCGTGGAGATTCAAAGGTTTTTTTTTATGCAGTCTATGAAAAACCATGGTTTGTGGGTCACGCCTAACTTGTTTTCCATTAACATAGCCCTATATTCTTAGATTATCATTCTCCCTATATTTTACTATATCGGGACTATCAATGTTTGATGTTGCAAATGATCTTTTAAATATTTATGTAACTTGATATTGCGCAATCTACTTTAAATTGATTGGTTTGGTTTTAGCCTTATATCTAATATGGGATGGGCAGCTAATGTATATCCTATGTTAGGTATGATTTTAGTAACTCATTTTTCTTAAGAGTATTGAATGTTTTTTTCTTCCACATTGTTTTAAAACAAAAATTTTCAGTAGTGAAAAATAGGTTGTTATAGAACACCCCTGCCCCTATTTGGAAAAACCCACCAAACCACCCTAATTTCCTTCGGCATCCACCACAAAAGCACACCTCCCATCTCCGACCTCCTACAGCATTCTACCCCCTTGTGCACTAGCTAAAGCCACTGATCCCCATCCAACACCTTTGGCCAATTATTTTGTTTCTCCCCCTATTACTTTAGCATAAACCGTCGATCCTCACCCACCACATTTAGCCATTACAACTATAGCACCCTAACTTCCTTTGACTTCTTCAACTGTAGCCCCTCCCATTCAGCCGCCTCTACTATTCCTCCATCATTATCAATGGAAGCTTGTGTCATTTCTACCCCTGTGTACTCAACCACCACAACCATTGCCCCCTCCATTTTAACGCAATTCTCCACTAAAAGCCTTACCTTGTTTGGTTTGGTTTTTCCTCCCTTATTTCACTATACATTACCTTAAAACTTCCTTAATTATATCATTAAGTTCTAATGGTAATTTTTTTCTTAGGTGATTTAGCAAAAGTTCTGGAGGAGGTAGGATATGAACTTAGAGACCAATGTATTTTTTTGTAAGGAAACAAATCATAGTTAGGGTTTTATGATAAATGTATAATATGGTTTCTTGTGTTGTT
This sequence comes from Tamarix austromongolica, assembly GCA_039764185.1. Taxonomy (NCBI): domain Eukaryota; kingdom Viridiplantae; phylum Streptophyta; class Magnoliopsida; order Caryophyllales; family Tamaricaceae; genus Tamarix; species Tamarix austromongolica. The sequence goes on from CM077816.1 coordinate 81,804,025, forward strand.
GTGTTGTTGTTAACTTCATGTTGATCAATATTATGATGTGGTAATATGATATTGTATGATGAAAAGTGAGTAAATTGAGACGCATGCGATATCATATGATAATTTATATATTAAAAACCCTAAGAGAACCGGTATAATACATAGTATTTTATTATGGGTTTGATGTAAAATAAAACACTTAATAATTGGCATTCATAATTATGGAACCAATTTTTCTTCATTTATAAAGGATCTCCCACAAGATTGAAGATAAACGGATGGTTACGTTGCTAATTGTAGATGAAACATACTAAACAAGCTACTCAACATATATGCATGTGCATGGCATGCATGGAGTGCATGACTACATGCATGGGAGAAATAATATGCAGCTTGGACGTGCATATTAGTTGAATTAGTTAATTAATTAATTAAGTAGTAAATTTAGAGATCAAATAGAGAATAAAGTAGCATAAATTTAACCTTTTTGAAGAATATTCTATATTCTAATATCTTTTTTCTAGGTATCTTTTGAAGAATTATACCTTTTAGCTAGTATCTTATAATTAGTAGCATTGACTATATATAAGCCATAGAACCATTGATTGAAGAGGACATTATTGATTGAATTGAAGTTGAATGCAAAGTATAAGTATTAAATTCTATGTGAATTCATCTCAATTTTAATTGAATCTGTGTGAATGATTAATCTTGAAATCCTTAATCTCTTTGTCTGTGTGAATTTGATATTAAGTACTATATTTCTAAACTCCATAACCCATGTCATTATTAGCCATCATCACCTTCCTAATTCATCACATTCAAAACCCTAACTCTAATTTACCATTCAAAACCCTAACCCTAATTTTTGAAACTAACCCTAACCCAAACCCTAACCCTTGAAACATTCTACTCTCAAATCCTAATTCTCGATTCATCATCATCATCATCATCATATCATTATTGTTGATTCATCATCATTATCTCATCACCACCAAATCATCACCACCAAATCATCATCACCATCACCGAATCATCATCATCATTATTCCACCATATTCAAATATCTTCATCATCACTACACCACTTTTGATTCTTTGACTTCTTAATTGCAACATAATCAAGCCTTAGGTTCTCATAATTGATAATTCCAAATTCCCACAAACATCAAGGTTGAATTAGTATGATAAGTGGATAAATGAATATATTTAATATTTAAGGTGATAAATGGAGGATTTGAAAATAATAATACAAAATATATAAACTTTTTGTGAAATAATGGCATTTGGTTATCTTTAAGGGTATTTTAGTTAATAAGGGTTTACTATAGAAATCTTGGTGTTTTAATGTGTCATATGGTTTAAAATATGTTAAGAATATTCTAAATAATGCTAGGAGTAATTATGAATGACCTAAGTTCAATAAAATGAGAAAAGGCTTAAATTAGGAATATTAACCCTAAAAGGGCAATGTTCTATCACATGTGTAAAACGGTAGAGTTAGAAAAAAAAATAGATATGTTTTTAAGTTGGAAATTTAGGAATTCATATTGAATTTGGTGATCATGTGAGCTTTATGGGAGATAAAATTAAGGTTTTGCAAGCATTATAAATAGTAACTTTTGAGGTAAGGTTATTATCGCATGTATAAGATGTTGAAGTTTGACCTTAATTTTTAGGTATTTTGATGATAATGAAGATGATGATGATGATGATGATGATGATGATGATGATGATTGAGGAAAATGTGATAAATTTGGTGGATAAAAGAGCGATAGGAAAGAAGTTATGCCTAAAATAGGAAATTAGTATTTCTTAGGAAGCTTATGGACCTAATCCTTGAGAATGGGCTTCATATCTATGTGGTTGTTCTTTAATTGCTTCAGTTATGTGTTGTAAATATCAAACCAATCATAAATAAGCTATTAATCATTTAAAGTAAAATATCACGTGAGTCGAGTAGACGTACTTTATGGATTTATTCCACTGAATGATAATAGTGGCTCAGGTATTTTGTCACTGAGAGATGTTTCAAACCATTCCACTAGTTTAAGAATAGTGGTTAAGTGTATTCTGTCCTGATAAGTATTTTACAAGTATGTTCCATCGGATGATAATAGTGGCTTAGGTGTATTTTTCCTTCAGATAAGCATCAGTTTATTCCACCGGATTAAGAATAGTGGGGGCTTAAACTCAACATGACTAAAACTATAATTTGAAATACGTAACTAATAGATAACACATTAATTATTTTTAAAGTGTGAGATTGCAAAAGTTAACTGAGGTGTTGGTTCCATACCAGCGGATGCTAATGTTAACTTAGGTATTGTCTCTAAGAGGTGCTTTAGACCGTTCCACTAATTTAAGAATAGCATATAGGTGCATTTTACCCAAAGAGATATTAGCTTCGTTCCATGAGATATTAATAGTGGTTTAGGTGTGTTGTCCCTAAGAGGTGCTTTACACCATTCTATCAGTTTAAGAATAGTAAGGTTTCTAAACTCAATATAAATAAAAGAATGGATTGTGTTATATCTAATAATGAGATTGGTATCAGTATTTACCTTGCATTATTGTATGATAATATGTATGTATTCTTATTCCTTGATTCTAACTTATGAAAATCATTGTATCTCTTACTTGATTGTATTGTTGCTTTACTTAGTACGTAGTGTACTACCCATAATTTTTATAGGTGTTGCTCATTCTCATGAGAAAACAACCTAAGTGTCTATGTGAAGTTCGATGAGGACCTAGTGGATGATTTTTTAGCTTAAAATGCTTTATATGGGGCTGGCAGAGTGACTTTATATATCAAGTTTTTGGGCATAAAGTCATGTTATTCAATTGATAGTCTTACCCAAATACCTTCTTAGACTCTTCGCTTTATGGTATCCTTATTTTGTATTTTAGATATTGTATTTAGTTATAATCTCCAACTCATATTTACATTTATGAAACTTCTCTCATTTTCTATTTACCATGTTCTAAATTTTAATCATTTTGCCATGTGATTGACAAAAGGATGGTTTGGTAAGCCAGACTTATATCAATTGCAGTGGTAACAACCAATTATTTTGGTATTATGATTTTGCTAAAAAGGAAATTCTTTAGGGTATGCTTGGAATGAGGGTAAAGGTCTTTAAAAAAATTCAAGGGAAATTATATCACCTTTTATATGTGTTTGGTATGAGTATATTTTTTCCTAGTGTAAAATTTTGATGTTGGATGAGGGAGAATAATCTCCCGTTTCAACTCACGGGTAAACATTCTCCTAACACTTCCCGGGCCGGTTGGTTAGATCAATAAATGGTGCGGCTGAACTACAAAGTCTTGACAGCTACCAACGGAAGGATATCCCATTCCAACTTCGTGGAGTGTAGAGCATATAATAAAAGCCCAAAGGATTTTTTTTTGTTAGGCAAATGTCGCGGTCAAACATATAGAAACATCACATCAGAGCACATTTATTTTTTTTAAATAAGTGATGAAATAATTTTCTCGTAATTTTCAAAAATTTGTTTTCCATTTCTCAAGTTATAAAACTTACATTAAGATACTATTTTTTAATTTTTTTTAAAAAAAAAGGAGAAACAAACCAAATTATGTTTCCTAAGTTTTCTATATAATTAATATAGATACGTATTATTTCTATGTTGGGATGTTATTGGATGAATTTTAGGTTATAAAAATACTTTTATTATGTATTAGATGGATTCAAGTAATATTTTTTTTAGATGAAATTTGTAGAGTTTTATTATGTTTTAATGGATATTGTTATCTTTTTAGCTATTGGATATTTAGTATGTAAATTTATTTTAAATGTCGTGTTTCAAATATTATTGCGATATATCTTGATTAGTTTCTTTTATAGTTTTTCTTTTTTTTAGTTATTGTAATATGTTATTTAGGTTTATAAAAATTAAATTAAAAAATATAATATATTAAATTTTGATTTATGTAATAAATAATTGTTTATATCTAATAACAAAATATTATTAATTTTTAATATGAATAAAGTAAAATAAAATATTATTCTAACATAAGTTATTTCTCTCAAGCCAAACATAAGGAAAATATTCCCGTGAATAATTTACCCTTACATACCAAACAAGAAAGGTAGATAAATTTTTTCCCTTAATAATTATCCCCTTAATCATTCCTCCCTTAATTATTTCCCCTTAATCCATTTCCCTCATCCCAAGGATAGCCTTAGTAGTAAATTTTGAAATGTTATAGAGAGGGTGTAGTCCATTATAGAAAAGGTATTAGAGTAATGTTGATTCTGCTAGACATTAGACTTGTAGGTCTAATTTAGAAAGATGGATAAGGTTTTTAGTTGAAAGTTTCTGATGGAAGTGTTTGATTAGAATATTTTATTTTATTTTTTTACTTTGGAAAATATGATCAAGGATGCCTTTAATCAACTATGAAAACCCACATAACTAAGGAGAATTAGAAACTAGCTATCATGGATGTTGGTAGCAAGAAGATGTGAATTTACAGGCAAAAAAAATGATTTGGTTGGCCCTTTATCTAAAAATTAAGTATAACATTCTTAAAGAGACAGAATTTTGAGGAAAGCTGGAAAACACATATGTGTCTTGTTATCATCTAACAAGTTGTTCTTGAAGAATGATCTTTTATTGCTCAAAATGGAAAAATAAGGCAATGTGTAAGATCATCTAAATATCTTTAATAGCCTAATCACTAGTTGAAGAGAGCGAATAACCATCTCAACTTGACGAAAAACTTTTGTTGTTGGATTTTCTTATTAACAAATATGCTTTGATAATGATGAGTCTAGTGATTAGACAAAAGAAATTTTTTGTAGAATAAATAGTGTTGGTTTTTCTTAAGATAGGAAAGTTAGCAACATAACTGGGATTAACTTTAGAAGATGGATCCAATCTATATACAAGGGAGCAATCTAAAAATAAAGACAAGAACAAGTCTAACTCAAATATTACGTGCTTTTGTTTTAATAAAGTGGGACATATAAAGATGAAATATTGGAATTTCAAGAAGGACTTGAGGGAGAAGGGGTGTTCTAGGATGAAAATAGATGAGGAGGATCTTAGTGAAGCTATTTTAGTGTAGAAAGTAAATGTGTAGAAAGAGAATTATATAATTTGAAATTTTATCAATACATATGTAACTAGAAGGATTGGCTTAAGTCCAAGGATCCTTATGATGGGGAAGCAATGACTTTGGATAATGGAGAGGAAAATAGAGCTAAAAAGGGGGGGAATATTAAGAACAAAACACATGATTTAAAAGTTAGGAAGTCAGTAGAGGTGAGCAATATTGTGAATCATGATCACAACTATATTGTCATAGGAAGGTTGCATGGCTTAGGTTTCATTAAATGACCATCATGAAGTAACAAACCGTGATCTTGAAAGGTACCAAGAATAAAGAGAATATCTTCAAACTTGTGGGGAACAACAAAGTAATGACTTTAGCTTAGGAGAGGCATGGCCAAATAAAGGGCATGTATGTATAGTGTGGTTTTCCTATACATAAAGCAGCATGAGGATTTATAGGGAGGATTGATAGGAATCAAGACTATTTGCCTAGCTTAAGGAGAGTATAGAATTATGGACAATGAAATAGGATAAGGGTATTCAAGATGTACATTGATTTGTAGTATAACACCCCTGTTTTCCATTAATTTTGATAACATGAAAACATGTGACCAAACTGTTAGAGTTAGTGTAGCAATTTGATGGGAAAAATTCCTCATGAAGGGGTGAATTGAGTATTAGAAATTTTTTAAACTTGATGAAAAACTTTGAATATACGAATTAAACTTCCTATTGTGAATGTAATGACTCAATCTCTAAGTTCTTTGTGAAATAATCAAAAGTTGGGTTGTATGCAAAAAGCTATAATTTTAAATATGTTAGAGGGAGTTCTTTGTTTATCTTATTTCATTTTCTCATAGATTAAACATAATAAAATAATTAACACCAAATATTATGTATTTCCTTTATTCATGAGATACTCTTCTTAATGAATAGCATACGTCCATCATCATAACTACTTCTCTTATTACTCTCAATAAGTGGAAATGGATAGTGCACTTGTATTTTGAATTCTCAAACCTCATTTTACTTTAACTTTGAAGTGTAACATACTTTTAACCCCAGAATCCAACTCAAATCACCTAAATATGGAGCCACTATAAGAAAAAACTTCTTATACCAATAATGGTTTTTACGACGATAACACATCGGTGCTATTGAAAAACTACAATGGGATAAATTATAGCCATAAATATACCAGCGATGTCAAAAATTTAGAGGGGAATATCCTTTGTGAGAACCTTATGGCAATGACATGTTGTAGCTACAAATGAATCAAGAAAATTTCCCCTTAGGATATTTTTTTCTTTTACTGAATAGTTTTAATGATGACCCATGTCATCCTAAAAACTATTGAGCCACGATTGCTAAGAAAATGGGATGTTCAATTTCCCTCCTAAAAAAATATTTCATTCAACAATGCTTAGATTAATAACCTTGTCATCGGTGAAAGTGGGTTACAGCGACGACATGGACCACGTGTCATGCATACCTAACTTATTTGCTAGAATTATAGGGGAATTATTGTAATACTCCAAAATCTTATAAAAATTTAAATTTTTATTTATTGGATAGGTTAACCTAACCTAATTCCCAATATGTATATTTATCCTATTTTACTTTAACCTAACCCAAAACCCAAAAAAAAAATTATAAATAAAATTTTTAAGTTTACCTATACCAAAAAAAAAACATAAAACCTAAACCTAAATTCCACACCCAAAATTTTTCCCTTCTCTCTTTTTTTTGTCCTCCTTCCTTCTTTTTCTTTCTATTTCTTTTCTTTTTTCTTTCTTATTCTCCTTCTTTATTCTAGGCTACACCACCCCGGATCAATTCCCCTTCATTTTTTTTCTTTCTTTTCTCTCCTCCCCGGGCAAGCCCAAGCCATCCCTCATCCTTTCCTCTTCTGTCCCAAATAGAACCTTACGCATTGCACGCACCCCCTCCCTTACTCTTCTTGGCCATGCACGTCCCTACCACACCACCATGAAACCTAAAACACTTGCACCATGTATCCATGCACGCTAAAGCCCAACAGCTCCCCTCTTATCATTTTCCCCTACCTCAAGACTTACCTGTATATATAACCTCCGAACCTCTCCTCTCTTCCTTTTCTCTCATCATTAAGCCAATCAAATCAAGAACCATTCCCCCATTTTCCTCCTTTATCCTTCTTTACCCTATCATCCACCTCTGCCACCCACTCTGTTGACCAAACCCCCTCGCCACCTAATGTTCACTAGCCAACCTCCCTTCCACCTCCCCTCCCTACTTGCACCACACCAACACCCCTTTTTTGTGCCACCCTCCTTTTATTTTCCTCTCCTGTGCCTGCAACCATGGATGACTACACCACCACCACTAGCTACCTTTTCTCCCCCTCCTTGCCACCACTATACTGCTGGTAACCCATGCAGGCACCCCAACCAACATCACCATCACACTAAGGCCTTCTTTTCCCCATCATTCCTTCCCTCTCTCAGCTACTCTCCTCCTTACACTACTATCGGCAGCTAACTCCACCACCACTATCCTCCACCAACTCCTATCAGTGCCAACACCACCACCACGTTGTTACCTATCAGTCCAACTAGATGAGAATAGTGGTCAAGAGTGACTCGCCCTAAAGTTGCACGTTGTTACCGTTCCATTAGTTAAGAATAGTGGGGTCCCTAAACTTTTTATTGAATGATCATAAGCCCTAATAAGACACTAATTACTTGAAGTGGAACACTACATGGGTAAAATTTAGTTGTGCTTTAATTATTGTTCCATCGGTAGAGAATAGTAGCCAAGAGTATCTTACCTTCGGGTTGTATTCTGATTACAGTTCAAACGGTCGAGCATAATGGCTAGGAGAGTCTTGTCCTGGGGTTGTACGTTGATTACTATTTCACTAGTTGAGAATAGTGAGGTCCCTGAACCCAACATGAAAAAAATCATGAATAATTATCATTATGCTATTATTCTCCAATTTAGAGACTAATAAATAAAATGGTAAGAATATCCTGTGTGCATGTCATCTCTTACTGTGATCATATGAACTAATATGACCTTTCATGAATGTATTCCTCAGTACGTAATGTAATGATCATCCTTATTATGGGTGATGCTCAATTCTACGAGTAGAGACCCTTCTGAGCTTGTGCAGAGACAGTAAGTAATTTTGTCTTATACCTAGGGTTGGGAATCCAAGATCTATGTTATCCAATTATTGTTTTAAACTGGTTTTCCTCCTTTGTCATTTTATTCTAAGACATTTACTTTATGTATTTGGTTCCATTTTTTAAGTAAACTCTAAACTCTTACTTATGTTATGGAGTACCCTCATTCTATATTTATTATATCTCACATCCTGATGTACTTTTTCCTTGTAATTGGTATGAAGATGGTTCATAAGCTAGACTTATATCAATTATAACAGTAACACCCATTCATGTTTGAATTACATTTTCCTCTTTAATGAATGTTTTTAGTAGTCAACTTTGGAGTGCTATGCTTATAAAGATGATGGGTGGAGTCACTATGAGTCCTTCAAAACCCTCCGCTAAGTTTTTTTCCTTAACCCATCTTTTCCTCTTTGTCGTTGTGTAAGGCCTCATTCTACTCTATGTTGATGCTTGCAATATAATTCAAATGGATAGTAGATGTTAGTTTTGTTGCTAATTTTATGTTTCCTTTTTTTAATTTATTATATTCAATAATTGTTGTATTTAGTTGTGTTTGTGGTTGTTGTGTTTTTTAAATGTGAAGTTTGAACCCTTGTGGTTGCCACCCATATCACCACCCTTGCTATCACCAAGTGGATTATTTATTTGGTGTTTTTTCATTGTTCATTGGATTTTTTTTCTAGACATAAATCTCGTTAAAATCTCACTAGTGTCTCAATAATTGTGGTTTCTACCGCTAGTGTTAGACCACCTTCTCGGATTTTACTTCAAGATTTTTAGTGTATTGGGAAATAATTTAATTATTGTTAAAATAATTTTTTTATTATACTAAAATATTATATATGATATTTGATATGTGTTTGTATGTTTGTGTATATTTGTGTGTGTGTCTATGTATATGGCATAATTTATTGTATAATTTAGAGCTTCAGACATTAATTTTTATAATTTATTTCATTTTGAACCATATATTGAGAAAATATCTATTGATCTTAGTTTTATATTTTGGCACTACTAAATTAGCTTATCAACAAATTGTATTAAACATTTCTCAAGTCTTTATGAAAAAAAACTTTTGGAAATTATTTAATTAATAATTAAGCATTATTTATTGCTAGTATTATAATTAGAAAAACATGCTTCAAATAAATTTAAAATATTATCATCCATGTAATTTATAATATGCACTTTGAATAAGTTTAGAAAATAGTGAGTAAATTTTACCCTTTATATATACATATACATATATATAAAAGTTCTGCACATACGTCAATAGTTGAGTAAATTATCTTTTATCAGCTTTGGAATGCATAAGCTCTTAAATAGTTAACTAATGATCATTTTTATATGTAGAAGATAAATATTGATAAAAACTTGAACGTTATTAAATATTCAATAGTCACATAACTTTTGGAAAGAGCTTTAATCATTATTAAGGATTGCTAGACCATGTGTTCGAAATGGCAATGGATATATTTGGTCTCCATGCAAGAAGTACAATAACAAAGTATAGTGATCATTGGATAATATTGAGCTCCATATATTGAAGAATGATTCCATACAAGGGTATAATACATAAGTGTACCATAGGAAAGTTGAGTTGGAGCTAGTGCATAATGCCAAGGTGGTAATATATGAGATGGTAGATGTATTGGGTGATTTGTTAGCTCCTAGTGATGAGGTGCATATTGATGGTGGTGATGTTGATGCTTCTTTAGATAATGACGTTGGCAATAGATCACATCCATAGTACAATGAATTATTCTAGGAGATGGAGAATGAATTATACCCACGATACAAGAAGTTATCATCTTTGAATTTTTCTCAGTGAAGTGTATGCATCATAAGGTATTGAACAAGTACACAAATAAGTCATTAGATGAGATTGTAAAATTTCTAAAAGAAGCACTGCTATATGGAAATAAGTTTCCCAAATCATACTATAAGGTAGCAAACTTAGCTTAAGGTACGAAGCAATTCATGTATGTAAGCATGATTATGCTTTGTATTGAAAAGAAAATGATAATAAAGATAGTTTTCCTATGTTTGGTACTTCTTATTTGGTGGATGAAGCTAGAACCACAAAAAAAAATTCATACATAAGATTATACAATATTGGTAGATGAAGCTAGAACCAAAAAAAAAGTCATACATATGGTTATATAATTTATATTTCTTTGACACCAAGATTGAAAAGGTTGTATGCTTTTAGACATAAAGGTAAATACATGAGATGGCATTTGAAGGGGCACTTAAGAGAACTGGGTGTATTATGGCATGTATTTGATGTTCAATCATGGAAATATTTTGAAGCAAATCATCAAGATTTTGTGGCACCTTGTAATGTACGATTATGGCTGTTGTATTATGATTTCGATGTGTTTGGCATAAGCTCTGCATATAGCATGTGGCTACTTGTGTTGACCATTTATAACTTAACTCTTTGGTGATCCATGAAAGACTCATTCTTCATGCTAAATTTGTTAATTCCAAATTCAAGTTCTCTTGAGATGGATATCAACGTATTCCTCTAATCACTAGTTGATGAATTGAATGAGTTGTGGTCATCAGGATTAATAGATGATATGTGGTCAATCATAAGGTGTTCCAAATGCATGGTGTATTACTTTAGACCATTAATGATTTCTCGACATAATCATATGCATACGGGTGTTCTAGTCAGATGCAGTTAGCATGCCCCATTTGTAATAAGGACACTCTTTCTATTAAGCTAAGGAATAAGATTGGTTACATTGGTCATAGGTGATTTCCCCCCACCAATCATCCATTCAGGAGACATCAAATGTTCAATAATAAGACAGAGAAAAGGGATCCCTCGAGAAAATTATCAACTGATGATATTTTGATATAGTTAAGTTATATTGCTGGCTATTTTCTAGGAAAACATCCTAATTTTCTAAAGAGGAAGATAAATTTTGATGAGCTTAATTAGAAGAATACAAGCATCTATTATGAACTATTAGAAGAATACAAGCATCTTTTATAAACTACCATGCTGGTCATCAACATTATTGAAACATAATTTTGATGTGATGCATGTGGAGAAAATGTTTTGGTTAAGTTTGTTGGGAATGATAGCTTGTGAGGATGAGAAGTCAAAAGACACTGAAAATGCATAGCATGATTTGGAATATATAATTATAAGATAAGAGTTGAATTTATATTAGGAGGGAATGAGCTGATGAAACCTAAGGCATCGTATACTCCTTCATCAAATGATAAGAGGAAGCTTTTGAGATTCTTCAAGGATGTGAAGTTTCCTAATGGGTTTGTAAGAAACCTAAGGAAAAATGTGAGCAAAAATGGTCACAAGATTACAAACTTGAAGTTGTGTGGTCATCATGTAATATTATAATGCTTGTTAGTGGTTGGTGTTTATGCATTTATAAACAAACATATTAGCAACACCATCAATGAACCATGTATCTTCTTTAGTCAAATTTGCTCAAGGACACTACAATTGTCTTACTTGGAGAAAGCATAAGATTAATTTGTCATGATTCATTATAAGCTTGAATGGATATTTTATCCAGAATTTTTTATGTAATGGTTTACTTAATAATGCATTTAATAGATAAAGAAAGACCTATTGGACCGATGCATAGGAAATTGATGTATCTAATAGAGAAGAAATTAAAGAATTTGAAGGAGTATATTAGAAATCATGTGCAGCCAAAAGGTTCTATTGTCGAAGGTTATGTGGCTCATGAAGAAATGAATTTCTATTCTATATACTTGCAAGATTTTGATAGAAGGTTTAATATAGCTAAGAGATAAGAAGATGTCATTGTCAAAAATCGTCAGTTATCTATGTTCTAATCACAAGCTCATGCTATTGGTAAGATAACAAGGACCGGTGTATCTATTGAGAAGTTGAAAGAGCTTGAATGGTACATTCTCAATAATTTTCCTAAGATACAAACATATTTCAATTAAGTACAATCACATATTAATTAATAATATTCCTTTTATATATATATTTAAGGGATATTAATATATTTTCATGTTATAGTGAGCACATGACTTAGATTAGCCAATGTAGTGGCAATTTGGTTGATATCTAAAAGAAAGAGTTTGTATCTTAGTTTGAAGGTAAGAATATATTACTATTAACAAATGCAATTGAGATAGAATTTTTATATAATCCTAATAATTGATAACATTTTTACATCCAATATTTACAAATGTACTAGTTATGATAGAGTGTATCACCAAAATGCACTGACAAATTATTTTCTTTATCTCATTGTCCATTTGATATGGAATCATCCTATCATACTAATGTGATTCATGGAGTTAAATACTTAACTCATTGTAGAGACTCTAACAAAAGAAAACAAAAAAGTAGTGTGTATGTCCCTAAAGTTAATGATACTTATTTTTATGGACTTTTCAAGGAGATTATAGAGTTGTGTTATATTGTTCAAGTGTAAATAGTTTAATAATGACCCTACAAAGAAAAGAATCAAATAGTATAGAAATATCACAAGTATCTATACGAGGTTAAAATGGTATGATAAGGATCAATACATATTGTGATCTCAGACAAAATAACTTTGGTACATTGATGATCTTTTTAATGGCCCTAATTGGCAAGTGATCTGGGAAGTCAACCATCTTCATATTTGGAATTTAAATGACGATAATGATGAGGTTGATGTGGTGGTTAGGTTTGATTTTGTTTCTATTAACTTGAATATTATGGTTTAAGATGTTAATCAAATGGAGACCATCGATGATCTGGAGGATAGTATTGATGACATTACAGACAATAGCATGGAATAAAAAGGGTTGGGCTTTTTAGATTCCAATATGGATAGTTTCAAAGAAGATGAAAATAATTATAGTGATGAAATTGATTATTGTACAAATTACTACTGTAATACCTTAATATTTAACCTGACTCTAATCTCGAGATTTATCCTGAGTGATTAGCATCTTAATATTTTTTTTTTGAATTCACTAATCTTAGAGTTAACCATAAGTTCCTTTATTTTCCTTTTTCCTTTTCTTTCTTTTTATTTTTCCTTATCTCTCCTTCCTCATGTGACTTCCTTATTTGATCTAGCTAATCAAACCAAATTTCCCACCAATAACTAAACTTTCACTCCATCATCATGACCTCTCTTCATGTAACTAATTTTCTTGCAAAATCCCTCCCTATTTCTTATTTTCTATGCTAGACCTGCATCTTCCCTCACTTCCCAACATCCCACATCATCCTTCCTCACACAATATACCATATAACCCCTCTCACTTCTAATCATTTATCACAACCACCCAAACCTTCTCTTTCATGTTCTCTAAAATTTCATATCCCTATTATTTTGATCAATTTCTCTACCACCACCCAGTAGGTCATCATCATCCGTTATAGAATCACCCAGCCATGCACCACCCAAAAATCTCCATCTATTTTGTTCATCATTCTTCCATCACAACCAACACCGCCATTTTTTACTATTTAGCTTAACCTAAATGCCTCTCAGCTTGTGTTATGTTTTCCCTCTTTCCTTCCTTTGGTCTTAGTTAGGGTTGCTGAGTGACTCAATCTTGCTAAGTGAGATTTACTAAGTTTGTTTTTATTTTCCAATAAATAATTGCTTATTTTTTCCCCAGTCTTAGTTGAGCTTCCCAGTCTTAGTTGAGCTTTCTTATTCCCCTCGATCTCAGTTAGTCACCATTCCTTCCAAGCGTGTGTATGCCTTACAAAGCGTGGAAGGTTCCCTTTGCTGAGAGCATTATTCATTCCCTTTCTTCTCAACCAACCCCTTAGTTTTTCTCTTCTATATTATTCGTTTTATTTTTCCCTTTTTTACTTGTTTGTCCTACTCTTCTAACCTTGTGCTTTCTCTTGGCCCTTATAGGTGATTCTTGGATGGCCTTGGAGTAAGAATCTTAGGGTATTTTGCTTACTTAGAGACTGTTGGTTTGTCTAGTTAAGGATACATGTCATGATTTTGGGGTGTTGATGATATGTGTAAATTATATGCCATATCATGCTAGTATAATTACTTTTTATAAATCATGGTGGTGATGTTATATCATGATCTTGTTATATTGTATCATGAAAATATGAACTCTATTGGAAAGCATGGGTTTATGACTTATTCCTTAGTTAAGTCTTATCTTGTAACCCTAGCATGTTGGCATGATCTATAATATTAATTGAGTTACAAGGAGTGGGTTGTAGTATGGTAATATATTATCATGAAGAAATATGTTGAAGGTGGGAATTGATAATATTGAGACTCATAGGGTTAGTGACAAGTTTAGGTAATTCTTATAATATCCGATTTTAGAAACCTTAGCTTGGAACCTAATTATTAAACTTATAATTATGTGTAATTAAATATGGTAGCTATTATAGGTTTGAGTGTATTATTATGATAGACTAGATATAAATTTTATTAGGTTATATTTGATAAAATATAGACTATTAGTTTAACCCTAATTTAGACCTTAACCTATATTTGTTTAACTAAGGAACCTCAACCTTAGAGTTGGTTATTTTTGTTTCCTTCTTTGTTTCGGTTTCTCTACCTAGAATCCTTAACCCTAATGTGATCTTCTTCTTCTCCACACTCCATCCCTCTATGTATTTTCTTTTCATGCTAGATTTTCTCTATTCACTACATACCCTGAGTTGTTCAACCTGACTCTCATATTCTCCTCCTCGTTGTCTTAATCATTTTCACATTACCTCACCAATATAAATGTCATTTTCTCCATCATTTTTTGTTTTGATACAACCAAAATCATATTCTTTGGGTTGTGCCCTCATTCCCTTCCTCTTGAGCTTCCATTCGTAGTATCCCTGACCTTCTCCTTTGTTGTTTTGCCATTTGTATTAAAGCTCCCTATGCTAAAAATGTACAACCCTATGCTACTCCTTTTCCCTTTGTGTGAGACACTAACATTGCATACTCATTCATACCATTAACAACTCACATTACTGGCCCTGTGCTATGCCCAAACCTCACGTTGTGCCTTGAGACTTTACCCCCTCCATTTGTTGTGTGAACCTCTACCACTGCCTCCCTCTTTAGTGTGTGATATCTCCATGTTGCCCTATCCATTTCTGCATGAAGGTGTGAACTTCCTCAATCTCTTTGTGGCATGAATAAATCATTATTCTAAGGTCATACATCATGAATTTTACTCGTTAATGCTCCCTTGTTGCATTGTTGCCTCGCATAGCTTTCTTTACTTCTATTATTTTGTGGTCCTTTTCCTGATTTGATTTTAGTTGATTTTGTTGATTTTTGCATCATATTAGATGTTAATATACGTGTTTGTTAGTTTTTTCCTGATTAGATGATCCTTAAGGTGTCATGGAGAAGATAACTTTTGGACTTTTATGTAGCTTGGATTAGGTAAATTTAATCACTTGTAAGATGAAAGAATTTATGTGTGAACATGATAGGTTGCTTTGAATAAGAATGATGCTAGGGTTATACCTTATCATGTTGTTATTTTTATGTTATGCTAATTGTTCTATAATTATCATTACATGTGTAGCTAGGGTTGATATAAAATATAACATGATAGTGTGACTACACGACAAAGGTTATTTTGCAGTAATTTTTATTTGCATATTCTATGGTTAGAAATGCTTTCTTGAATAAACCATGCTATTAAATGATATCTTAAATTCTCAATTATGATATAAATCTGTATGTATGTGTTGCATGGAATGCATGACATGTAAGAATCGCATAATTGGGGCTTGCACACATAAGTTGTGAAATGCATGCAAATTAAGAAATACAGTTAATCACTAAACCTAGAAACTTCCTATGTGCTAAAATATTATGAATTATTATCTTTTATCCTTTTCATGATAAATTATCATTATAATAAGTTTGGTACAAAATTGGATAATAATGGTGTAATCAAGGTTTTCATAGCATTGTGGCTATTGATGACCTGATGCACTGAACACAAATAATTGGGCATATAATGGCCTTAGTATATCAATATATTGACCTTAGTATTGATTTTGAATTTAGCTTAAAAAATCGACCTTATGATTGACTTAAATAATTGAAAATAAATGAAAAATGGTTAAGTAGTAAAATTAGAATTTAGATGTATTCAAGTAATACTTAAAGTGAAATACCTTGAGATTGGGAAAGGATTACTTTGTTGGGATAGCTACCCTAAATATGAAGTAGGAGTTCTTGTTTTGGATTAGTTTCATAGGTCAGCCATAATTCCTCAATAAGGCCCTAGTTTATTCTATATGTGATCTATGGGCCCTACAGAGGTATCAATATTTAAAGATTTGGCAACCTAGGTTGGGAGGATATTATGTTGTTGTGAGTGTACCAAAATGACCAATATACTTTTTGTATCTTCGAGTTGTATGGTTGGGAGGGTGATGTATTGCCTTGTGCACCTGTATGATCAGTGTACTTTATACATCTCTAGGTTCCTTTGTTATATCCTCTTGAACTACTAAAATTGGAAATAACCAATGTATGTGGTTATTAATAATTTATTAGATACTTGGTTTGGTATTTACCTTTATGGTTATCTGTGTTTGGTATAATTTTATTTGATGGAATGGTTAGGAGGTATTATATCACCCTTGTGCGCCAGTATGAATGAAGTACTTTAAAAGTCTCCATGTTATCTTTATAAATTTAATCCTTAACTAGAATTGATGTGATAGTTTAGTTGGAGGGTATTGTAATGTCTTTGTGCACCGGTACAACTAGGGTATTTTATACGTCTCTAGGTTGTTTTACTTTATATGGTTGTGGAACTTAATGTTATCATCATTTGTGGTTTATGAGATATAATGTGATTATTGTGGTAATTGGTTAAGAATGGTTCTATATCTCTCCTTCATGGACCACCTTGAGTATGTTTTGCTTGTTAAGTTTATTTTATAGATAAGTTTTATGGTTGTGAAGCTTGAGACGTTGGTGTCGTATATGTTATCTTATGTTAATCACTTTCTTGTTATCACATGTGATTTTATTCTTTAAGCATGTTTTTTAATTATTGTGATTATATACAGTGTCAGCACGCTATCTTTTATGAGGTACTAGCATGAGGAAGTCGTATTAATACTACTTTTACAAATGATTATGAGGACCCTAGAGTGGTAAATGGAAGTTATAAGCATATCGAGGATTAGTGGGGTCCTTATATGAGTTTGCATTCTCTAAGATGGGATTTTAGCTTAAGAGTTAGGGAAAACCAGCTATAAACTATGTTTGTTGTATAGAGGATGGTTATTTGTAACTTTTATTTATATTATTGTCTCTTTGTTTTCTCCCTTTTGTTTTAGATCTAACTTGATTTTATCCTTAGCACTTGCCATAAGATAGATTAAAAAACTAGACTTATGCTAAGTATGGTGGTAATACCTGCTATTTTGTAATTAACCCTTCTACAAAATGAAACTTTTAAGTAGTAAATTTTTTGATGTTACAGTTCTTGACATTACAAATACTTGGGTATTTTTATGTGTTTTGTGGGAAAATATATATGTCATGGTAATATTTTATGGTTTTCTAATTAAGTTCATGTGTAACATCATCGAATATTTGTTGAGTAGGGCATAAGTTACCTAAAAAGAGGTTTTCAGGTAATTGAGCAAGCTAGGAATATTTTGGTTGGTTTAGGTTAAATATGGAATTTTGGTATTTATAAAGTGATATTGGATTAAAATATGCTAAGTGTGTTTCATGAAGTATGGTGCGACCGTAGCCGGCACGCAATTTAAACCCTCTTGTTGTCAATTGTAACACTGGTAAATAAGGGTATCGTTCTAGGCCGGGGATTGAGAGGGCTCACCTCTATCTAACTAGCTTAAAAATAATAATAAAACTAAAAATAAAAATCCTAAATAACACAGAATAAATAAATAAGAAAAATATTAATGGGGGTTTATAAAAATAAAAATAATAAAAGGAATAAATAAAATAAAGTAAAATATACTAATAAAAATAATGAAAATAATAGGAAACCGCAGATATGAGAAATATGTTAGGGAAATAAAAATCCACCACTAGACTAGGTTGTAATATAATATTTATTTCTAATTCATCTTTTAATCGTGAGAATGAGATCGACCAAGTTGCACACCAAAAGCAGGTCCATACACCTTATATTACTTCCCTTAATTAATTAATACGACAAAGCGCCAATATTAACCCTATTAAATACTAGCAGTATAGCAGCAACAAGCGGCTCCTATATTTAACTAGATTTAATGCATTAAGTGTAAGTGGAAGGCTGTCAATCTAAGTACCCAAACTAGTACAAAAAGCATGTCTAGCTGTATTTCCTTTCCTTGACCCACACGTATCGAAACGTTTTACCACTTCGGTTAGAATCACAAAACGATTAGGTGAATTGTTATCTAACTTAGCTGCAATTTATACATATAAATTCTAGTATATTTAGATGGCCACCTAGCAGGCAAATAATCCTACATACTGTCACTTATGAGGTACCAGAACAAGGCATGCACCAAATAAACTATACTTGACAAAACCATACATATAAACGATAGCAATTAACATAGAGTCAAGAAACAATCTCACGAAACAAAGAAAATAAAATTATAATTCAAATCATAATCTAGGGTTTCAATTCATTCCCTAACAATAAATAATCAGCCAGCCATAATTAAAGAATTAATTACACAGAAATATATATCTAAAATATAAATTAAAAATAAGAGAAAGAAATAACCGGAATTAATTTTAAATAAAAGATCAAGAATTTATTCAGATAAAAATTTATTTTATCTGAAATAAATTCTACCGGTATCGAATTTCCTCTTATTTTTCTTCCTCTCGGCACCTCAATTTCCGTGTACAAATTCTTTTCTTTTTTTTTTCCTGCTGCCGGCTGACAGGGTTGCTCTACCTGGTTCCGTGCGTCGCTGAGGCTTAGGTTTCCGTGCCGCCCTCCTTCACCTGACGTGCTACTGCGTCAGGGTCTGCCTAGTCGATCCTCCTCTCTGTTCGGCCGAGCCTGAGAAGGCCTGCTCCTCTCACGGCTCCTCCTCTCGCCCGAGCCTGTGAAGAAGGAAGGCTCTCGCCTTCTACGGCTCTGCCGCACGCTCCTTTTTTCGACGTAATTAATGCGGCTCTGCCGCACTAACATTTTATAAATTTTTTTTTTTTTGCGACTGATGGCTCCGTTTTCTTTGACTTTTCTGTGTGGTGCCCCACGCCACGTCAGCCCTGCTGCGTCGTTCGGCTCCTCCTCGCCCGGCTTCGTTTCTTTTCCAGGTCTGCCGATTCGTTTGTTTGGCTATCGTGGCGTTTGGGCCTTCGGCCTTCGGCCGTTGGTCCAAACATCGAAATCTTTTTTTTTTCTTTTTTTTTTAATATTTTTCTTTTGCTTAAAAACAAAACCTGCAAAATAAAATTAATAAAAATTAATAAATAATATTTTATTCTAAATTTACTTAATTTATATCATTTTAGCTCAAATAATAAAATTTATGCAATTTTTACCACTTAAGCATAAAACAATAATTATTCCCATATATTAGTTAAATAAACTACCAAAAACTAAAATTATAAGGGTATAAAATGTGTCAAAATATGAACTCATCAAAGTACTTAGTGTAGTTATGAGCAATATTAGCCTGATAAAATAAGAAAATGGCTTAAATTAGAAATAGTAATCATAGAGGCAGGCTCATTATTACATGTGTGAAAATTTAGAGTTGCACCTTGATTTTTAGATTTGTTATTAATAATGATATTTTAGGATAGAATATTAAATTTTATAGTTATGTGAGTATTATGGAAGAAGTTACGCTTATCTTGTGAAATTAGGGTTTGTAAAACCAAACAAATTCTATAGGTCAATCTATTCCACTATCATTGTTTTGATGAAAACAAACATGTTTAAGGATTTAATGTATTTGAATAAGTCTTCAAGAAATATATAAATCAAATTTATTATTGAAAAACTCATTCAAACCTTCAAGTGCATTGGATTTAAAAGAGCAATCAAATTTTAGAGCAGAAAAGGTTTTGATGCATGGCTAAAGACTTAGGCTACAAAGTTTTATTCTTTAAGTTTTAGGTCCATCTTTTAAGGTTGAGTTAAGCATAACATTATTAATTTTATCTCATTGGTGGATTTAAATCTCAAGTAGAAATTATTTCACATGAAATGAAAGTTTGATATAATCTTCTATAGAATTAAAAGTGCTTTATTGTTAAACTAATCAACAGGTTCCTCTTTTTAAATCTAGGAGATACAACTTTCAAAACTTTAATAGAACCAATCAACTAGATTTCAAACCGATTTATTGGTTCCTTCGTTGTATTTTCCTTATGAAAATTTTTGTGCCTCAACTTTTGTACATCAAA
Source organism: Tamarix austromongolica (assembly GCA_039764185.1). Classification (NCBI taxonomy): domain Eukaryota; kingdom Viridiplantae; phylum Streptophyta; class Magnoliopsida; order Caryophyllales; family Tamaricaceae; genus Tamarix; species Tamarix austromongolica. The sequence goes on from CM077816.1 coordinate 81,824,640, forward strand.
TGGTTTTCAACAAACTGATCGACTTGTCTTCTAACCGATAGGTTGGCTTGCCAAACTTGGTCACGGGCTGAATTTTCGGAAAAATCATTTTAAGCTCATCATAAACGCGTTGACTAGTTTTTTGTTCCTCTAAAACCAAGAAACTAGTTACTCCAATGAGATTATTGGTTTGCAAAACCAATCCCATAGTTATTATTTTGTTTAAAGAACACTTTTGTACAACTTAAACTGATTAACTAGTTTCATACAATTGATTGAATTTATGTAGGTGATTTTATGTCTTATGCTTGTATTATTTGATGCACCCTTTTTAACACATACATATCAATCTAACTATATCTTAATTTTAATAATGTTTGAACCCTTGCAAATATCATGGATGGGGATTGAATACAATGCATATAGTATTTACCTTTTAGTTTCCTAATGGATTCATAAACTATTCATCTTTTAAACATTTAATTAGATTTTCCCTGTACGATACACTAATATTCATCTTTATAAATTCTAATATAAATAATGATATGATAAAATAAACATACTTTGTACACATTTAAATGTTCAATAGCAGTAATCTAAATTGTGAAATAGAATTTAAAGATAAATAATTATAGGAAAGTATAATGTGTGGAAATAAATCTAAAAAAATTATGAACCTTAATCAAAACTATAATTTAGAAAATATACTTTTAACGCAACTGTGATAGTTTCAATTTCAAATATAGTAATATACACAAGATAATTTTGATGCTAGTTTCTACGCAATAAAAAAAAGTTGGAAACTTAAAGTAAATCATTGAAAATCAAATATTTACATTAGTTGCAGAGAAGCTTAGTTGAAATGACATTTTTTTAGTTCCAAAAATGTTTCTTATTTTCCATTTCTCATGCTCATTTTCTCAAAACATACATAAATATGTGTTATATTTCAAATAATTATCAATTTTTGACTTTCCTCATTTTTATTTTCCTATTCGTGTTTAGTGAAACACTATGTACCACAGCAGCACAACATTCTATTGAAAAATGCATAATCAAATTTGAATTGTCATTTTTTTTTCTTTGACACCACTACTTTTAATAAAGTTCCTATTACTCATCTTAAGCAAAGGTGTATTTCAAAGGTATAAATATATTTATTTTAATTTTAGAAAGGCATAAATATTTTTTAATTTTTCGTAAAAGTAAAAATATTTAAAATTTATTTCTATTAAGGTATAAAGGTTTTAAAAATAAAAAATTTAAGCATAAAATTGCTAATTTTTTCTCATTAATGCATAAACAAAATTTTATATAATTTTCCTAAACTTAAAGTTTTTTAAACATTAAATCTTAATAGGAACAAAACTTAGACGTTTATACCTTTATAAAATATTTAGAAATATATATAATTTTATGAGAACAAACCAAAAGTATTTATACTTGTAAATATAATTTTGTTGATCACCGTATAATGTGAGGCAATTTCTTGATAAGTTGTTATTCTTTCACCTCTCGAGTCAAAGGGAATTATTAAGTAAATCATCATGATGCACCTTTTTTGTAAAGGGGTTTATCATTAGACTGGTTCGAATAAAAATCTCCTCAATATGTACAGATTTTGAGACTACAAGAAATTTAGTGATAGAAAATATAAAGTAGAAAGACCATCTTGAGCATAACTTCTTCTTCTGATGTCTCTTGTTTCCTCATCCTTTGGTTGAATTATTTTCTTTTCTTTCTTCTCCTAATTTTATATTTAGCTCTACCTTTTTTCTTTCAAGCAAATAAGGATTAAGGCTTTAAGAAAAGTTGAAGACCTTGGTTTTTCTCTCTCTAATTTTAATTATGAGAAAATTTCATGCTATGCCATTTTTTTTCTTCTTCTTCTTCTAATTTAATTTTTTTTAAGTTTTTAAAAGCATTTTTAATGGTTTTCATTTTTGATTCTCTTAGGAAATTAAGATCTTGGTAGGGACCATCAAGTTAGGAGTATTTTTTGCTAGAATAATTGTTTGGTGGTAAGGCATCCTTATCTCTAATATGAATGAGGTATTGAGTTGTTTGTTGAGGTTTTATGTTCTTAGTATGTTTGTGATGTGTAGGTATTATGTTGAGTTATTGGATTCGACCATGTTGCCACATTTTAATTTATAAATTTTTGGACCATGTATGAGTATTTTTAATATTATGTACAAGTTTGGAGAAATTCAGGCATGTTCTTGTTGATTAATGATTTCTACCCTGATTTATATGGAGTATGTCTTTTTATATGTTCTACAACTTATAGGTGTGATAGGATTAATTTGGAAAAGATTGGCAATTTTTTTCATGTTTGGTTCACACATTTGGGTGTTATTTAACCCAAACTAGTCAACTGGTCTGCCATAACTAATAAACTGGTTGCTTGAATAATCAATTGAGTTGCCAAAGCCATTGGCCGATTACATTATATCTAGAGTGGTTTGGTCTCTACTTAGGCCTATTGATTAGTTTGATCAATCCCATAGATTGGTTTCTACGAATAGTTGATCGGTTAAACCAACCAATCCACTAGTTTTGTTGTGTGTTGTTTTCTTAGGTGTGATGTGACTAAACCAGTCGACTGGTCATAGAGACTGATTGAATGGTCTGTCTGAGTTCACCACATTTTCATGTTACTTAATATTCTTTCTTTGGGACTTATATTAATGTTTTCCTTGTAATTACAACATTTTAGTCATGATTTCAACCATGCTTAACCTAAATTTAATATGGATCAAAATGATATTTAGTGATTAAGTTTGATGCCACCTCTAAACACCCAATTGTGGATTATAAGTCTTGTGTTTTATTTGGTGTTATCACATGAAAATACTCAATTGGTTAATAATGAAAAAAATCGTGATTTGTGATATCACATGATAATTAATAATAACGGATTAAGATATCATTCGAGCCTTTTTTTCCTTTTATTAGGGTATCTAGTTGGGAGTTAGTAGGTGGGTACTTATATCTTCGAAGTATAGGGTTATATTATGGAAGGCTGGCACATTATCGGTGTCTAGTATGGGTAGATGAGGTATCCCAATACAAGCCTCTTGTCACTTTATATTATCCATTATATAGGAGAGTGTGGTATCCCAACTTATGTACCCCTTATAGTGGATGCATTCAACATGTGGTGGGTAAGAAGTCATAGTACAAGCCCCCTTGATGTACTCTAACCACATGTGGTGGGTGTGGTATCCCAATTTATGTTAGCTTTCACAATATGTGCATTTGATGTGTGATGGGTATGGTATCCCTAAAGAAAATACCCTTCGATGTATCCTAACCCCTTGTGGTGGGTGTGGTATCCTATTATGTGTGTATGTTGCCATAAATTTTATTCATGGTGGAGAACTGGGTGTAATAAAACGAATTATCTTAATAACTAAAAAGTATGTAGTCACCAAAGGAAGATTGTAATATTGTTCCCGTTGTATGCATCTGATATATGATCTATATTATTGCATCTTCCATGATTCTTGTGTGAGCATGCTTTATCATATTACATTTTCAAACTATATATTCAACACAATATGACCACCAAAGCTTGGGATCAAACTAGGGTCCCTTAAACCTCCAGGACATGATCCAACCAAGTATCAGGCATCCATTAGATGTATGCCTCATTCATCTATTCCTACATCATCATATGTGTTGTCATGACCACCATCATCACCTTCAGCTTCAATTATAGGTAGTGTACAATGTACACGGGTCAACGAGGATGGCTAACTATGCCAACTGAGGATTATCGATCACTAAAGGATGATCAACCCACTGTTATCATGTGTCTATGATGTAATCTAGAACTACCTTCAATGGCCATATTATGAATATCACCCATCAGTCAATGATGATCAAACAATTTCATTAGTTGTAAATGATGGATGACCTATGTAGTCCATGAATGTCAATATTGTAGGCAACTCATAATTATGATTAGCTTGTGCCTAAGATTCATCTTAGACTTTCTCTGGGGTTTTTTCATGTAACAACCTTGTACATTTTTTTGTTGTGTCGCAGTCCATTAATAAAATATTTTGCAATATTGGTTAAACTCATCAAAGTCAGTTGTGGTGCTTGTTTAGTTTCATTTCTACAATATGCTAAATTAGTAACTCTACGACCCTCGGTTCTATCTAATGTCTTTCCTTATGCATAGTTCAACTGAATTTCAATAACAAAAATACTTCAATCATAATCATGATTATATCAATACCATGCCAATAATATGTTGAGATGTGCATGTACATAAATATACTCAACTTTATAATTATATTGAATAAATCACAATTGTGGAGCCAATATGTTTACTATTTATAATCAGAAATACCAAACTAGACAAGTGTATGATTTCCCATGTTCAAACTCGCTAAATAGAGCTCTATTTACAATTTTACCAAATACTAATTCTTACACATTTCTAGATCTATCAGTCTCCAACCTATAGCTACTAATTCTTTATAGATGGAACATTTATAGATCTATCAGTCTTTAATCTAGATCTACCACTATTCAATCTAGATCGAGATAGATCTGACTATCCTCACACTACAAGGCTGTAGTTGTGCTAGGCGCTTACACTGCTTGGTCATAGTTGCATTAGGAACTCATGTTGTAAAGCCTTATTTGCATGAGTTGCTTCCACTATGAGGCTAGTGTTGCATGAGATTTTTTCAATTAGGGTTAAGAAAACAAAATTGAGTACAAACCAAATAAAATCAAATTTTAGGAAAAAAATGCAATTACCCTACATGAATGCTAAATGGTAAATCTTTTGAGAGAAGTTAAACTTTGTAGTGTTGTACTAAGAAGGAGATGGGTGAAGGATTTGGGAGATAGAGATGCGTGAAAGGGTTAGGGTGATGGTAAGAGAGAAGATGGGTAAGGGATACCAACAGAGAGATAGGAAGGATGGAAAGTAGTAAGTAACTAAATTAGGGTATCATAGGTAGCTCAATATTTTATTTTCCATTTAGTAATGGAGTTGGTTTCCATAAAGAAGCCTCATTTCATGAAAGATAATGAACCTTCTATATTAATAAAGGATATAATTTTTTTTTCATCCTCCTCTGAATTCTGATAAATTATCCATAGTACTCATCACCACATTAAAGATGTCAACCCAATGGCTCATCAATCCTTCATTTCAATGGAAGGATCATCATTACATTCCTTACAAATTGCTAGATTGTGATGAAAAAGGAGAGAGTTGTTCATTCATGGAAACACCTTTGGAAAGTCGACAACACTATTTGTGTGTTCAACATTCTTCTTGTCAACACCATTTGAATTTTCCCATGTCCACTTTGCCATGACAACTCTTTCTTACACCATTTGAATTGTTCAAGCCTAACAAAAGGTTTTGAGTTCAAGTCATTGAGAATACAATTGCATTGAATCCCATGACAACAATTATACATTCCTTGTAGTCCTTCTTGGCTCAAATTAAAAATAGTCAAGAGTACATGAGCTTCTGAATATCTAATGATATAAGGAAACAACACTTTCTCTTCTTTGTATGTCAAATTCAGCGTTCTCCACATCATATCTAAACGATCAACATCCACCTAATAAGATGAGGAAGCCATGAATGTGTAACTAATAGTAGAAAAACACTAAAACACTTGCCCAAAGCAACAAGACAAGATCAATGCTCTCACAAGTAGCAAAGAATCAAGGGGTAAGAGTGACATTCAAATGTTAAAGCTCTCATGTGATCAAGAATAGAGGAGATTTACATGACAATTAAACATTTTATATTTAAGTAGATAATTTGTACCACCCTCAGGGATATTGATTGTTCCTTGAGTTGTTGGGTTCATGTTATAAAGCAAGGAGGTCCATGAATGTATCTGCAAGAAACAAATGATGGAGGTCGGGAGATGGCCTATTGTAACCCTTGTGATGACACAACTCCTGAGATGCCAATCATTAACGAATAATAGTAAATAATGGATGGTCGTTGCCTACAAAGAAGGCATCAAGATGGTAGACAAGCTAGTTTGGACAAAGTATAACGCTAGATATTTTTCGTTTTCTTTTATGTTCATCTAATATTTATTGCAACTATCTTTGATGATTATTATAAGAAAAATGTATCCTCATAAGTACTTTCTCCTTTGATTAATATACACATTATATTTTCTACAAATAGAGTAACTAATGGATGACAGATAGACAAAGAAGATACAATTTATTTTATTTTATTTTTTTGATATAGACCAAAGCCCTATTACAATGGCAGAGATCAGATATTAGTCTATGGTAATGTCCTACAAGGCTAATACCACTTACACTAATTAAAAATAAATCATTCATCCCGTTTTGATACTCAATTTATTATGTTGTCCTAAGTTAAACTTTTATCCAAATTTACTTTTACTCTAAAATCAAGATTATTCCCAATAAAGAATAAAAAATTAAGTAAATTTTTACCATACGTCATTAACGTACCCCCAAATTACTATAATTTTAGTAAAGGGGGTAAAAAATTAAATAAATTTTTATTATAAATTATTAACATTATCCATAGATTCTCCTACATTGACTGAAATTACTATTTTAAAATATTCATTCCAAATTTTCTTCATTTTTATTTACTTAAAATAAACTTTTAATATTTATCATTACCTAATTTACTTCAATCCAAACAAACCTAATATTCTGAAGCAAGAGAGGGCCAACACATGAAACGGGCTTTAAAAGTAATGGTCTCTTAGCGTACAGGACCGAGGTGCAGTTGGAGTAAAATCATCATTATAATAACTACTACAGCCAAGTATTCGGATCAAACTGAATGAAGCAGAAAATCTTCTCCATCTGGGGCCACTAGTGGGAGCTTCACCTTTTAAGGTATTGTCCATGGCAGACCGGATAAAAATGTCCGTTTGGAAATAACAGTACATGGAATATAAGTTCCCAAAATTTCTTTGGTAAAAAAAAACAACAAAAAAAAAGGAAAAAGATAAAAGTAAACCGCTTCTTAACGCCCCAGAGAACATATATTTTTGCATGAAACGACGGATAATGAATAGGCAGATCAATTATCCCACGACCAGCGATCTTTTCGAGGTACACCTTCAATATGTATGTGAGCCATTATTTGTAAATGAGAGCATCCCTCCCAGGGCCAACACCTATATAATGAATAGGGACACCAACTAGCTCTTCTATCCTTTCCACGTAGCGACGTGCAGCTTGTGGGAGATCAGAATAGTTTCTCATGGAAGAAATATCACTTTGCCAGCCAGGTAAAACCTCATATTCCACCTGAAAAAAAAATGCCAAAGACAAGAAAATAATGAAATAGTTTCTCTAGACTTGTGTGAATCAAGATCATGCAGCATTGAATATTTAGAAATCCGACAGTTTTAACGTCCACAGGGTAGCACATTGTAAGAAGAATTAGGATCTCAACTGGCTCCAATACACCATGGCATCTGTGTCATCTCATAACGTGCCAATAATGATAAATCTCATCCAATATCAGAATATGAATGAGAGAAACTAAGCACAAATCTATGCCCCATCATCCATGATAAACCAACACTCGGAACACTTGAGTCTGAAGCTCAGACAATTTCTATGCAACATTATTGAATTTGCAGGCACATGATTGCCTCGTCTAAGAATTTGATAACATCTTAATGACAAAAAATATTAATCATGGTAGAAAATTAATTTCTCAGTAAAAATTACACAGAATATTCACTCACCTTAAGCTGCTCAAGAACTCGGAGATCTCCAGGAAATGATTTGATTGGTGTCCCATCAATGTCTTTATATCCAATACCTATCTGAATTTCAGAAAGATCAGATAGCACATCAAGTTTGGTGAGATTAAGAGATGAAAATCCATTTATCTGACAGCAATACTTCAGTGCAACAACATCAAGCCATCCACAACGACGAGGACGACCAGTAGTTGTTCCAAACTCTTGTCCAGCAAACCTCAGAAGGTCACCACCAGCACCCAATATTTCTGTTGGGAAGGGACCGGAGCCAACTCTTGTAGTATATGCTTTCACCTGCAGTTTGGAGCAAGCAGGAATAAAACATGTAACAATAAAGAGCTGTGTTGCAAGACCGGGAAAAACACAGAAACGTAATTTATTAAAAATTTATGAAATGGGGACGGAAGAAAACAGCAAAAAAAAAATATATATATATATATATATTATACACACACACATTATATGTATTTTTAAAAAATAGAACAAATCTGCTAAAATTAAAAGAGAAATAAAAAAATCCTAAAACTACTATCTACATAAGTTGATGTAAACTATTAATATTTTTTTTTTTAAATTAATCAGATGCTTCTAATACCGATTACAACATCAAAAAGTTTCCAAACGGGAAACATTTTTGGGATGTTTCGGGAATGGAAAACGGCACCTTCCATGCAATGCTGATGGAGAGCAGTTAGCAGTACCAACTTGGGCAAGACTGAATCTGCCAACTAGACCAGCAGGCTCCCATTGACAAACAGTCTGAGACAACATATCCCAGTTCTTCGAAGGTTTAGATAAGCTTGACTATAACCACTCATACATACTGACTAATCACTTTATCACTCACACACAAAATAAAATAAAATAAAATAAAACTGAAGAGTCTTAAACAGAAACATAATAAAAAACACTTACTACTCCAATAAGATCGCCCACAACACGAGGAGCAATTCCAAGACCAGTGCAGATCCCACCAGCTGATGGGCTAGAGGAAGTTACAAATGGATAGGTTCCAAAGTCAATGTCCAACATGGTTGCCTGACCACCTTCAATCAAAATCTTCTTCTTCTGAGATATAGATTCATTTACAATGTGCACAGTATCAGCAATGAAAGGTTCCAATCGATCTGCAAACCTCTTGTATTTTTCAACTTCTTCCTTAAGCAATTCTGGCCCATGGTTCAATTTTTTGAATCTAGAGGCTGCATCCGACAATAAAGCCTCAAGTTTTGACGTAAATGTATCCATGTGTCTGAGATCACCAACTCTTATACCACTCCGGTTTACCTTGCTTGCATAACAAGGCCCAATGCCTCTCTTCGTAGTACCGATAAAGGATTTAGCTAGTTCAGCCTCCCTAAGACCATCAACCTCCTGATGAAAGTCAAACAACAAGTGAGCTCGATCAGATACCAATATCCTACCCTTGCAGGAGACCCCATTAGATTCAAGGCCATCGATTTCTTTAAAAAGTCCTGGCAGATGCACCACAACGCCATTTCCCACGATGCAGAGGGTATTCTCATTAAGAATACCGGAAGGAACAAGATGAAGAGCAAACTTCTTGCCCTCTGAGTTGTAGATTGTATGCCCTGCATTTGCTCCACCCTGATTTTCAAATATACCAAAAAGATTTAGGCACAAAAGCAAGATATATACAGCTATTAAACTGCAGAAATGCCTTTTTCTTGACAAGAGTCTCATATATACATAAACTGTCACCCACATAACTTCATACTATCAGCAAGACATGTTATTATCATGAATAGTAATACTAAGGGACCAGGATGCAACTAATATAAGAAGAATGGAAGGGACTTGGGTATGATATAAGTCTCAGACATGTTCAGCAATTCACTCCTTTCATCTGCTTTGTGCTGAAAACCATTTCTCTCTTCAGTACGACTCCACTTTAGCAGCACTCTGACCCTTCCTCCATCACATGAGTAATTCCTTGCAATAAAAATTGAGTATGCCTCATAAAGTACCAACCAAGCAATTTGGCATGGACTACTCATGGAGATATTCAACAGAGCAGCCATCCAGATTCCATATATTTTTGCTAGTGATTGGTACATCCAGTACTAACACTGAAATCAAGTAGCCAAAAAAAATATGACAGTTAAATCAAGATAAAAATGAAAAATGTTTCTAAATTATATCAATCCAAATGACTGGGTCAGTGTGACCATAGACAAGTTTATTACATAATCCAGAACATGAATGCTCAGTCATCATTCAGGTCAGTCCACTCCAGTGTGACCAAAGACTTCAGGATTTTAAGCGCTTTCTATCCTATCTACCCCCCTATGCACCATGCAGACAATATCAGAAGTGCAGAAATCGCTTATCCCTCATCTTGCCTACTAGAGAGAACATGTGTTAAGCAGCTACTGCCACTATAAGCTTGAAAAAGTTGGTTCATCATCCATGAATGAGAATCCCAGTACACTTATCACCTTCAATGTCCTACCCAACACCTACCTCGCAGAGTGTACAAGTGCCACACACCTACAACTACTAAAGCTTGCAACAGTCAAATATAATTTCATGTGGGTGCAGTTAAAAGTGAAGGCTTGCTATGACACAAAATGACCCAGAGCTCAGACACAAGGCATCTAGTGAAGGTGAGGGCACACTTTCTTTAGAAGTGAATGAAAGGAATTTTTTGTGCATAAATGACTAGCATTGTAAAAATGTCAACAGTACTAAATGCTGTTTATGAATGTAAAAAGTTATGGACGTGTTGGTTTTCAAACCGGGGTTCAAGCCAATGTGATGGAGGTTAGGAAGGACCTAGAGTGGAGGATGGTGCGCGTAACCTAAGGAAGGTGTATGGTCAATCAATACATTTATGACAAATGTTTAATTGGTCCTTAGGAAACGGATGGTATAGTCAATTAGAGTATTAATTGATATTTAAGGCCTTTTACCAAAGGTATTGATTGTTTTCGTCCGTTATTTTTACCAAACTTTATGGTTGTTTTTCATCCTTAGGTTTGTAACGCTTCACATTTAGTTCTAAGTTTTTTTCTAAAGGCTCTTTTGTATAGAGTCGAGAGATATGAAAAGTGAGGCATATGCACAATACAACCTGGGGGTGTGCAATAGATCTAGAAAATTCTCAATTGGAAACGGGGTTCCAAAATTGAGTGAATTAATCAAGAGGGTTGTTCTTGATTAATTGGTAAGGATAAAAATACGGGGAGAGTGTTCTTGATTCTTGTATCGCTTGAAAGGATAGCAATAAAGATTCAAGTTTGGTAAATTCTTCTTTGATTTGTTATTATTCTACATAGTGCTTGTGTTCTTGGTTTTGAAGATTTTATTTTAGATATCAAAACTGAGATAATTGCGGATATTTTCCAACAGGACGTAATATGGCGCAGCAGGCTGTTTAGATAGCAGCAGCAAAAGCAGCTCCCCGTAAGCAGCAAGGCTCCAGCAGCTTATGAGTTTGTCAACTTGGGGGGGGGGGGGACAGAGGAAGAGAGGCATTTGGCTTTTTGTCATTTGGCAGATCAGAAAGAGTGGGAGAAACGGCGTGTGAGGTACAAACATAGTTGTTAAAATTTTGATTCGATCCTACAATCCAAAATTTGCAAATCAATCCCAGTTCTAGGTAAAATCTTAGTAGAATTATGGTGTGTCGGCTGTAAATAAGCTGAGTCAAGTCAAGTCGAGTTGAGTCAGGCTCGACTTCAACTTGAGCCTCCCTTACGAGGCTCAAGCTCAACTCAAACAAGGCTCGGCTCATTTGAAATAAGTAAGTCAAATAGACTCATTTAAATTTGAGCACAGCTCGAATCATTTGTAGACTCGTTTAACTATTCAACTTGTTAATTAAATACTTTTTAACTGATTTAACTCGTTTAAAAATGACTCAAATACAAGCTCAATTATTATAGCTTATCTAAAGGCTCAATTAGTATGCATGATTTTAGATACCAAAACTGTGATTTTTGTTTAATTAGATCGCAAAATGCATGATATTTAATGATAGAAATATACTAACAAGTCCATATATACAAATGAGTCGGCTCGCAAGCTTGTAAAAACGAGTCTACTAGTGAACAAACGAGCCTAGTCAACATTGGCATGAGCTCCACTCACTTAGTAAAAATAGACTCAAACTAATTCCATTTAACTAAATAAATAATGGCTTGTTTAGAGCTACTTATCAAAAGTAGTTATCTAAAATAATTACTTATTTTAGAATTTTTTAAGCTAAAAATTTTTCTAAATAAGTAGTTATCTTAAATGACTACTTTCAATAATTAGCTCCAAATAACCACCAAGTCAAATTGAACCCTTATTAAACCAAGTCAAGCCGACTCATTCTTTTATAGCCCTAGGTATGATTCGTGAAATCTTGCAAGCTTAGGTAGAACCTTATGATTCTTGATAATAACTACTCCCTTCATCACCCACTAATAGGCTAGATTACTATTTTAGTTTGTCCTAATATAAAGGCTCATTTCTATATTTATTTTGTTTATTCTCTATAATGCCCTTAATTAACTCACAATGAAAACATGCTTTCTCAAGAGAATTAATTCCAACAATTTCCAATGTGAAAGTAAATATGGAAATAACATAACAAAATGCACTTAAATATGCCATTAATTATGTTTTCTTAACATATATGCAAATCTAAACAAGCTTATTTTTATAGGATGGAGGGATACAACTACATCTTTTTTTCTTTTTTTTTAAATTTATTTTCCCTTCTAACCCTTGAATCCTCAATCCTTATTTATTTTGCGACATCTCTTGAATAAGAGATGATGCAGAGGCAATAGAATGGAGATGCCACTAGAACAAAGAAGCAAATTGTTGAAGTAAAATATCGATAAAAGGTTCAAATTGTTTCTAAATGGTAAAATGAATATTCAAAATTATATAATATTATTAATTATTAACTTCTATTAAGTTCATAAATATTATAATTTTTTATTTAATTCTATGGCCCCATTTGTTTTTTTAATGTAAACAAACTTTTGGTGTATGCATGATCCATAATCCATATACCAACTTAATGTGTATTCATAAAACCTGAACTTTTTTTGGATCTTGATTCACCGAAATGTTGAAAACCAACATAATATCTATTTAGGTCTTCATTCTCTAAAACGATAAAAAATATTATCCATTAGTGTTAATATTGCCTTCCTAATCATCTGCATTTTTCATTCTTTGTATCGTACAGCTTTCTTCGTATGTTTTTATTTAGGCAAACAACTTATATAGAATACAATAAGTTGTATATTTTTTTTTACCTATATTTATATATCTTACTCCATAATGAATTTTTATTGTTAATTTTTAATCATCTTATTGTAATTTTTCACTTTACCTTTTTTTGCCTTAATGCAGTTCCTTATATGTAAAGCTAATTCGACGATTTCTATTGCTTTTAAGTTGCTACAACCTTTTTAGTAACTGCATGAGAATTTAGTAGTGTGATTTTAGTGCTACCATAACTTCAGTATCGTACTATATGGCTTACAATTATATAAGGCTCATAATTACAATCCTACGATTTGATTCTCAGTACCTCAATCAATCCTAGGTAGAATAACGATCTTGACAACCTTGGATACAGATAGAGGAGGATGAGAAGAGACAAAAAGGCAGAGGCTGCAGAGCAAAGAGAGGCATGAGACCAACAATGATGAACATTTACCATTTTTAACATTTCGTCTTTGAAGAATGGGTGTGAATATGAATAAACAGATCTTTAATGATCCAGATGCCATGATGAAAGTACATGTTTTGGGGTTCAAAAAAAAAGGAAGTGGGGCTGAGCAAGGTGCGCTGGAGCTGTGATAGTGCCAAGGTCAAAAGGCAGTTGTCTCAGTTCTTTGAGGCACACATAAGAAGCCAGAGGTGCAAACCCCAACATCTGGGGCCTAGAAGCACCTTTGACTATGCTGTTTCATCCCCCATAATTATGAATCTAACAACCCATAACTTACATTTATGTAACCAGTTAACACTGAAATTTAACACTATTCACAAATTAGAAACAAGCATCTTAAAAATAAATCATGAATAAAACTCAACAGCTATCAAAACAATACCCAGATATCTACACGTATGAAATGCCATGCTCAAATTTAGCAAATATCATCCATGACCAAATATGCATCAGCAAAAGCAAATAGTTGACTATATTATTCACCCTAGAGAAAAAGACTTTGACAGTTTAAAGCATTTTTATAATCCAAGATCAATTACACCAACCAAGTTAAACTACCCACCTGCACAGAAAACTGCTTTAAATAGTACTTGTATCTGTGAAGGAGCTTCCAGTCCCAGAGCAATATCCAACTCATAACAACCATCAAACCCTACTACTACATCATAATAACTCACCACCATCCACAATACCTTTTCCTCCTCACAAAACTATTTGCTCAATTCTCATGGATCTTCCAAGCAACTCATTCAAACAAAACAATTCTCCATGAGGAAGGGGGGAAAAAAATCAGTTTACACGCTCTAAAACATGGGGATGGGCTGAAATGACAACTGGTGTCCGGTGTCCCCAATAAATTTCGGTTAAACAATCGGCCAAAAACAATCGTTCGTAAACCATTCATCTGGTCAACCAACTCATATAACATTCTTCTATACAGAACATTTTAGTGCATGAAAAAAATTTACTAAAACTTCGCTAATAATTACAAATGATGGAGGTCAGATATAAAGAAGAAGAAAAAAAAAAGGAAAATGGAATAATATCGAAGATAATTTCATACTTATGTAAGCTTTTTCTCTTTCTAAAAAGTAAGAGATTGCGCTTTGCTATGGAGTCAACTTTGCAAATGGTTTAAATTATTTCATTCGCAGCCGACGGTTAATCTGAATCCGCCTATTTTTCAACTTGTCCGCGTATAGCTCGATGGTCTAAATACATAATAATTTCACATCGATCCACCAATTTGTATGAAGCAATACCGACAACGAGTATCATAACGCATAAACACCCGATTGTTCAAAAACTCGTTACTCTAACCCCTCTCAAATCAACATGAAAGCTTCACCAAAAACGAAGATTACTATATAATTTTCTTGCGGGGAGGGGGGACTAGCACAACAGCTAGCTAAAAATTACTATAATATTATATTATTATTGTATCACTCATTCTTTCAACAGTAGCGGTTCAACCAGCGACTACCTAGCAAATGGAATCCCAAAAGAATGAATCCAGGAACAAAAGAAAGAGCACCAACCTGACAACGAGCGACAACATCAAAATGCTGAGCCAAAATGTCAACGAGCTTTCCTTTTCCTTCATCGCCCCACTGACAACCTAAAACGCCAGAGACCTGACTCAAACCGTAAATTCGACTCTGTGCGTCCCGACTCTGCTCGGCGACAGAAACAGCAGCCGAACACTGCACAGCTTTCCTGAAACTTCTAGCAGCAAGGATAGGTTGGGAAACAGATGGAAATGTTGTATTATCAAACTTGTACAGTAAGCCATTCGAGCCGATTAAGTTTGAGTCGAGTCTCAGAGCACAAGGGTTCATGGCGAGAGAGCAGCAAAGGAGAGAATCCGCCAAGGAGGAAAAAAGTGAAGCGTACAGAGATTCGGGCGGCGACAGCCTACGCCAACAGCCTCGTGATAGCTATACGACTCGTTGCTTAGCGTTTTAGTTTTCGCCGGTTCTTATATACAGTGATTTTATAAGCGAGGCCAAGATATTGTATGGTTCGTTTGGATCGGGTAACTCAAATAAGGATAAACATTAATTTTTAATATAGGTAAAAAAAATAAAAGTAAATTAATATAAATATTTTAAAATATTATTGGGATGATATTAATTTAACGTTGATGAATCTGGATAAATGACTTAAAATTTTTATTAGGATTGAGGTAAAAAAAGGTTTAAAAAATAAAATAAATGAAGGACAAAACATATGATGGAAGAGAGTGAACGAGAATAGGATAGTGATTCAATTGATATAAATTAAGGGTATTTTTGACCGATCAAGTTAAAATATTACTTATGTATTAATAGGGTTGTAAATGAGCTAAACAAGTTAGATATTCGGGCTGATTCGGCTTGGCTCAATAAAAACTTAGTTCAACTCGTTCGTTTGATTAAATAAATAGAACCCGAACCTCATTTTTGAAATTATTTATTAAATGAGTAGAGTCTGAGTTCGAAAAATTGATACTCGATTTATTTTTTTAGCTTTGCCTTGTAAGCTCGACTCAGCTCGTTAGCTTAGTTAAACGAGTCAAGCCCAAACTTTATTTTAGGTTTACTTAATTAAATGAGTTGTGCCCGAACCTAAGGGTATTTAGCTCGTCTCGACTCATTTACAATCCTATATGTTAACCTTCATATCCGTTTTTAACAAAAATTAGGTTAATCGGAGTAAACGGAGGTTAAATTTTAATCCCAATTTACCTTGTTGACGTTAATAAAATGAGTCCCCAAATGGAATGAAACAATTAATTCACCTCTTTTCACCCCAAAACAAATAGGTCATAACCTAAACTACTTACTGTCGGTTTTACAAAACCAACTCAAATTAAATAGTATATGTAATTAATTTTATAGCTATATAACTTTAGGTAAAATATTGAAATGCCAAAATGCACCTAAAAGATAAATTAATTTATTTTTTTACTATCTCTCATGCATAATAAATAATATTTGAACAACTTTATTTTTATCAAAAATAAGTGTTGTGTTAGGATTTTAACATAAAATATTAATTACTCTTTCTTAATTTATCAATTATCATCATAAAAAAAATCATTTTTTTATATTTTCCAAAACCTCATCATTAGATATTTGACAAGTATTAGGAATATATTAATTATTTAACTTTAATTCTTAATTTGTGTATAAAACTAAAATAATACTTATCAGCGTTCCTTTGATAAGAAGACACTAAGAGTGGTAAAGGTGCTTATGGATTTCACATATCTTACACAATCTATTTGAAATAAAAGAAAGCCCTTCTAAAAAAAAGGCTTTGTTTGGACTATAAGTATTTATTTAAAAATATTTTCCTGATTTCAAATATATTATTCGAAAAACCTAAAAATTAATTATATATAGATATAATTATATAAAAATATATAAAAAAATTATTTGATATACGTTCAGGGATGGAGACTCTAAATCAATCTTTATCCTATCTTAAAAAAAAGTCGTCAATAAAAATTTTCAAATTCAAATCCAATCTCCAAAACCTCATTCCAAATTCAAACCTAAATAGAGAATCTCAACACTAGACGAAAATTTTCGATGAAGCGTTGAACTAGGGCAAAAAACTGTCATCTCTAAATATTACCCATTTTCTGGTTTACCTCTCTTAGTTTTTCCTCTGATTAATCCGAATGTCATCATCTTTATTTTTTTTTCCTGGTTCATCTTATAATTATATATTACATCTAAGAAAAATAAGAAGCCAAAAATACAAGTTATTTCAGGAAGAAGAAACTGAATTCTTCTAACATCATCAAATCAAACGTTTCTCTTCCAAAAATACAATCAATTTTGAATTTAAGTTTTGGAGCTCACAGCTGTTGGAGATATTGAATTCAAAACTATCTCAACCTATGATATATTTGTACTATTCAATGTTAATTGTTGGTGATTCACAAGTATGAAATTTTAATTATGGCAGTTTTGCTAAGCTTTAATGATGATTACATGATGGGTAATTATTATAGGCATGTTCTCCTTTTTATTTTCAAAATTTAATGGTTCAAATTAGACAGTAAAATTTTGATAACAACAAGATAAAATATAAAATTAATAATAGTTATAATGATGATGATGATGATGATAAAACAAATAGGGAAATATTAATTATAAGAATAATAATAGTAAAATATTAATGATAATTTGATAAAAAAAAATTAATTGAGACTAGCACAAATAAATTAAGAAAAATGGTCCCTTTATCTCATGCAAAATGTAATTTATTAAATTAGTTAGATTAATATTTATGATTGATTAATGTAATTATATAAATATCAATCTATATTATTAAATTCTATTTTAATTGGTCTATGTCTACTCACATTAACTTTTTATTTAAATTTAAACTTAAAGTCATTTTTAAAAAATCATGCATCCATCACGTGCTTCAAAATTCTAGTTTCATTTGTACAAAAGCTTATTTTAAAATTTTAATTTTATAGATCGTTGATTAAGTTAAATAAAAATAAATATTGAATAATATTAATTTTTTGAATTTGTGAGTAACTAGTTCTTTAGATGAATTATTTTGGAAAAAAAATATATAAATTTTTAACAAGTATCTAATAACAAAACATAAAATACTACAAATTTCCTCCATATTAGGGTTATTCATGCACATTAATTTTGAAATATTTTTTGGCCCAGACGATGTAAATGACTTTGAAAATTAACAAGATTAAAAAATTACTCAAGCAAATACTAAATATAATGGCACACCATTACCTATACTTCTATTTTTAATATTCTACCTATTATCACATCAAATATTGGTATAGAAACAATCTTATACAGCGAATGAAAACAAGAAAAAGACAACAATAAATAATGGTCATGTAGCGTATAGCTCTCTACAATGTAGACGGTGGTTCAAACCACATTTATATATAGAGAAATAAAAATTAAAAAAATATACTACAAAAAAAATGCAGTAAAGATTAGAAACTATAGATGGCGGTTATAGCCCACAATTGTCCTCTAATATTTCTCCAATTTTTTTGCATAATATTACACTATTATTTTGGTCTTCAACCATTGTCTATGGTCCACTATATACAATGGTTTTATCCCACAACTAACTCTAATCCCTTCTTCTCATTTCTTTTCAGTTTAGATGGCAATTTTTCCTTTAAAACGTTGTCTATAGGGTATGAGTAAAGAAAAACCCATGGACAATTAATATGAAAGAATCTGTACGAATACACTTTATATATTGATTAAAGGCTATGGAATACAAAACTTAGACAATAAATGTGATAACCCTTGTTATACATGAAAAAAGTAATATAGAGGACATCAATAATAAAGATTCTTTAGTGGCATTGTAAGGGTACAATAGTGTTTTTTTTTAGGAGATGTATTTGTTTTCTATATTAGCATCTTCATTTTTCATATACGTGTGCTCATGGAAAAACTTTTGTAAAATCCATGAGAAATGAAGATGACAAGATAAATAACAAGTGCATCTCAAGACCAAAAAATACATATTATGCCCATTTAGTGGGCACTAAAAAAATTGTATTACTATTTTCCTCAATATCACTTCTTCTTCTTCAACATAATTGTTACAACATTCATTGACTAACATGTGCATTCTTACATATTCTTTTATATGAACGAATAATCTATTTTATTTGCCTTTCTCCCTAAATCTTCATCAGATGTCATTTGCGCATGATATCATCAAAGAAATAAATAGACATACATTTTAACAAAAATGTAATCATAAATATATGACATTCATAAATAATATACAATTTCAATAACTATGGAATACATCATCTATCTATGTTGCTTTAAGATTATATATTCTAACCAACTATAGTAAAAGATTCCTATATATGTGTTCTATTACCATGGCTACTTTTATAAAATTACACATGCACTTGAATCATACTTTTATATGGCTAACATAAAAATAGGATTTTAGAGTTCAAAACATAAAAAATCCATTTTGAAGGTCAAAAAAATATTTTCTTTATGTTGTAAATATCTAAACTCCCTTAGAAATTTTTTTTAACTCATAGATCTTTTAAAAAACTATAATAAAAAAAATCATCCAAAATGAACCACCAAGACAAAAGTTATGCACACCAAAAGATTGTAGATAAATTACAACAATAATGTCTTAACTAAATGTATAAATAACACATCTAACTAAAAACACTCGATACTACACATACATTAAACTAACAACTACAACATTGATACCAAAAAGTTTCTAATGATATAAAAAAAAACAATAACATAGCAAATTTGAGGAAACATTTATGAAGAAAAAAGATGGAAAAAAGTACACTTGTTAAGGAAAGGACAAAAAAAGAGAAGAATAAGAAGGATGGTTAGTGGCAATGATGGAGGTGACCGGTAGAGAAGAAAAAATAGGTGGTAAAGGAAATAACAATGGGGGAAGGCTTAGGGGAAAAATAGCTCACAAGGTAGTTATTTATATATAGAGTTGTAAACAAACAGAGTCAACTCACAAGCTTTTTGGGCTAAGCTCATTTACTTAGCTAAATGAGATTAAAAATAAGGCTCGAACTTGGCTCATTTAATAAATAACCTAAGCTTGAGCATGAAGAATTTGGGCTTGAGTTTTTCTATAGTACAAAAGCTCATGAGCTTGGCTCATTTACCATAAAAGTTTACGAGTCAGCTTGACCTAGCTCGTTAAAAGCTTGGCTCATTTACAATCCTATTTGTGTATGCTCGTGTGAATGTAAGGAGAAAAAAAAGCTTCCCTATGTTAAAAAAGAATGATGTAAAAATTAAAAAAAAAAAGCTAAAATACCGACAATAAATTAATTAAAAAAATACAATAGGGTTAGACAACAGTTATAACCTAAAACTACCATTTGCACCCTTAAAAAATTTGAAAAAAAAAATATCACTAGTGTATAGATGGTAATTTTGGATTACAATCATCATCTATACCCTTCTTTATTGCACTCACACTATAGACAATGGTTTTAATTCCCCATTATCCTTCTATATCCTCTGTCTTTTTTTTTATTATCATACTTAGTTTTTTTTATTGGAGAGTTCATAGATGGTTGTACGTATTTAAACAATCATATATATGTTGTTTTCTATGTTTAATATTGTAGTAGTGTGGTGGTATGGCTAAAAGCAAGGGGAATATTTAATAATATCAACCACTATATACATGTATAGTTGATTCTTTAGTTATCTTATTTTACATGGCACTTTTATTTGTTTGAAATTGGCTTATGCTAAATTAAGATTGAAACTTTTTATCAATCATTAGATAAATGATATTTTGTTATGTATTCATATGATCTTATAAAGTTTTACTCATGATACAATCTATATACTCTCTCTATATCAAAAAGAGAGTCTCTCTAGCGGCAAATTTTATTATATATCTGGGTGTACCTTGCAAGGTACACCTATAGGGTAGAGCATATTTTATAAGGCAACAGTGAAACTGAGTAAATGAATCAACTACACATTTCAGTTGTTGGAATGTGTTTGTGTTATATTAGAGGTTATGGGTTCAAGTATCACTAGACTCATGTATTTTATTTTTATTTGATGTTTAGTCTTCAGTTACTAGATGTGTATCACCTTCTTGGTTGATGTTTACTCTTTTTGGGGTTAAAGAAATTCTAGCTCAATATATATCATGTTTATTCTTGTCTACCTTGATGTGTATCCTCTTATTGGAGAAAGTATATCCTATCACTGTTTAGGATAGGTTGGTGTTTATCCTTCTACACCTCAATGTGTATCCTCCTCTTGATTTATATTTATCTTTCTTCAAACCCAAGTAGCTTCAATTTCTATTAAACAAATTTATAACATGAATATTTTCAACAAGACTTGAACCTGTGACATAAAAGTCAGCACACCAAATGCTACACTACAACTTAATTTGATTGTAGCTACTATGTCATCGTCTTATAAATCTTCTACATTCCATGTGCAGCTTACACAATGCGGGTGTATAATATTCATATTGTTTTCTAGCGTTAAAATGTTTATATAAAAATATTTTTTTCAATAATGTTAAAATTGGATTTTATGTTTACCCTTATGTTTCCTTCTTTCATCTTCTAACTATTAATTGCTCTTTTATTTTCTAACGAATTATGTAATCATAATATGAATGTTAGCTTCGTTAATTTATGAAAATTATGTAATTTGCTGAAATTCCCCTAAACATAAAAATAGAGGACATATCATAAATAGAAATCTAACTTGCAATTTTTATATTTTTATTAATTGAATAATAACGTCACTATATACTACTACCTATGTTTTATAAAAGTATCATTTAGATTTTGGCACAAGAATTAAAAAGATATCTAAGTGATTAAATTATCTTGATTAAAATGCTATTAGAAATGATATTTATTGTTGGGAAAAGATAAAATAAATAAATAAAATATTATGGAGTAATTAATAATAATGGTTTATAGGAAAAAGTATTTAAAATTCACCTCATAAATGTAAAACAACACTTAGTTATGAAGGATCTAGAATGGAGGATAATGAATTGAAGGATAAAGATAAACTCAGGTGAGGAGTGTCTATGAACATACCAGTGTCAATAAAGAGCAAAGATAAAGCAACTACAAAGAGTCAAGTCTCAACATCGAATGGCCAACACAATCGTGATGATCAACACAGGGGTTTTCCCTAACACACCACTGTCAATGGCCTTGATTCATGTGATGAAATGTTTAAATTTTATGAGTTTAGAGGTTTTACATGATTGTGTAGAGCATGTGGGCTTTTCTTTAGTTTTTTTTTTCTTTATATCTTTTGTGGTTTACTCATTTGTAGCATTTCCCTTATTGTAGGAACTCTTAAGTGAATTCATACAAGAGGGAATCCATAAGGAGAGCCTTTACTATTGAACCTTGAATTAGAAAAATCTATTCAAGTCATTAGGAAGCTAAGGATTGCTAATCCTCCTTTATCACTAGGAAAAAAATATGAGATTGTTTGTTCTTCTCATCATCATAAGTAGAATAAGAGGCTTTTAATATCAACATATCACTAAAGGAATTTTCTCCTATGGTAGCTAATAAGAGTTTGTAAGAGTTAGTAGCCCATAGTATAGTGGTGATAGTGTAATATCCCATTCCAAAATACTTCAAGATGTATTTAAGATTATATTAATATAAAAAAATTAGTTTTGGTTTTGTAATGGGATTAAAATTCCAATAAAAATATAAATTTTAGACGTACCAATCGACTGATTTACTTAACTAATTGACTAGTGCATTCAATAATTGACATCTCTGTTCTTGACAAACCAGTCAACTAGTTTTCCAAACCAATCGACTGGCTATCCTACGATTTCATATCCATTTCTAATTTTGATTTCAATCTCTTTCTAATATTTATGAAAACTTCTAATTAAAATCCATTTGTACTTATGAGAATATTTTGGTGTTTTGGGATTATTTTTACATTATTTAGATCATTATATGATTTTAATTAGCCATATTTTTCTCCAAAAAGTACTTTTGAGACAAGCCTTACCTTCTCTATTCTTCCTCACATATCCCTCTTTCTTTTAGCAGCTAGGGTTCATGGTTGACTTCATCCACCATCCCCTAACTTACCAACCCATTACCATGTTCCTTACTAACTACACTCAACCCCCATCACTCTATCAAGTCAACTCTTCCTTCTTTGTTGTCCATGCTCAACCTTACGAGTCTCATATCCCTCTCTCCTATAAATGTCAACCCAGCCTTACCTTTATACCCTTTAGTTCTAATCCATTTTCATTCATCACCAAATATTCTTGATCTCTTCTCCCTTTTCTTGGTGGGAAATTTTCCTAAGTGTTGAGCATCCCCTCATTCTTCCCCTCGCTCCTCTTTGTTGAGAAAAAAAAAAGACTTGCTCTGGTTTTCTCCCTTCTTTAGTTGAGCATTGTATCTATTTTCTTCTTCTAATCTTGGATTTAGTTATCCCTTGTTTTCTTCAATTAAGGAATAATTAAAGTTTGAGAAAGGTTGAAGATTTTAGTTCTTTCTTTTGGCACCATTTTTTTTTAGAAAATGTTGTGTTTTGTGCTCTTGTTCTTCTTTTGATTTTCATTAGTTTTAATGAAGTTCTGAAAGGTGATTTTTAATAGTTTTAACTTTGATTTTCTTAGGAATCGAGGTTCTGCTAGATAGCCATAAAGTAGAATCTTTTGTGCTAGAATAATTGCTTTAAGGTAAGGCATTATTATCTTCAACATAAATCAGATTATATGGCTTATTAAGGTTCCATGTGTTTGGTGTGTTTATGCGAGTATGATCTAATCCATATTATACAATCTAAGCATGTGATATAATTCCTCCTAAGTTAGCATTGTTAGGTTTCTCTAATATTATGCATAAGTTAGCCATTTGAGCACGATTCGTTCAAGTATTTATATTACCATGTATCCATATGATTCTATGTGCGCAACATGTATTTTTATATGTGTTATGACATAGAAGCATGCTAGGATTAATATAGTAAAGTTTGGTAATTATGGGTGTATTTATAGTAAGTTTGGGTAATGTTTTACCCAAACCAGTCAATTGATTTATTGAACCCATCAACTAGTTGTGCGAGAAGTCAAACAGTTTGGAATTTTGGATCAGTTGGTCATGAGATCAATCAACTATTTTAATAAACTAGTCTATTGGTTTCAATGAATAGTTGATTGGTTTGTCAAACCCATCAACTAGTATCTCTGTAGACCAAAATGGGTTGGTCTCTGTTTAGACCCATCGACCGGCTTGACAAACCAATTGGTCAGTAGGACCAGTCAACTAGTCCAATTGAATGCTATCTAGTTCATTTTTAAATTATTATCATTCTCTTGGGCCTTTTATGTTAATACCTACATGAAATTACAACATTTAAATTGTGATTTCAACTATGATTGCCTGAATTTAATAAGAATCATAATGATGATATTTGGAAATTGAATTGGTTAAGTTTGGTGTCATCTCTAAACACCTAATTGGTAGCTTTTATGCATTATAATGTGTTTAGTGTTATCACTTGGAAACACCCAATTTGGTTAATAATGGAATTTAATTGTGCTTAGTGTTATTATTTGAAAACACCCATTTGGTTATTAGTGGATTTTATTGGTGATTTTTGATATCACTTGAAAATACATGACAAAGGAATAAGATTTCGTTTAAGATTTTTCCCCGGTTCGTGAGATAGCTGACCGGGAGTCAGTGGGCGAGTTGTCCTATGGTTATATTTTCACTCAGTACCTATTTTTTCTCTACCATATTCATGTTGGTAGAGGGGTCTGCACATATCTTTGAAGTATAAGATTATACTATGGCAGGCTAGTATGGCATTGGTGTCCAGTACGGGTGGGTGACGTATCCTAGTACAAGCCCCTTAATACTTCTTATTGTCCATTGCTTAGGTGGGTGTGGTATCCCAACTTTTTTAACCTTCACAGTAGAGGCATTCAAGGTGTGGTGGGTGAGGTATCCCACTACAATCCCATTGATGTACTTCAACTATGTGTGGTGGGTGTGGTATCTCGATTTGTGTTAGCCCTTGTAGTAGATGCACTCGAACTATGGTGGGTATGTTATCCCCAAAGAAAGCCCCTTCGATGCATCTTGATCCCATGTGGTGGGTGTGGTATCCCATTGTGAGTATTTATATTTCTATGACTTTTGTTCATGGTAGAGAAATGTTCATGGTAGAGAAATGGGTGTGATCAAATAAACTATCTTATTAACCAAAAAATATGTGGTCACTAAAAGGAGAATTATAATATGGTTTGTATTATATGGTTTATGATGTAATTATCATATTGTTATCCTTCCATGATTTCCATGTGAGCATGTCATGCTATACTACTACCATGACATTAAGTGTTAAATTATATTGGTATGATTATCACCACACTACTATATAACTTCAATGTGTTGCATGAGCCTTACCATATTTTAGGTAGTATATTTTACAATACTTTATCGTATTGATACTTTACTTGTATGGTCACTGTTATGATCTGACTTTTGGTCCGGGCAATAGAGGATAATTTATAAAGGTATGACTCTCAATTAGAGTCTGTCAAGGGTGATGATGTGGGTCATTAGCTGACCATTGCTTGGTGTCAAAGTTTTTATTTTTATGCCTGAGAGTTAGGCTAACCAATTAGAGGCATTTTCCCACTACATTGAGAAGTTTTTGTATTTTTAGTTATTTAAACTCTTGGCTCAATTTTCAGTATTTGGTTTTGTAAACTATCATACTGATTATTTCTACAATATTTTTCTTGTCCTTATTATATTATAGTGTCACATTAATATTATAAGCATGCATCTTTTGGTTTATTGTTCCATTTTACCTTATATCATGCATGGGTTAGGTGATGATCACACCTCTCTCATGGTTGATGCGGCATAACATTCCCCACTTTTGTTTTTCAAAAGCTCATGTATTATTTTAGAAATAAAATTTTTTGGTTCAAAATTTGTGAGTGTTATAAGTTGGTATCAAATCCTATGGTTTTAAATCCTAAAGTTATTTTACAAAAAAAAATATCTTTGGTTTCATCCAAATTGTAGAACCCAGTTTAACCTGTGAACGAGTATTGGTTTGGGTTAGGAGTTGGCCTTAATTTATAGGATAGGACTAGCTTATGGTCTTATGTGCAATGTGTTAACTTTATGTGTACCAAGTCCTCAAAAGTTTATTGGAGACTGTTGGAGTATTCATAGAGTGGTAGATTTAGCGTGAGGAAGCTACACAGCCACTCCTACCTCCTTTTCTGGTTCTGCCACCAGAGGATTGGATTCATAGGGTTGCTTTTCATTGGCCTTTGGTATTTGAGGGTCAAGAAGACCCAAATGTGTTGAAGCTTTAGTTGAGGGACTTCGAGAAGATCTTTGTGGCTAGTGGTTGCCGAGAGAGTAGGCAGGTGGACATTAGGGTATTCCATCTACGAGGCCTTTCTGTCGAATGGTGGAGAGGTCAACAGCTAAGGGGATCTACTACAAATCAGTGGGATACCTTCGTCGAGATGCTTAGGGTACAGTTCTACCCTACTCACTTAAGTGTGACAAAGTATGATGAACTTATGGTGTTGCGTTGGGGGTGTCTACGGTGGAGGAGTACTACAATCATTATCTAGACTTAGTTTGCTTTACTCTAGAGTTTGACACTAATGAGAGGATGAAGGTGCATCGATTCTAGTTGAGGCTAAGTTTAAGACTTCAGAAGATGCTGATGAGGACTCGTGCACAGGACTTGCAAGCCTTGTACGATTATTCCTTAGAGGCATCAATAATTTCCTAGGCCTATAGTGCCCAGTTAGGAACAAAGTGGAGGCTCGAGGGTTGTTAGTGCCTGGGGGAGAAGAGGTTATAGACCTCAAGGATTCATCAGTCAAGGATGGTACCTTACTATGGAGGGCAGTTGAGTTAATTGGACGTGAGGCGTTTCTTTTGCCAATGGTATGGTAAGAAACACGCAAGGAAGGATTATTCGGGTAGCTTGTTTAGTGTAACTGTTGTGGTTGGTTGGGGCATCGTCGATTCAAACATCATATCATTAGGGGTACTGTCATGCAATGTAGGGTATGGTGGCATAGATGCCACCAATTCAAAGAGCTCATCCGACTAATAGTGGAGCTAGTGGGACTACTCTATAACATAGAATGCAGAGGCCCCCTACTTTTCAACATGGGTAAGGTTCAAGCAGTGCTGCGAGACACTCTAGGCAATCACCTGAATGTGATGAGCCAATGAGAGGCTGACAAATAGGTATATATTGTCATGAATACATTCATAATTTCTTCCCTTTCTACTTATATGTTATTTGACTCAGGTGCTTCACACTCCTTCATTTCTACTACTTTCGTAGCTAAGATAGCTATGATTCCTTCTGATAGGGTAGAGACTTTTGGTGTGCTCCCATCAGGGGTTCAACTTCCATGTTCTAGGATATATAGAGATGTGGCCTTAGTTATGAATGGAATCAAGCTTTCCATAGGCCTCATAGAGCTTGAATTTGGGACATCAACTTTATCCTTAGGATGGATTCACCAAATATCAAGCTTTGATTGATTGTGCACAAGAGCACATGGTTCTTAAGGGACCAAAGGGTGTTAGGGTCTCTTACCAGAGATGCAAGCCTAAGCTCTCAATAAAGATGGTGACCATAGTTGTGCTTAGTATGTTAGTGCGGAAGAGGTACCCTCTCTTCATGTATAGCATTCAAGATCTAGATGTCAAGGAGCATTCAATTGAGGATTTCCAATGGTATAAGATTTTCTAGGATTATTTCCCAATGAGATCCTAGGTATTCCACTAGTGTGTGAGATAAACTTCACAATATACCTTCTACCAAGGACAAAGCCTATGTCGAAGGCACCTTATCACCAACTGAGATGGTAGAGTTACACATTTAGTTGGGGGAGTTATTAGAGAAGGGTATATTCAATCTAGTGTATTGCCTTTGGGAGCACCAGTCTAAGATTTTCAATTATTAACCTATCCTTATTGCTCTCTTTCCTTGCAAGCTATCCAAATCAAATAAGGATGAGAGTGATCAATTATTGTATATGTTTAAAAAGGTATAGATCAATATTCCGCTACTAGGGGCTATTAAACAAGTTGCCAAATATATAAAATTCTTAAAGGATTTATGTACCACAAGGAAGATATTACAGGACAAGGAAGTAGTAAGGATGAGTGAGCAATTGTATGCTGTCATAGAAAGGAAGTTACTCCCAGAGTATAGCTTTAGTGTTCCATGCATAATTGTTAGCAATAGGCTTGAAAATTCCATGCTAGACTTAGATGCATCTATTAATGTTATGCTATATTTTATTTATGCATCTTTAGGTTTAGTAGAGCTTAAAAAAGATAATGTTATTATATAACTTTCTGATAATTCTAACACATTTTCTACGAGGCTTGTAGAAGATGTTATTGTATAGGTTGGTACTTATATTTCCAACACTTCTATGTTTTGAATATGGATGAAAGTAGCTCGAGTCCAATGTCATTGATCTTAGGAAGGCCCTTCATAAGAGCCGCTCACACAAAGATAGATGCTTATACCAGTTCTCCCATTATGGAGTTTGATGGAGAAGTTATAATCTTATAAATCTTCAAGGCCACGAGATATCCTATGGATAACCATAATTGTTATATTATTGACACCATTGACTTTTTGGCTTAGGATTACTTTGATGAAGATAAGGATGATCCATTGGTAACCACTCTTGTGAAAAGCTTAGGACTAGATGAGAAAGGGGAAGAGATTTCTTTGAAGGAGATAGAGATGATATTTTCCCCACATCTTGTGCATGTCGTGACACACATGGAGGTAAACCCTCCATATCAGTATGGATCCCTTCCTTTTTCAATTCCCTTATCTACTAACAAGCCTATACCTTTTGTAATTCAAGCCCCTACACTAGATCTCAAATCATTACCCAATCACTAAATGTATGCCTACTTAGGAGATAGCGAGACCCTTTTAGTGATCATATCTTCAAAGTTGATAGAGGAGAAAGAAAGAAATATTTTGGAATTCCTTAGAGCATGTATAACAACTATTGGATGGATATTGGCAGACATTAATGGGACAATCCCTATCATGTGTATTCACTGTATACTTTGGAAGTAACAAATAAGGAGATCATAAAGCTCTTAGATTGTGGAGTCATCTACCCTATCTCAAATTCTAAAGAGGCGGTGCCTAAAAAGTCGGTGACACTATAGTAAAGAATCAAGAGAACATGCTTGTCCCATAAAGGATAATGACCCAACACAGAGTATGTATTGACTATAGGAAAATGCCATATCGCTACTATTCATTAATCAAATGCTCGAGAGATTGACTAGTATATTATTTTTTCCTTGATGGGTACTCTAGTTACAACCAAATTCAAATAGTAGATGATGATTAAGAGGAGACAACCTTTACATGCCAATTTGGTACATTTTCTTATCGACACATGCCTTTTGAGCTATCCAACGCCCCTAGTATATTCTAAAGATGTATGGCTAGTATTTTATCTTATTACATTAAGAACATTATTAAGGTTTTAATAGATGATTTTAGTGTCTTTTGTGATAATTTTAAATCTTGTCTTAAAAATCTAACTTTAATTTTGAAATGATATGAAGAAACTAATCTTGTACTTAATTACAAAAAGTATCATTTTATGGTGACATAAGGAATTGTACTTAGTAATATTGTCTTATATAGGGAACTAGAGGTTAATAAAGCTAAGATGGATGATGTGTGTTACTTACCCTCTCCCACCTATGTAAGAGAGGTGTGTTCTTTTCTTGGACATGCAGGCTTTTGTTGTAGTTAATAAGTGACTTCTCTAATATCATATGACCATTGGCATGCCTTTTGTAGAAGGATGTGGCTTTCGATTAGAGTAAGGAGTCTCATCAAGCATTCGATGAACTCAAAAGCCTCCTAATGATAGCCTCGGTGATGCTACCTCTAGATTGGTTCCTATCATTTGAGATCATGTGTGATGTCTCTAACTATGTAATTGGTGCAATATTAGGACAATGAAAGGGAAAAAATCCATACATCATCTTCTATTCTTCAAGGACTCTTAATGATTCTCAACTATTAGAGGTGGTATTTGGTCTCAAAAAATTTATATTATATTTACTTCAAACCAAAGTTATCATTTTTACTAACAATGCAGCATTGAAATATATATTGTCTAAAACGGAAGCAAAGCCTTGGTTGATAAGATGGGTTCTCTTGCTAAATGAGTTGATATGGAGATTAAGGACAAGAAAGGGAGTGAGAATGTAGTAGCAAACCACTTGAGTTACATGATTCAAGATAGTGAATCCATACTGTTGATTGAGAATTTTTTAGATGAGCAACTATTTGAGATATAGATAATGACACCATGGTTTACTGATATTATGAACTATCATGTTACTCATAGGACACCTAACAACATGCCATGATATTCAATTCAAATGTATCATCCACCCATCTAGTTAGGTCATCTTGTGTTTTCACAATGAAGGAGATAAAATTTTGCCTCTTGGAGGGGGTCCATATATGGTAAAGAGTAAGGTAATTGTGCTTACTAAAATTCCACAATTTTTCTCCTTTGGAGTTGCTGAATGTACAAAATTTCAAGTATGGGTTCAGTTAATTAACCTCCCTGTGGAATTATGAAGTCCAAGTGCTATCACTTGTATTACTTTTATTGGTAAGCCTCTATAGGTTGATCATTTTACTTTGAATAAATTAAAAGCTGAATTTGGAAGGATTCTAGTGGAGGCTGATTAACCAAAAAGCTCCCTACTTTATTAAAGTTAACAACCCATGTAGGAAGTTTTCCTAGATAGTTGAATATGAAGATCTCTCTACATTTTTTCAATTTTGTAACTCCATTGGGCACTTGAATGGGAACTACTCTTTGAAGCAGCAAGAAGCATAGGATCCACATGTTGTGAACCATGTTTCTGCGATGAAGGTACAATCTACTACTAATGATAGCAAGGGAAAACTTTCAAAAACATCCAGAACCCATAGGCAGTCCCTTCCAATGTCTTTTCAGGCAAGGAATTCAGACCAAGATGCTTTAAAATGAGAGCTAGGAGGTGATTCTATTGAGATGGATGTTGTTAATGGTATTATCGCGAGTGCTAAAAATTATGCCCTAGTCTCTTCGGACGTGGAAGTGGTGTCATACTTACAACTGGAAAAATTTGTCTAGTACTAGGAAGAGAGTGGAAGATGGCCAAGATTCTGATTTAGATACCGCCCTTCCTCCTAGTAAACCTATGTTTGGGACTCAAGACAAAAATAAAGCAATGATTGTTATTGTAGACTCGGCCAACCGAGATCCTAGCCTTTTTGGATCTGCCATGCATCCTAATGGTGAGCATAATTGGACCCCAATTATTTCAAAAGCAACAAAGAATAAGAATGTTGTAGCACATAAGAAAAATGGTAAGGCTGGTGTCATGTTGAGATGTATGACTTGTAATACCCCCAAAATTCACTACTGAAAAATTTCATTTTATTAAAGGATTCGGGGAAGTGAGTAAATTAAAACTCACCGCCATGATCAGTACAAGCCCAACCTTTGACCTGTCACAAGGCTAAAAGAAGAATTAACATCCATCATAATTCAAACTCAACAAGGCTTCATAAAAGCATTGAAACATTCATAAGACAAAAATCAGAGTACACGGAAAATAGTTTACAACCAGAGTACATAATTCAAATTCCTTAACAAGAACAAAGGTTACAGTACGATATAGGAACATAGAAAAGGTAAATCCAGCCACATCACTCTCGATCCCTAATCTAAGTCCATGCTCAACTCTAAGCCCCACTTGATGCCTTGTAAGCATCGAAGGCATCAAAAATAGTATCACCAACCTACACAAAGTTAGAGGGGTCTTCTGCACGTGGGAATGAACAACACCCATGAAATGGGTGGTTATTATGCTACGTACTGAGCAAGACAACCATGCAACTAAGGCCAACACACGAAGCATATAACATAAACATAATCACATGAGCAGCATACAATCATTACAAATAAATAAAGGCCAAGCTATAGTCCTGATAAACTGATTCTTTAAATCTTTGATCAATACTCATTTCACACTAGGCTTATTATCATTCAATGCGAGTGTAGGAGCCCCACTATTATAACTAGTGGACTGGAAACATATAGGGCATAATGCTCCTGACTACTATTATTGCCGATGGATTGGTCTCAAGGGCAAAGTGCTCCTAGACACCATTATTTGTTGGTGGACTAGTCTAGCCCCGACTCTCATGGTATTTCATTGTAAGTACTTAGTATGTTTTCCATGCCTTATCAAAATTATGTTTGGTTTGTTGAGCACGGAATCCCCTACTATTATAGCCAGTGGATCAACAACATGTAGGGTAGAATGCTCCTGGCCACTATTATTCGCCAGTAGGTTGGTCTCCAGGGCACCCCAACTCCCAGCCAATATTATCCACCGATGGACCGATATGGGTCCTGCTCAACAATCTTCCTCTTTAATATCGTATTCGTGTCTTATTCGACAAGTTTTCACCCTAGATATGCACGTTACACTCCATCTACTCTTATTCTCCCAAGAGGGGCCTGCCCTATATCTTGAGGCTCTACCCCTCCTAACACACCCCAACATCCTTTCCTTATCCCACTTACTCACATTGGATGTCCAACTCCTAAGTGTGTGGATCAAGGCCCACTACCTTACGCCTCTAAGTCCACCTATTGCCTTACCCTAGGGTTTTCTCCAGAAACCCTAATTTGGGCCTATATAACCCATCCTTCTCTACCTCACACAACCAAGGCCATTTTGTCACCCCACACATCACATCCCTTAGATTCAACCCTCATCATTTAACTTTACTCCCCCAAATACACGCATAACCACAAAACCCTAGGTAGCCACACCAAACCCTAGCTAGTCACACCAAAACCTAGCATCCTTTTTTTCCACATGCCATCCCTCCATTTCTCACCTTTCACTCTTGCTTTCCTATGATACCCATACTCACCCTCATCTCATACTCTACTCACCCTCAGTTATTTTTACTTTCACCACCATCTCGAATTAGGGTTTTCCTCCCAAACTAGCTAGGTCTCCTACGCACCCTTATACTAATATATGTACTATTTTTCACCCAAATCCCCTAACAACCTAAATAACTCTTCCCTTACCGTACCCATATCCCAAGGCAACTTTTCACATGTAAAGTTTATCCCTATGCAGACTTCATCCATCCCATGAAAACCCTAGAGTCTCCCATATAAAGTTCACCTGCTCTTTTATTTTATTCAAAGTCCCCTCTTATTTTCCCTTCCATGCATCATGAGATATTTAGGTCAATCCCATATCCCTTGGTTAACTTAATTCCCCTTGGTCCACTTTATTCCCCATTTTTCCTTTTTATCCTTTCACCCCATATTATTACATTAAATATCATAGCATGCATACCCTAAAGGGCCACATTACATAATATGATGATCACAACATATACATATTATACACATGCCATAAGAAAACACATGAGCATACCTCAACTCCAAGCTATGCTACACATAAAATAGGCATAATGATAACCATAAGATACACAACATAACATGGTACATAACATACAAGACATACAAGGCACATTACACACATAGGGCCTTAGCTACATTCTTACCTAATACGACACTGGTCTTGGAACACGCTCATACGCCTCCTTAGGGTTTTAACTGGGTTCACCTAAGTTGATGGTAAATAGTGGCATCAACGGCTGCGGCGGGGGAAGTGGGGGGGGGAAGAGGGAAAAAGGGAGAAAATTTGGGTGTTTAGGGTATGATAGGGAGAATGAGAGGGGATTTGAGGTGGTGGAGGATGCCTAGGTTGAGAGGATTGGACTGGTGGTGGTGGCGCAGCCAAAGGTGGCAATGCAAGCAGTAGTGGTGTGGTGGAAGAGAGTGGCAGAGAGGGAGGAATGGAGGAGGAGAGGGAGGTAGGGGAAGGTCTGCTTATGATTTTAGAGGGTATAAGGGGCAGTGGTTGCGGTAGGAGCGGCGATGGACGGTGGCACAAGGGCGGCGGTGGCTAGGTTAAGGTTGGTCGATTGGCCAACTTTGCATAGCCAAGGCGGCTTGTGCAAAGAGTATTAAGGGTGGTGAGGGACGTAGCTCAATGGAGGGTGGTGCAAGGAGTGGTTTGGGGGCACAACAGGTGGCTGAACAGGCAGCGGCGCATAAGAGTATAGGTTTCTAGGTTTAGAGAAAAAGGAGTTGAATGGGGGTGGTTGATGGGTATTTATATGCCATGGATAAGGGGGGATAACAGAGGGGAAGAGGGAAGGTTGGTGGTCATGCATGCAGGTCATCGGCCGGCAGTGTATGGCCAGCATAGGCCTACATTTTTGCATAGACTGGCAGCTCGGGAAGGGGAAAAGGATGTGGGAGAGAGACAAAGAGGTGTGATTGGGTGAAGGAGAGAGAGGGAGTGACAGGGAAGAGGATAGAAGCGGTAGCCTATGTGCGGCGATGCAAAGGCCGCATGCCTGTGCTAGAAAGTGCAAGGGTTGGACATTGGAGACAGAGAGAGTCGGGAGGGAAGGGGAAGAAGGAGGTGTGGGCAGACCGCTCAGTCTAGGGAAAAGAAAGAAAGAAAAGGAGGGTCCAAACCAGGTCATGAGGCAGGAGGAAGGGTGCAGCGGGCTTGGGCCGTGCGAGAGGAAGGGAGAGGGTTTGGGCTATAGGGGTGGGCTAGCCCACTTCGGGGGAAGGAAAGGAAAAAAGAAAAGAAGAAAAAAAAGGAAAGAAGAAAAAGAAAAGAAAAGAAAGAAAAGAAGGGAAAAAGGAAAAGGAAAAAAAAGAAAAATAGGTGGGATGGGGTATTTAAAATATTTTTGTATTTTGATCTATTTAAAAATAATAATGTTTTAATAAAATAATAATTAAATTCTCTTTTTAGGTTAATTTAAGATTTTTGAGAGATTTTTCCTAAATTCTATTTTAATTAGCAAAACACCCTAATTTTCCCAATCAAATTATTTATTAATTTCATCTTAGTTTTACCTTAATTACTTCCTCTTATTTTAATAAAATAATTTATTTAATTAATTTTTCTAATGCATTCTTAATTTACTATAATTTTCTAAGTTAGGGTTTTGGGGTGCTACGTCAATGAAATTATTATAAATTGTCTAATTTGGAATGTAAGGGGTGTGACTCACCCTAGAAACAAAAAGCCATTGCTGAATTGTGTAGGAAAAATAATTGTGTGCTGGTTGGAATTTTGGAGTAAAAAATGGATATAGATAAATTATCTCGCGTGGAAAAATCATTTTTTATGGGATAGAAGCATGTAGATAATTTTAATGCTCACCCTAACGGAAGTATTATCCTACTTTGGAACACTTCCTTTGTATAGGTACAACTCATGGAAATTATCCCATAGGCCCAATTTTGTTCGAGTTATAGATATTCAGTTAGGGATTATGATTTATGGCACCATAGTGTATGGATTTTATTCCATTGCTGGTCGGAAACCACTTTAGAAAGCCCTCTGTGATTTTGCAGCTGAGGTGGAAAGACCGTGGATAGTTGGTGGTGATTTCAATTGTTTCTTGAATGTAAAGGATAGAGAAGGGAGAATATTGGTGACTAACTATGAAGTGGTAGATTTTAATGAGTGTTTCTTCCTCTCCTAGCTATTGGAAGTATCCTTTAATGGTTGTTTTTTCACATTCCTTGCTAACAATGTCAAGTGTAAGCTTGATACAATATTCATGATTGTGTAGAGGTATGCTAATGACCTCTTAGTTAGAGTCTCTTTTCTTTCTCTTGGATTGTTTTCTAACCACTCTCCATTCATAGTTAGTATCGGGGGACTTCTCATAGGCAACCACCTTTATAATTTGTCAATACGTGGTGTGACCATTCCTAGTTATTGGAGAGTATGGGGTCTATTTAGCGATTCGATGAGTGTGCCTCTAGTCAGTTTAATCTCTATGGGAAATTCTCTAGGCTTAAACCACTCCTCAAATAGTTAAACAAGAAGCATTTCTCTCATATCATTTCGAGGGCTGAAGAAGCGGAGGAGGAATTACTTTTGTTATAAGAAAGTATTCTTAGAGTGAGAATGCTGGTTTTCTGGACTCTATTTCATAGTTGAAGATCAAAGCTTGTTTCCTTGGTAATGTTTTTGCTAGCTTTGTGGGACAAAAAATTAAAAATAAATTCCTATTCATAGTAGATTTTAGTATGAGGTTCTTTTATAACATGATTAGAGCTCGACAGTCTAAGAATTTGGTAGTGCACATTAAACATCAGGATGGGTGCTAGACTAGATCTCAAAAAGAAGTTCAAAATGCCTTCCTATTTTTCTTCTAGGATCTATTAGGAAACTCGACGGTTGTCTCTAACCCTTCTGCATAGGTTATCGATATGGGGCTAGGCCTCACGGAGGAACAATGGGAAAATCTTATTTTGTCGGCCATGAGGATGAAATTTGATGCACTCTTTCTGCTCTTGGTGACAACAAATCCCCTAGTCCAAATAGAATTTATAACAAGTTCTTCACGGTAGCCTGGGAAATTTTCAGAGATGAATTTTGTGATGCAATACTAAAGTTCTTTAATTATGTCTAGTTGCTAAAATAGATTAACCATTCTACCTTGGCACTCATTCATAAGTTTATTCAAATACTATGATTTTAGTGTAGTGTGGAAAGGATGTTTAACACAAAGATATTCATACTTTGGCTCGCCCTTCTCAAGAGGCTTAACATAGATGATCGCCTCTCCTTTCTTATTCTTGAATAAACGTGCCCTGTCTATTTGGTGGAAATGGAGACACATGACCACATTTTCTTTAAATTTCCTATCATTTATTTTGTTTGGCAATCAGTATGTGCCCGGTTGGGCGTTAGGCTTAGATCTACAACCCTTGCAAGTGTTGTTAGAGTTTTATGAAGATAGAATTGAGGTAATGGTTTTTTGACTAAAGCTAGGAAACTAGATCTAGCAACTTTAACTTATATGACATACAGAACTAGAAATGATGCAGATTTTGACTACAAGGCTTTGGATGATAGAAGCTTATTTTTGTAGGTCTAGAAATATGTATCTAGTTCATTATATTTTTCAAACCCTTTTGGATGTCCCAACTTCTAAATTTTTGTGAATCATTTTGTCTTGTAAGTTATGTTACCTTGATTTCAGATTATTGGAGTGCACTTGTAAACATCATTTTTGGTCCTAGGGATGCCTAGTGTATTTGTAAATACCATAGATTAGTAATATATTTGTAAATATTGTAGTTTGGTAATATATTTACCCAATTACCTGATGATATTTGAGAGCTAATATTAGAAAAGAAATATACCAATATGTTTGGGATGACCCTATTTGTGGAAATTTGGTAATGAAGGTATAGTTAGGAGATGTGTGCATGATTCTAAATTTGAGCATATTTTATCAAACTATCATACTTTTGCATTGTGGAGATACTTTGTAGCCAAAAATATTACCTTCAAGGTTCCTAAACATAGTTTGTACTGGCCCATACTATTTAGAGATGTTAATTGATATTGTATGAGATGTGAGAGGTGTCAAACATCATATAACATTGGTCCTAAAGATCAAATGCCCTTAACCTCTATTATAGTTGTAGATTTTTTTTTGTGGGGCATTAATTTTATGCATCCATTTCCTTTTTCTAAGGGCTATCTCTATATTCTTCTTATTGTGGATTATGTGTCAAAATGTGTGGAAGCAATTACCACCTATACCAATAATTCTTGTGTAATTATAAGTTTCCTCCAATCTCACATCTATCCAAGTTTAGTATACCTAGAGTGCTCATCAATGATAGAGGATCACACTTTTGCAACAAAACGATCAAAGCTTTGCAACGCAAGTATGGGGTTATACATAAATTTTCTACACCCTATCACCCTCAAACTAGTGGGCAAATAGAAGTCTGTAATAGAG
Source organism: Tamarix austromongolica (assembly GCA_039764185.1). Classification (NCBI taxonomy): domain Eukaryota; kingdom Viridiplantae; phylum Streptophyta; class Magnoliopsida; order Caryophyllales; family Tamaricaceae; genus Tamarix; species Tamarix austromongolica. Next base: position 81,862,604 of record CM077816.1, read on the forward strand.
AATTAAGAAGATATTAGAGAGGAACATGAGCCCAAATAGCAAGGATTTAATCCAAAGGTTGGATAATGCCTTGTGGGATTATAGGAATACATGTAAAACACCCATAGACACATCTTCCTTTTGGCTTATTTATAGAAAAGAATGTCATCTACTTATGGAGTTTGAGTATAAGGCATGGTGAGTTGTGAAGAACTTGAACATAAGTATATATTCCACTGGAACACATAGGAAGCTATAGCTTCATGAGCTTCAAGAGATAAGGGATGATGCATCTAAGGGTGCTATGGTGTACAAAGAGAAAATAAAAGCTTTTCATGACAAGATGATTTGTGAAAAGTCATTTTTTGTAAGCTAAAAAGTGTTACTCTAACTCTAACATCCCTACTTTTAGGACTTGAAAATTTTATTTAAAGAGTTAATTACGGAAGCTAAAATAATAATAATGCAAGGTGTTATCACCACTTGATACAAGTTTGATTTCCTCTACCATTACCATATAAAGTTTTAAGGATAAAACCATTACTCTACTTAAGTTAATAACATAATTACAAGAACTAGAATAAAGAGAACAAGTAGATGATTTTCATTCTAAATAAAAACAAAAGTTAGTAGTTACAAAACTCAAATAAGAGAAAATATAAAGGGACATAAAAGTCCAAGAACAATTGGTTTAAAGACACCAAAAAGGATAGTGAATAGTTCTAACTCTATACCTAAAATACTAGCCTTTGACTAATCTCACAAGCTAAACTATTAAGATCGATGTCCATTGAATAAGTAGGGGCCCATAAAATAGAACCCACCAATATAACGGTATAAAGTAACCCATTATACAATAATAATAAGAAAAGTTAATAAAGAAAACATAAAAGATATCATAACAAGACATGGTATTAAATAATGAAGTATACGTGTGATTATCAAAATACGATAATCATATCAGATAAACAAATATCACCAAAGCCACATAATGCTCATACCCATTCATTTAGATAATAAAGACACTTACCAACAAAGCATTTAAAGGATATAATATGAAATAATGATTAGAACCAATCTTAACACAATAATTATAACCTTCACAATATGTCTCATATCTCAATATCAAAACCAATTTTTTCCTTACAATATAATTAGGGCTCAGAGGCAATTATCAACCATAGGTGGATACAAATGCTACTATCAAACCATATGTAGGCATAAAGGTTACTACCGAACCAATCCAATAATAATTTTAAAATAAAAATAATCATTTTTATTTTTATTTATTTGAGGGGATATTATATCAAACCAAAGACACTAAGGTAATCCAAGTCGTATCGACACACCTAGGCAATAAAATATCCTACTAACTATCAACCCGAGGATATTAAGGTACCTTAATTGCACTGGCATACGAAGGAGAAAACTACTAACAAGGATACCTAATCCATAACTATGCATAGCCTTTATAAGTTTGCAAAGCTAAATAGAGTAAGATATAAAGCCTAGCTTGAGTACTAAAGCATAGTAGCAAAAATATATAATCAACTATGGGCTAAACCATGTCTTTAGGGTAGCTACCCCTAAAGAGTCACCATTCTTGATCTTGAGGTCTTTCACTTTAATTAATAGTATTTTATTAAGGAAACCATGAGACCATAAATTAACTATTTCCCTACATAACCATTTTTTCTCATTTCCAAACATTCGAGACGACTATAATCAAGTTCCGTACTAAGGTTAACAGGATAATCTACCAATGTCATCTGATATATGGGATTTATATGTTATTTTCCTAAGTAAAAATGTTATTTATTCCTCATTATTTTTATAAGATTTAATCTTTTCTCGAGTTTTTCTCTTTTGGATAGATTTTATAGGAAAAGATAAAAATGAAGAAATTTAAAGCAAAAATCGATGGAAAGAAGAAATGAAGCAAAGAAGACATCAAGAGATATGGAATCAATGGAAGAAAATACTAGAAATGAAGAATATATATCAAAGGAAAGCTTGTGTTGAAATTTTATAAAGAGATAATGAAGGAACAAGAAACACAGTACCCCCGTGTTTCATAAACACGGCCCGTGTTTTTCTGTCAGCACATAAAATCTCAGTTCTTAAAATTCAGCATTTGGTAGAAAATTCAAGAAAAAACACAGAGGTCCTGTCTTTTCCAACACGGACCGTGTTTTTCTTAAATCCTATAACTGTTTGCGTGAACTTTTCCTTGATATATTTCTAAAGTTCTGAACATTCGAGAGTCGTTTTTGAAGGGGGAGTTTGAGAGATGGATTTTCTCTTTTTTCTCTATATTCTCTAAATACCACATGTAATTCATAATTTCAATTCCCTTTCTCTCCATTGTATTCAATTGAACAATCAACACTCTGTAATTCAAGTCGATAAGTTCTTCTCCATTCCTCTCTTAATTGCAAGTTTTGATTTTTGATTGAATGCAAATAAATTCCCTTTATTGTATTATTATTTCTCTTACTTTTAGTGTTTCATTGTTAATTTATTCATAATCATTGATGTTAATTATATATTACTACATTTAATTGTATGTTATTGAAATTATAAAGATAATAGTGTAGATAATATAGGGTAAGAGGATTTGCTGGTGGAATTAGGGTTTCATATATGACAACATAATTAGAGTTTATGATTCAAAAATGAAATTTAATTGAATTAATAGAGGAAATTGAATGATCTTGCATCATAGGCTAAGAATTTAGATGATCTTAATCAATGCTCAGATAACGGAATTAATACGTAATTATTAATTAACATTTCTAAAGTAGCAAAAGGTTAATTATTAATCTTGTCTATTAATTCGTACAATTGCATGATCCGAGCTTATATGATTATAGTCGTAGTTGACTGATTTCCATTCGTATTGTCGCCATTAATTGAATCTAGTGTTCTTAACCTAGGTTATTAATTGGTTAGGTGATAAATTGAGAGTGTATTCAATTTACTAGAATTAAGAGAAAGTAAAGAGATGAATTATTATGAGTTTCTATAGGTCAACATTAAATCATTTGGAATTATTCTTTTTTCATGAGTATTTGATACCTTGATTCCACAATCAATTCATTTCTATCCTCATTCATCTATTAGTGAGTAAAGTGTTTGTTGTGAATATGACAATGCACCACTATCCTACATTTAATTATTCACATTTAGGTGCATTAGGCCAAAAAGGACCAAAATATCCTTGAGTCTATAATTACCACATTTTCATCTATTGTAATTACTAAATCCATTTTATTTATTAAGTTATCATGAAAAAGCTAAAATACAATGAATTAAAAATACTTAATTTGCAAATAAATTACATTAGAAGCATGAATATAAGCATGAAAGGAGGGTTGGACAAGGTGACACTGAGCTCGAAGGGAGATGTAATAAAAGAAAAGAGATAGTGGCTATGGTGAGGTGTCAGGTGTGGCGTTGGACTTCATTGACATGGTAGTGATGACATTGGTTGGGGTTGTTAGATGCCGCTACAAGGAGAAAAGAAAGGGTGAGGTGGTGGTCATTAGGTTGGATAACTGCGAGGATGGGTGAGACACAGATGTAGGGAAATAGGGCACGATCAAGGATAAGAAAGAAGAAGAAGAGAAGGGAGTTGTGGGTTTTGTTGTGGCAACTGAATGAACCAAATGAGAGGGAGGAATGGAGTGTAAATGTATACATGTAGATGGTTGAAGGAAAACTCTCCAATCAAAAGGTGAGGTGGCCGCTCGGCAAAAAAGATGGAGGGAGGTAAGGGGAAAGTTTTGGGAAGGAAAAAATGTCATAGCAGAGGAAGCTTGCATAAGAGAGGGAGTTGATAGAGAGGTTACGTAAGATAAAGTGGTGGTAAGGGTAGGTTTAAAATTACTTTATTTTTTTATGTTAGGTTTAGTTTGGTTAAGTTATGGTATTGGTTAGAAAAAATAAACCAAGAAGAATTAAGCCTTTTATGATAGGTTTATTAAAAAGAAAATTCATAAAAAATATTTAAGAATTAATCTGGGTTATGGGTTAAAGATTAATAATAAAATAATTAAGCCAAAATTTAAGGGTCAGGTTTTCAATAAAAGGCTAAACACTTGATGCAAAGGTTATGAAATTTTATGGTATTACATCACTATTCTCGACTTCGCTTACTCTTAGGTAAGTTGTATTCTAGATGGGTTGGTCCCTTTATTATTACTCATGTTTTCCTCGTGGTTCCACACATATAAGAAGTAAGATGATGAGAAATGAGTTCAAGGTCAACAGTCACAAGCTTAATCCCTACTGTGAGGCATTCATGGAGCTTAATGTTGAAGAAGCAACTATAGAAAGCACCCACATTAACTAAGTAAATCGAGATCACTTCAGGTAGAAGACGTAAAAATATGCACTACCTAGGAGGAAATCCAATGTGATAGGGGATTTTTTTTACCATTTTGTTTATCTCTCCATACTTAAATTACATGTTCCTCTACATGTCTGCACATTAAAGAAAATGCATGATTTAAGTGTGGGGGATGTGAGTATTTTTGTGTGCCTACATATTTTAGTGTGTTTTTTTATGTGTTCAAAGTCTTATGAGTCCTTAAATAATTAATGATGATTATATATTTTAAATATAACTAAAAGAGATCATAAGACTAAGATAAAGAAAGTTGACTTTTTAATTTTAATTTCGATATAGGGAACACATACATACATGTCTAGATGTGAATGGAATAAGAACATGCATGATTTTCTAATCGCCAACATGGCATGTTAATATTCATCATGACCCATAGTGACCTTTTAAACCATATATGCCTTCTTTTGTGAGTGAATTCACATGAATTAATCTATATGTCTTAGTTTCAAACTTTCTTTGCAAACCTCATATACATTTAATTACTTTGATCAAATTACTTGTCATTACTCTTGTAATGGACTCTAGAATTTACTAGAACTTTTTGTGCTAGTTGAAGCTTTTATTCAAACCATTCTATGATTGAAAAAATGATAAAGGAAACATAGGATTTTCTGCCACATCATATAAATTGTGTCCTAATTTGTGTGCACAGGATGCATATCCATATTATCCCTTTGAGCATATACATTAAGCATATACATTTACCATATATTTTTTTATTACCCACAATAAATAACCCTTTAACCTTATTCTTACCCTTGCCTAGAGCTAGTAGAAGGAGATCATTTTGTTATATTATAGAGATAGAGTGGTTTTGTATTTGATAGTATGTGGAAGAGATATATATTTTTATGTTGAAAAAGGAGTTAGTTATCTTTGGTGGTGGAGATATAATATATATATTCATTGTGTTGTCATTAGTCATCTTTGTTTAAAAAATTAAAATAAAAAATAAAGAAGAAGAAGAAGGTGATACAACATATGGAAGAGAGGATGATACGGAGATAACTTAGAGAGAGTTATTTTCATGTTTTATTTTATCTTTATTATCTCGTTATTCTAGTTTAGTGTTAAGGTTTAGGCGTTTATTGTTGATTATTAGTAATGTGGAGTTGATTATTATGTTTCATCTACTTATTTAAATTCCACTAGTTCTTAGCCTTTTAACACCACAATCCTAGAATACTTTATACCTTTTATACCTTAGTCTTGTTACAAAGTATAAAAGTCATGTCTGACTCTTGATATGGGCAACCTTTGATATTATGGAGATTATTCACAAGAGCTAAGAATATGGTTTAGTCTATTTGGTAAATATTTGATATCTTTCATGAGGTTTTTTTTATCCATAAAATATGAGCTTTTCTTGTATATATATGTGAGTTGCTTGCTATTTTTATCATCTTATACCTCCCATAACTTAGTGAATTTCGTCTAATAGTAGCCATAAATCTGAGAGAGAGAGAGAGAGAGAGAGAAATAGCAGCTATCCTTAGTGAGGAGAAATATTGATGTGACTAAGGCGTGGTAGATATTCATTTATTGTTATTGCTCTATCCATATCTATCGTGTTTATATGTTAACTATACGTTGAAATTAACCCTTTAAGTTTTTCAATGTTGAATCCTGGTTGAGTGTTAATCTTGGTTTTATGAATGTAAAAGATAAAACTAGTTAAGGGTGTTAGAGGTGTGTTTTTCTTTTTCTTTTTGAATTGTGTGTGATCTTGTGGGTATATCATCTGCAAAATCCTTACAAAAACTTACTCGTCCTTTAAAGGTGACCTACGAGTTTAATAGGTTTTTTACACATGCTAAGTGAAATTGTGAGACTTACGAAGCTAACTAATTAGTTGAATTTTCATCATTTTCTTCAATTCAAATTATGTCTTGCTTGAGGACAATAAAAAAAAAACTAAGTGTGGGGGTGTTGTAGAATGTATATTTTTAACTATTTCATACCCCTTTACTTTAAGGTTTTGATTATTTATTTGAATAATATGTGAGGTTATTTATATTATTTTTAATTAGTTGTTTAATTTGTAATAATCTCATTTATTTAATTAATTTTGAGCTTAAAGTTGATTTTTGTATGATTTTAACAACTTGTCGTATTTTGGCCGTAACTTTTATGTACGAATTCGGATTTAGATGATTCAAAATTTGGTGTAATGATAAAAATGAGATATAACATTTTTATTTATAGTGTTTTTCTTAAATATAATTGAATATGGGTCAAAATTTAATGTAGACTTTTAGTTGAAAGTATATCCTATTTTGTTTTAAATAATTTTAGGAAGTTAATTCATATCAACTTAATCTTATTTTGTAGGTACTCATTGATTATGCATGGAATAAAAAATCACAAAAGAAAAGAAAAAATAACATGGACGTGTAAATCTTTTTTTTAAAGGTTGAGATGACAAAGTGCCATAAAAAGCCTAGAGGATAGAAAAACATAAGAAGAAGAAGAAGAAATCACAATGAGGGCTGAGAGACAAAAAGTCCTATTGAAGATGTTTGGGGAAAAAATGGAGACACAAGTGCCAATTCTTTTGTTTTCGAAAACAATGAAGAGAGGAGAAAAGGTGGCCAGAGTTTTTATAGAGAGAGAGAACACAAGGCAGCATGAAGTCGGAAAAAAAAAACATTCGGAAAAGAGAACGACACCAAATAAAAGAACAAAGCTAAACGAAGGAAGGAATAGATCTAAGAAAAAAAATGGAGTCGAAGAGAATTTTTTAGATGAAGAAAAAGCAATTATTCATCTAATTAATTTGCTAAAATTTTCATCCTTATTTATTTTCTATTCTTTCTTCATCTATTTATGATTTATATTTTTGTGTGATTAATTTATTTATTATGTTTGACTAAATAATTTCTATTGGCGAATTAGATTAAAGCCTTAGACTATGATTTGAGATGTAATAATCATTTCCTTCATTTATGAAATTGTCTTATGACTCTATTTTGTTTCCTATTGTTTATATGTGTAACTCTATTAAGTTAAATTATATGGTGCATATCTCATTATTATTTCATAATTGTGGAAGTATGTAGGAGTATATGTATGTCAGATGACTGTATAATTGTACTTGAATTTATATATATATTGTAGCTAGGTTAGATAAAAATTCACCTAATAGTTTTGTAATTCTAACCAAAGTAGTGGAACATTTTGATACATGTAGATCAAAGAAGGAGAATACGTACAACTAGACACACTTGAAATATTAGTTTGGGTACTTAGATTGAGATCCTTCCATTTGTGTTTATTGCTTTGAAACTAGTTAAATATAAGAGCCACTTGTTGCAACTATACTACTAGGATTTAATATTGACGCTTTGTGATATTAATTATTTTAAGAAAGTAAAACAAGATGTACAGACATGCTTTTGTCTTGCAACTTGATTACTATCTTTCTTGTGGATAAAATATGACTTAAATTTTATTGTTATATTTCAACCTATTATAATGATGGATTTTGACTCCCCTAGCACATTCATCTATTGTTATTATTTTATTTTATTTATTTTTGGCAATTTTCTACTTTAAAACCTACTGTATCTATATTTTTTTCTCATTATTAGTGTTCTCCTATTTATTTATTTTTGTGAGAGTTTATAGTTTTAGTTAGTATTTGTAATTTATTTTCTTTATATGATTAGAAAATAAAGGTGAGGAATCTTAATTTCTGGCCTATAATGGTGCCCTTATTTACCAATGCTACAATTAACAATAAGAGGATTTAAATTACTTGTCAGCTATGACCGTCTCAACCTTCTTCTTCTTCTTTTTAAGATTCACACGTATATGTTATTTTTTAATTTCTTCTTGATTTATTATTCCATGCATAATTAATGATCAGTTACAAAATAAGATTAAGTAGCTATTACTTAACTTCCTAAAATTATTTAAAACAACTCTTTAATTTAGGATATATTTTTAACTAAAATTTTATGTTAAACTTTGACCCATATCCAATCACATATATAAAAAAAATACAAGAAATAGAAATTTTAGATTTTATTTTTATTTTTATCTTTACACCAAAATTTGAATTACTTAAGTCTGAATTCTTACGTGAAAGTTATGGTCAAAATTCAACAGGTTGTCAAAATCATACAAAAATCAACTTTAAAATCAAGATTAACTAAATACATGAGATTATTACAAATTAAGAAAATAATTAAAAATAATAAAAATAATATCATATATTACTCAACTAAATAACCAAAAGTTTAATGTAAAATAGTATATAATAACTAAAAATATGCATTCATCACAATAATATTCTCTTGTCTCATTTTTTTCATATCTTTTTTTTAGAGGTCAAATCTGAATCTTTTATCTTTACTTTTTCTAGGGTATTATTAGCATATTCAAAAGGTTATTGTAATACCCTCCAAATTTATTACTGAAAATTTTCATTTTATTAAAGGATTGTAGTAAAACAAAAAAAAACTATGAATTTTGGGGATATCACTACCACACTTAGTACCAAACTAGATTACTCCTACCATTCCAGTACCAAGTGCTAAGGATAAAAAAATATAATATGATTTATATTAATTTAATTTAAAATAGAGTAGCGCACTGAAATCATTGCAAAATATATAAGCCCACAATTAGTGGTTACGAGAGTAAAATCATTTACTAAAAAAATTAAAAAGAGTGGGAGAAGTACCCTAAGGATTTCAGGATAATCCTTACTCTCGTACCCAAGCCCTCTTAAATAGCACCTGCAATTGACCTATAAGGGACACTACCTATTGAATAGGTAGAGGCCCATAAATAGAACCATGGGCCCTTTAAGCCACACTAAAAGGCAGGCTTGCATGCAACACATCATGCAAAAATAGTATACACATATAATAAGAAATACATAACACAACATCCACATACTTAACAAGTCTATCACATACCCAAGCAGTGGCACCCATGGAAGCCAACTCATATCATATCAATAGCTCATAACACAAAATCAATACTTTCGGCCTCAAACCATTATTCAATCATCATCTCTCAAATTATATTCATATGAGTGCAGGAACCACACTATTATAGTCGGTGGATCGGAAATATACAGGGCATAACACTCCTGACCACTATTATTTACTGATGGATCGGTCTCCAGGGTAGAAGGCTCCTGGACACTATTATCATCGGTGGATCAGTCTAGCCCTGACTCACATGGTGTCCCACTATAAGTGATTAGTATTTTTTCAAAATTTTATTCACATCCAAGATTTGATTTATTGAGCTCGGGACCCCCACTATTATAGTCGGTGGACCGGAATACATATATACATCTTCTAGGGTAAAGCACTCTTGGGCCACTATTATAACATGTGGACCGGTACACATGCATATCTTCTAGGACAAAATGTTCTTGGGCCACTATTATAACCGATGGACCAGTATGCATAATATAATCCATCTGCTTCCGGCTCAATTGTCTTTCACTTTAATAATTAATGTTTTTCCTTTTAATTAGCACAATAATTCCAGTTATTTACCTCGAGGGGAGATCAAGAACTCGGAGATGTAAAGGTACACCGGTCATACTGGCGTATACAAGAAGCTCAGTACCCTTTAACCATCAACCTAGGGACGTAAAGATACCCTGGTCATACTAATGCATGCAAGCTAGATAGTACCTGAAATGCCCCGAAAATTTCTAATTTTAAAGATTATTTTTAAATAATATTTTATTAGAAATATTTAATTTAATAAATTATTTTTATTAAAATAAAAAGAGAATTAATTAGGGAAAATCTAGAATAAATTTATAAGTGTTTTAATTAGGTGGAATTTTGGTATTTTAACTAATTAAGGATTTTATTTTAGAAATTAAATAAATAAATTATGTTATTTAAAATAAGAATGAGAAAATATTTTTAAATTAATTATAAATAATTTAATTGGAGAAATTTAGGGTGTTTTGCTAATTAAAATGGAATCTATGGAAAATCTTTTAAAAATCCTGATTTAGCTTAAAAAGGGATTTAAAGATTATTTTATTTAAATATTATTATTTTTAAATATTCTAAATATTTCGATTAATTTAATTGACCCTAACATAATTATTTCTCTCTTTTCCTTTTTCCTTTTCTTTCCTTTTTCTTTCTTTTTCTTCTTCTTTCCTTTTTCGAGCTGGCCCAGTTCCATTCTTCCTTTCCTTCGGCCCAGCCCGCGCGATCGGCGTCCTTTACCGCCCTCGCTGCGCCGCGTTTTTTGTCTTTCCTCACTAACACTCCACGTTTCATTTAATTAGCCTTCGACCCGTGCCGACCGCCCGACCTCCTTCCTTTTCTTTCTTTTCTTTTCCTCTGGACCGACCGGTCCAGCCCCCCTCCTCCTTCCTTCTTCCTCTCCTCTCCTCCGTCGACGTTGCTGCAACTCCCGTCCCCGAAAATGGCGGCGCCGGCTACGAGGACTCTGACCGGCCGAGTCACCTCTCTTTTTCTCCCTCTCGACCCGCACATGAGCTTGGCGCGATTGATTATCCTCAAGTCTCACTCGTTCCCTCTCTATTACTTCTCGAAGCTTCGACCCCGACCAAAATGATCGACGGCCGATTTCTGCCACCGGCCACGCAAACCCTAGCATCGAATAATATCCTACCGACCTCCAAAACCCTATTAAACCATCTAAACTCTATAAAAAGCTTAGTTGTGGACGTTTTTGAAGCTTCTTCTTTCTCGAAACCCTAAGTGAGAACCGCCCGCCACCGTCCCTTTAGACACCTCGTTCTCCACCATTAGCTAACCTCGACGCCTCTTCTCCATCCCAATCTCTTCCCTGCAACACCCTCTAATTAACTAAACCATCTATGACCTTCGATTCACCTGGTACAAGACTCCATAATCGTGCAAAGTTGGCTAGTCCTCTCGCCAGAAAATTCCACCTCGAAACATTAAACCACCATCCACCACCACATCCGCCGCTTTTACCACCTTCTAAGCCAACAAATAACTCCTGCTAAGTCTCCTCCACCGAACCATAAGCTTATTTTATTTTTCTCCTTTCCTCTTCCCTCTTTTTCTTCATCTTTACCTCTCTTAGATCCATTTTCCGGCCACCTCCGGGAACCACCTCCGGTGCCACCCATCCCCACCAACTCAAGGTGAAATCCTAGACCTTTTAAATACTTACTTTCGAATTATTGAGGATTATTATGCTTTTATCCTAATTTTTAATGTTAATTCGATTCTAATTATTATTATTATAATTATTATTATTGTTGTTATCAACTGTAATCTAATGGTTAAATCTTCTTTACAGGTTTGGGGGTATTCTTGAGTTAGAAAAACTATTATTCTCGAATTTTAGTTATTTAATAGAATTATTACATGTTTACTATTATTATTAATAATATAATTAATATTATTATTATTAGTGTAATTAATTATTTAATATTGTAATTATTTCAGGAGGGGTAGAAACCTAAAATTTTAATTAAGCCTCGCAACTTTGCCTTTTATTTTTATCATTTTTTAACATTATTACTAATATATTATCATTATTAGCACTATTTACTTTTATATTGTAGGTATATATATATATATATTATTACTATTATTATTACCATTTTTAATACTATTAGTATTAAATGGGGTAGTTGCGAAAGCCACTTTTAATTTTAAGATTTATATTATTATTAATATTAATATTCTACTAATAAGAGTATTATTAATAATATTTTACTTTTATTATTATTATTATTATTATTATTATTATTATTATTACTATTTTGGTTGAAGGGTAGAAACCCTTATATCACCACCCCTTTTCGAATGGAAATAGTAATTTAGTTGTATTCTTAAGTAATATTTTGTATAGTTAATTATTGTGTAATATTATTTTAATTAAAAACTAAATCTTAGAATAAGTTCGAGAATAATAAAATTTTATAAGGGAGCCTAATTCTAGTATAATTATATATAAAAGGTGAACCCATTCAAACCCCTCAAGTGGAATAGGAGCGTGCTCCAAGACCGATGTCGTTTTAGGTAAGGGGTGCTAAGGCCTTTTCTGTGCTTCTATGCATTATGTGCTTCGCATGCTATGTATCCTATGTTTATCATTATTGTAATTATTTCATATGTGGTATAACATGGAGTTGAAGTATGTTTTTGTATGGTATGTGTACTATGTGTATGTGACGATATGTGTTGTGACCCTATAAGACATGCATGAGAGGATGTCGATGTGGTGTGTGGAAGAAAGGATGAAAAAGGAGGATGGGGAAATAAGTTGAATAAGGGAAGTGAGTTGACCTAATTTTATGGTTTTATAAGGAATAATCTAATGTATGGTTTTATGTGGAAGAATATAATTTATGGTTTTGTGCGGAGAATATAATATATGGTGTGTTTGGGAGAATCTAATTTATGATGTTAATTGGGAGAATCTAATTTATGATGTTATATGGGAAAATCGAATTTATGGTTTGTTTGGGAGAATTTAATTTATGATGTTATTTGGGATAATTTAATTTATGATTTGATTGGGAGAATCTAATTTATGATTGTTTGGGGGAATCCAATTTATGGTTTCTCTTGGGATATTCTAATTTATGGTTTTATGTGGGAGAATCTAACTTATGGTCTTGTATGGGAAAATCTAATTTGTGGTTATGAATGGGAGAATCTAATAAATTGTAAGGTAAGGACGAAACTTTGGGTTTTATATGGTTTGAATTTAGGTTTGGTATGGGTGAATCTTTGGTTTTGTGTGGATTGAATTTAGGGTTTTGTATGACGAAATCATGGTTTTTATGGTGGTATTTATGGTTGTATGGTGGTATTAGGGTTTGCATGGTGGTATTTATGGTTTGTATGGTGGTATTAGGGTTGTATGGTGGTATTTATAGTTGTATGGTGGTATTAGGGTTTACACGGTGGCATTGATGGTTGAATGGCGGTATTAGGGTTTGCATGGTTGAATTTAGGGTTTCACGTGAAATTTTAGGGTTTGCATGAAAAAGGTTCGAAGGTTTGCATGGGGAGATTAATGTCTGCATGGGTATGAAATTTACGTGTGGAAAGTTAATTTGGGATGTAAGGAAGGTAATGTAAGTGTTGTTTGGGTGTTTGAGAACTTGGGATGAAAAATAGCATATAGAGCAAATTAAGGGTACGGAGGAGACTGAATTAGGGTTTGGAATGATTAACTATGGGTTGTTATGGTTAATTAGGGTTTGGTGTGGCTGATTAGGGTTTTTGTGTTATCATGCGTATGCGATGATTAAAGTGTAATTATGATAGTGGAATTTTATGATTTGTGATGTGTGATGATTCCTGCATGTCCAGAATGAAAGCTTTTGAATAAGATACTTAAAACATTAATTATCTAAAGAGGAAGATCCTTGAGATGGGACCAACTGATCCACCGGTTCAGAATAGTGGTTAGGGTTTTTACCCTATGTGCGACCGATCCACCGGTTATAATAGTGGTTAGGACATGATGTCCTATGTGTGACCGATCCACCGGTTATAATAGTGGGGGTTCCCAAGCTCAACAAACACAAACCCGAGTTTTGGTAAAATGCCTAAAAGATACTAATTACTTACAGTGGAACACCATGCGAGCCGAAGCCAACCGATCCACTGGTTAGGAATAGTGGTTAGGACGCGTAGTCCTATGTGTCTCCGATCCACCGGCTATAATAGTGGTTAGGGTATGATACCCTATGTGCCTCCGATCCACCAGCTATAATAGTGGGGGCTTCTGTACTAGCATGGATTTGATAAAATAGTATGGTGTGAATCGACTTCTGATAAGAGATTAATTAAGTAATTGAATTGGGTTATAAATGGGCCTTCGTACTTTTACCTGGTTGATCATATGCATTTATGATTGTGTTCTTCTATTTTTCTGCATGGTTTATGTGCTTATGTGTTGGCCTTAGTGCTCGGTTACCTTACTCAGTACGTAGCGTACTGATCACCCTTTTCATGGGTGCTGCTTATTCCCACGAGTAGTGTGCCCTTCTGACTTTGTGTAGGTGGGCGAGACATCAGTCGGGCTTGTGTGTTGAGCATGTTTTGGCTCAAGTTTGAGAGCGTCCTAGCCGTAATTCAGTCTTTATGCGATTTTCTTTCCTTCTATTATTTCTTTTGTATTGGAGTTATCCTCTTTGATTTATTACCTTGTATTGAGTATTTATCTTCTTTGATTTCGCACTCTGATTTCTATTTTATTATGGTTTATAAACGTTTATGCGTACTCTGATTTTTAATGAATGATCTTTCGAGTTCTTTTATGAACTGTTGGTTTGAGTTTAATGCAAATCTTTTCTTAGTCTTAGCACTTGGTACTGAAACGGTTGGAGTGAACCGGTTTGGTACTAAGTGTGGCAGTAACATTCCCAGAATTCACGGGTTTTAAATTAAGTATTTTAATTACTTCCGCTTAAAAAAAATTTAGTGAATTTTGGGGTGTTACAGTACCCTACCAATAAGGACACTTAATCCATAAGTATGCATACCCCCTAAATAGGTCCGTAAAGCTAGATAGAGTAAGATTTAGGGCCTGGTTGGGGCAGTAAGGCACGCCAGCAAATACCAGACTAATCGTGGGTTGAACCATGTCTTTACGGTAGCAACACCTAAAGAACCACCATTCCTGATCTCAAGTTCTTCCATTTTAATTGTTTCTGATATCATTAGGTAATCCTTATTCATATAATTATCCAAGATAACATAGAGGAATCACTAAGGCCATCATTATCGCATCCAATTCCAATTCAGGATTCGTTTCCATTTGTTTACTTGCCATAAGGGTTAGTATATCATAATCAGATTACGGTCTTAAAGTCTGGTTAGTTCACATCAAAGGACCATGGCACACATAACCCTAACATGCCCTTAATTCACACCCAATAGGGCTAATACATAACACCATGTGTGATTAATGGTTAAGACACTTCCTTCATGAATATAAGAATAACACAAAACCATGACCTTAATTATCCATCTAATTCCAGGTCAGGCTATGTTCTTGTGATACTTATTGATTATCAAATACCCTTATCTTACTATTTACTGTTACTTGAGTCTCATTATGAAACTCTGTTAACCCATTGATATGTTAGATACGAGTTGCTGATTTAACCGTGTCATCTCTACAAAATGACTGAAATACCCTTTACTTGTATAATTATTAATTCATCCCTCTTTACTTGCCAAATTACCATATTACCCTCCATGCTGCATAATTACCAAATTGCCCCTTACTCATGTTAGGTTATCAAATTATCCTCCATACTTAATAAATCACCAACTTTACCCCTTATACTTGTTATATTACCAATTTATCCTTTCAGTAGGATACCGTATTACCCTTTGTATTTATCTAAATTACCAAATTGTCCTTAGGCTCATTAAGTCTCCAATCACCCTTCATATTTGTTACACCTGTCAGATTTTCCATTTGGTTGGTTAGATTACCAAATTACCCTTCTTCATTATTATAATTATCATTTTCCCCTCTTTCTATAAATTACCAAAATACCCTTCCTTTACATCAATTTACCATTTTACCCTTCTACTTTATTAAATGACCATTTTACCCTTCCTTTATACCAATTTACTATTTTACCCTTCTACTTTATTAAATTACGAAAATGCCCTTCCAATTTATCATTTTGCCCTTCTACTTTATTAAATTACTATTTTACCCTTCCTTTGTACCAAATTACTATTTTACCCCTCTACTTCATTAAATTACCCTTTTCACCCCTTACTTTACAAAATTTCCATATTACCCCTTTCTTTATACCAAATTACTACAATACCATTATCTTTTATTAAATTACCAATCTATCCCTTTACTTCACTAAATTACCAACATGCCCTTTCTTTTATGTTAATTTACCAATTAATTATATTTAATTCAGCAAAATACTTTCTTACACCTAAAATTTTCAAAGTTATCACATTTTATCCCTCTACTTACAAATTTACCATTTTACCCTTTATATTATATTTAATTCACCAAAATACTTTATTTCTCCCAAAAATCACCAAGTTATCCCCTTTCTATGTAAAATTATAAAAATGCCCCTCTTTCTTATCCATTTACCATTTTACCCCTTTACTCTTATAATTTACCATTTTGTCCTTATTATACTACTTTTACCAAAATATCCTCGCTACATAAAATATTAATATTAATACTCCATACCCATCATCCAACTCTACCAACTATTGCTAATTATCATTAACACATATTATCACCTACCACATACATTTTTAGGCCACACCTTTTTCACATACAAACATTACTAAAATGCCCTTAGGCCTCATATTAACATTAGTTATGCACCAAATGGTCATATTAACATATCGTATCATACATATACTCTTAACATCATTATTAACAACAAACTCCTTCCTTAAGCATTATTTCCACACATGGCACATAAATTAACATGCTTTCCTTTTTATCAATCAATCACTTACAACTAAAAACATTATATCTAGCAACATATATTGTGCATATAAACATATTAAAAATCCTAATGTGCTAGCATACGTATGTCCATACATTTAAGTAAGGTTTAATAGTTACTTTATTTCCCGCAAAATTCAAATATTACCGGTGCCCCAGTTAAAGGCTTAAGCTTTGATTATAAAAATAATACCTAAAAATAATATCAATAATTATAATATTAGAAATAGAAAAAAATAAAAAGGATAAAAAATTTATAAAAACATAATTAATGCCATACTTTATTTAACCATCAATATACCTCAACAATTACACAAAATAACTTCCAAAATAATGTGGAACTCATGCTGCATGAGCAGCATGAGCCACATGCAGATTAGAAGGGGAGGATGGGTCGAAGGAAGGGAGGAAGAAGGGAGGGGGTGATGGTTTGGGTTAGGGTTTTGGGGGCTAGGAGGAGGATAGGTGGAGGAGAGTTAGGGTAGGGGTTGGGTGCAAGGGTGGAGTGGGGGTGTAGGTGGTGGTCGAGGATGGGTTGTCAGTACCAAAGGGTGGTAGAGGCAGCAGCTACAAGCTAAGAAAAGTGGGTCGAAGGTTGGGCGGAGAGAAGAAGGAAGGAAAAGAAGAAGGAAAAGGAGGGGCTTCAGGGCTAGTTTTTGGCCAAGGGAGGTAAATGGGTGGTAGGGGAGGTTGTAGGGAGTATTTTGGTACCTTGGGAGGCGGCGGAAAAGGTGGAATGGTGGCAGAGGGTGGTGGTGTAGGGAGGAGGGCAAGAAGGGAAAGGAATAGGGGTGGTTGCAGGGGGTTCCAGGAGGTGGCTTAGTGGTGCAAGGTAGTAGTAGAGGGTGGCAGGAGATAGTGCAGGTGGTTGGTAGGGAAGTGGCAGCGACGATCAAGGCGGCAAAGCAAAAATAGGGGAAGGAAAGGAAAGGAGAAGAAAAGGAGAAGAAGAGGTTAGGAGAGGGAAAGGAATGGCTCGAACAAGGCAAGAATGGGAGGTTAAGAGAAGAAAAAGGAAGGGTGGGAGAGGGAAGGTGTGTCTGGTTAGGTAGGATGCAGGAGGTTGGCTCATAGGGTGGCAGGAAGAGGAGAAAAAGAAGGATAAAATAGGGCATGCGGGGAAGGGTTTGTAGGGGTTGGTTTAGTCCAAAAAGGGGAAGAAAAGTACAAGGGAGAGAGGGAGAGTGAGAGCAGGCTGTAGGGAGGTAGGTTGTGGCAAGGAGGAGCTATAGGAGGCAACCATGGCATGTTGGGGGCCATGTTTGGTTAAGGTCAAAGAAGGAGATAATAATAATAATAATAATAATAATAATAATAATAATAATAATAATAATAATAATAATAATAATAATAATAATAATAATAATAAGAAAAAGAGCAGGCTGGCCAGGAGAGAGAGAAAGAAGAGGAGTGGGTCGGCCCACACATGAGGGAGAGGAGGAGAGAAAGAAGAACTGGGTTGGCCTAGTTGAGAGGGAGAGGAAGGAAAAAAAAAAGAAGAATGATGTGTATCTAAATGATTTTAATTTTTATCTGGATATTTTTGTTGATTGTTGTAATCTAAATTATACATATAACTATTTTTGTTATTCTATGATTAATTAGGAAAAGGAGATAAGAATACAGGTGCTAGAAATGGACATGTTGCTGGCTGCTGTGATTGCATGTGCTGTTGTTGTTGTTGTTGTGTTGATTATTGTTAATTGATGTTGTTGCTATGTGGATTATATTGTTGTGAATTTGCTCAATCATATGAATCCAATTGTGTTGATATAATTAGGAAAAATTATTGTAATCACATATGATGCAATCGCCGACAACTGTAGCTAGTATAAGTAAGTAGGCCACATAGGCAGCCACCCGGCCCATAATTGGGTTAGAAGGATTGTTTCCCATGCAACCCTTAATTCCTACAGTTAGCTAAATAAAATAGTTGATGGAAGAATAAATATAATCTGCTAAATAATTTGGAATAAGTGTAACTGTTTATAAGTGGGTTGATTAGATAATTAAGCGCCACCCAATATTTGTTATATTGTATTATTTGTAAGGGAATTGGACTTGCTAGCTCGAGGCCTGAAATAGGCGGCCCAATATTGCAAATATGTATATGTATACCAAGGGGTGGTACAGATACTTAACTTTTTGGCACTTTTTGGGCAATAATACATACTTGATTTTTTTTTCTCTCTTTAGTTGACTGCACGCTCTCTCTCTCTTGACTCTCTCAACTCTCGAGTCTCGTATCTTCTTCCTGAACTCTCTCTCTCTCTGAATCTTCATTCTTCTCTTTGAAATTCGCTCAGTTTGTTGTTGATTTTCAATCGTGCTCTGAGTTTATCGATCTTCCTTTGGTATTCATACTTAGGCTGATCAAGATCAAATTTATCGATCATATCTTGGTAAATAATTTGGTCTAGCGTTTTTGAAACCTAATGAGGTTTCATCAAAGAAGAAGGAAGGTTGAGCTAGGGTACCACACGGGAGAAGGGGAAGAAGAGGAGGAAGGAGTGGGTCAGCAACCCAGAGCACGAGAGAAAGAAGGCCACAAGCCTGACAGCCCAAAGGAGAAAGAAGAAAAGGGAAAATAAAAGAAAAAGAAGAAAAAGGGAAAAGGGAAAATGGAAAATGGGAAGAAATAGAATAAAATAATTTTTAAAATAATATAATTTAATATTTTTAATAGATAAATTAATTTAATAATTTAATTTATTATAATTTAATATATTGGTTTAAAAAGGAAATTTTATTAAAATACTAGTTTGAAAAATTATTTAAATAAAATGAGTATGATAAAATAATAAAATATTTATTTTAATTTATTAAATGTTCATATCCCTTTTTACATGCTCAAAAATTCACAAAATAATTCAATTAAATAAATTTAAAAGTAATTTATCCTAAATAAAGGCTATTTATTAAATTATAATTTTTTAAAATTTTGGGGTATTATAATTATAACGTATAGAATTGTTATTATGCATAGGATTCACATAATAGGGTGTAAGAAACAAGAATTGAGGACATATTCTTAGGG
The DNA here is from genome assembly GCA_039764185.1 of Tamarix austromongolica. Classification (NCBI taxonomy): domain Eukaryota; kingdom Viridiplantae; phylum Streptophyta; class Magnoliopsida; order Caryophyllales; family Tamaricaceae; genus Tamarix; species Tamarix austromongolica. Next base: position 81,882,490 of record CM077816.1, read on the forward strand.
CTCTAAATCTAGTTATTTGATCGAGGAAAATCTTAATTAAAAATGAGGATTCTTTAAATAAGTGGATTAATCAATAGAGTTGTTACAAAGCTTGGTGTTCTTAATTCTTTATAATTACTTGTAATAATAGTAATAAAAGATCTGAGTTTGGTAATTCTTCTTTCTTATTCTACATAGCTTTTATGATCATCATAAATTTCCCTGACATTTATTCATAACTAAAATCAAATTATGAAAATTAATTTATTTAAAATTGGAGAGAATATATACCATAATAATATCTTCTATATTAGAATTATAAACAAATAATTAATGCTCTCATTGATTATTATCATCATTAATTATTATTATTATAATAATTAATTACTACATCTGTCTTACAACATACCTCGTCTTCTAAGCCCTTAAAATGTGTTTAATTATGTGTTTAAATTTTATTTTAAAAATTATTCCGAAAGGATTTAAAATGGAGCAAACTTGGTTTCCCCTAGAAACTAGTCAATTGGTTTGGGGAGTACCAGTTGACTCGTTTATGCTTTTATAAGATAATTCAAACCAGTAAATTGGTTACTGGCATACCAGTCCAGTAATCATACCAGAAAACTAATTGTAATGATTAAAGCAATCAAATAGCTCATTGATATTGTATGCACTTTGGTCTCAAATAATATTGAATCTTTTTCCAGCGATTATTATTTTGTGATTCTTATGTATTTTGTATATAACTCATTTTAGAGGGATTTTCCAACTCATTAGACCTTGTTTATGGCACTTTTATTATATTGGGAGACAAATCTTTAGAAAGGAGATTTGATTATCTACGCATCCTTGTCTCCTTTTCTGTCTCTCTTTTGTGGCTACTCATAATGAGTGATTTGATTCTAGACTATATAATACCTCAATCTATGTATTAGATTCTTGAGGTTGAAAATGATTGACATAACTACCTATATCAACAAGATATACATTATTTTTGGAAAAGTTATCCTTGAAAAACTATATAGTTAAACATGTTTGGTTTAGAGTATTCTAAATATGGATGATCTCATAAGAAGTTGTTTAGAATGCTTGTGAGTGAAGAAAAATCAATATCAAATAAACTTGTATTAATATATAGGGTTAGCCATCCATATTGAAAGAGCTCTAGGTAACTATCATGTGACTCTATCAAAGTATCAAAGTAAAACCACAAGTGCAAACTAAACTTAGATAAGCAAGTTATCCACCTACTGAGATAAATTTGACAATGGATTCTAATATGATAGTAAGTGGTTGAGGAGTAATAAGGACACGTCGTCCTTTGAGTGGTGTGTATATAATACCCTAAGTTATGTGGTAAATAATAGAGGATTTAAAGGATTAATATGAATATTTATATCAAAAAAGTATACCTTCTTTTAAGGAAGTCTATCATTAGAGAACTCCACAGCTAAATGTATTTAGTTTGAAGTAGTCCAATGATAAGTTACCTTCTAGAAAGTTTTTTGAGAAAGATATGAATGAGGACAAAATACAATCGAAAGGACTTGTGTTGACTTATTGGAATAGTTATAAATCCTAAAAGTGCTCTAAGTAACTACCCTTAGTCAATGTGGGGTCGGGGTATTCAAATGGTATCAAAGTATAACTGTGATTGTGAGCTAAACTATAATAAGTTAGCCAACCACCTAGCTAAAATGATTCTTAAGGTGAACTATAATGCAATAGTTGGTGGTAAAGGTACAATAAGGATTTTTTGTTCTTTCAGTGGAGATTATATGGAAGATGGTGGAGGCTTACAAGGATTTATATGACTATCTATATCAATAAGGGATACATTATTCTTGTAAAGTCTATTCTTGGTGAATTCCACTATTACACATGTTTATATTAGAGTAGATCAAAGGCATATGACCTCTCGAGAAGTGTGTGAGTGAAGACTAAATACTCTAAAAATGACTCATATTGATCTATGGGGCAAATCATCAATCCCAAAAGTGGTATAAGTAGACATCTAAACCAAAGTAGGATTAGAGTGTTACAAACAACCACTACATTGCTAAAGCCTTTTCCCTTTTCACTTTTTTTCTCTTATCCTTTATCATGCTTCTACCTTTTGGGTTTATATCCCAAAAATACTACTTCCTTCACCATTTTAGTTTATGGGACGAATTTAACTTAGTTTTTCCTCCAAACTATCCCAAATTGGCCTAATTATGGGTTAAGAAGTAGGGTTTCAAGTTATATATCCTTTTACCCTTTATTTCGATAAAAAATACCTAAATGTTGTGTTATATGTTTTATTTTCCCTTGGTTCTTCATTCCACTAGGCTTCATTCTTCATCCCTACCTTCACACATGTCCTTCCTTCTCCTATTCTTCTAATCATCTAATTAATTTTCCTTTCTTTTTATGAAATAAAGTTAAGGACAAAGTTGAAGATTTGTTTATTTATCCTTATGGCATTCTTGGTTTTGGGAGGATGTTGTTACCTATTAATTTCATCTTTATATTTATAAGTTTAATTTCAAATTTTTAATTTTATATATGGTTTCTTAAGTGTTTATTTTGTGGTCTTGTAAGGTGATCAAGAAGGGAAAGAGTTTGGGACTTCAATCTAAGGTGTTCTTTCTCTTTTCATCTCATTCAACTAGCTAAGACATTAGGTCAATAATTATCTCTTGTCATATATATGAATTGATGGTTATATGTGATTATTTTTCCAAAAATATGAAGAAAAACATGAGTTAAATTTAATTTTGGTATATAAGCATGTTCTAGGTTATATTTACTAATTTGAATAGATGAACTTGAGAGTAGGGTTTGAATATGAGGCTTAGCTTCTTAGATTTCTTAATTGGTTAAATATTGATAATGAGCATGTTTAAGTATTATTATATATTTGTTATTTTAATATTCACCATGTTGTTTAATATGTGTTTGAGATGTAAGAAGAATGTTTTAGCTTAGTTATACATTTTCATGATTGAAATATGTTGAAGAATGTTGAAATGTTGTGGTTAAATCTAGGACATGATTCAATGGGTGAGTACGTTTCTTTTTTATTTTATTTTTCCTAATAGCATGTATATGATATGGTAGGAGTTTGATATGGTTTTGGAATGTTCATGGGTTGCTTCAAGTATATTTACAAAGGAATTAGTCAGCTACTATAGCATAAATTCAATCAACTAGTTGCACTTTCTTTCCAAGGTTGGATCTCCGTCAATAATTAGTTGATTGTTTTGGGTCCTAATTAGTTAGTTGGTTGTGCTGGTAGATCAGTTGACCTAGAAACTAACCAACTAGTTTACTATATTAGTTGTTTTCCTTGATTTATGGTTCCCATAGTAGTCCACTAGTTATGAGTAGGATTGTGATTGAGTCTAATCAAGTTGAATCTCCATTTATAATACCCTGTTTGTAGAAACCATAATTATAAATTAAAAATTATGTGTAATTAGTTATAAAAATTATTGTAAGAAGTTTTATATTAAATGTGTTATTATTATGGAAAATTAGATATAAATTTAATTATGTTAAATTTTGATAAAAGTTAGGTTATTAGTTTTAACCCTTGTTGAAATCCTAACATGTATGTATTTTACCAAGGAATTCTAATCCTGTTAATTGGATGTTTTTTCCTAGTCCATCTATTTTAAATAGCATTCTTGCCCTATTTTGTTTAGTCTTCTCCATATCCCACTTCCCCTAGCATGTATTCCTCATCGGGTGATCATCAACTATTTGCCTCATACTCTGCCTCTATTTTCCATTTCCTCATCATATTTATCTACTTAGCCTTTTGTGCCCCTCACCTATATAAGGCATCGTTCCTCCCTTATTTTTATGTTTTGATACACTAGAAAACCAAATCCTTGATATGCGTCTTTTCTCCTGCCATCCTGAGCATCTATATGCCCTAATTCCTAACCTTCTCCTTTGTTGTTTTGCCATTATTGTCAACACCTTTTGTGTCAAGCATTAAAACTTCATGTTGCCTTTACCTTTATTGCATGAGAGTGTGTCATTACCACCCTCTCTCCTATGTGACCTTCTATCATAGCTCCCTCTTCCCCTACATGACTCGGTGTCGCTACCTCCCCCTCTCCTATGTGACCTTCTATTGTAGCTCCCCATGCTCCTACATGACTTTGTGACACTGCCCTCTTACAATTTGAGTTTCATCTATTGATTACTCCCCTACTATTTTGTCAAATTTCATTGTCTCCTCTTGCCCCAAATATCTTCAAACCCTTTTCCCAATTTGGTTTTAGTTAAGTTTTTTTTTATTGTTATATCATATTAGATGCTAATATCAGTGTTGTTAGATGGTGCTTGCTTAGGTAACCCTTGAGGTGTCGTGGTAAGGACAACTTTTGTGCTTTTATGTAGCTTAGATTAAGGTAAATCCAATAACTCATTAGATGGTAGAATGTTTTGTGTAAGTATGATAGGTTAGGTAGATGTAGATTCATTCTAGGGTTATATATTATGAGGCCGTGATGAAATGCTTGATAAGATGACAACATGTTTTGAAATAGTTAACACGTACGTTTGAGTTATCATTAAATGTGAGATGTATGCATGTGAAATGTGTAAAATAGTTAACATATGCATGTTTAGAGTTTGGCTAGGTTTTTTACCTTGATAGGATATTATGTTTATGCCATATTAAACATTTCATGATTATCATTAGGTAATAATGGTGTACTTAGAGTATAAAGGGCATGTTGGTCATTTTTGACCGAATGCACCTAATGTAAATAATTAACCAAGGGATAGCCTTAGCCTTTTAATAGTTTGGCATTAATGTTAACTTTAACTTTGACCTCGACTGTTGACCTTAGGGTTTACTTGGATAATTAGAGATAAAAGAAAATTATTTAAGTATGGAAATAGGAATTGTTGAGCAAAATGTGATATTTGTGATTACCCCATAAAATACTAATACTTAAAGTGGAATACCTCAAGATTTGAGAATGGTTTCTCTCTGGGATTAGCTACCCAAGAGAGCAAGTGTAGCCTTCAGTTTGAGTTAGTTCGCCAATGTGTTGTTGTGCCCTTAAAAGGCCCTAGTATGCTCTATAAGTGACCCACTGACTTTATAGAGGATATTGATACTTAATGATTAGGTGACTTGAGTTGGATGATACTATGTTTCCTATGTGCACTAGTGTGACTATGTATACCGTAGTGTCTCTAGGTTTGATTGTAAGGGTATTGTGTTGCATTCGTGCACTAGTAAGACTAGGTGTACCACAGTATCCCTAGGTTATTTTTATCCCCTAAGTAATTAAAATCAAAGTAAATATTGTGTACGAATTTAAATGGATTCTTATGGTTGTGGTTTGATAGTTACCTCTGCAAGCTACTTGGTTTTAGAAGGTTGGTTTGGTAGCTACCTTTGTGCCCTTCCATTGATGTTTGAAGTTGTATCAGATTTTTTGGTTTGGTAGCCTTAATTGATTTGGATTGTTTTTTTGGTTGATGCCTTAGTACTCTACCCTAATATTTGGAATTTATTCAATTAGTAAGTTTTAGTCATGGATTTGATCCCATGATTATCATATATTGTTATTGCATTTATTTTATGCTTTGAGCATGTTTTCGGATTGTTATGTGATTTTGTAAAATGTGAACATCTTACCTCTTATGAGGTATTGTGTTTTACTCAGTATGAGAAAGTTGTACTGATACTACATTTGTAAATATCTTTGTGAAGTCCATGGAGTGGTTTGAGGTGTAATAGAGTGGCAAGGATCAGCGGGATCCTTGGGAAAAAGTCTCATTCTTAAAATGAGCTTTTGGGTGTAAGAGTTAGGAAAAATCGATGTTGCGTCTTTGAGTATTGGTTTTTGTTGTAATCACTTTTTCTTTAAACTTTTATGTCCCTTGTTGTATTTTGATTATAGTTGTATATGAAGTATATTTATCCACAACTTTATCTATGCTTTTGTCTCTTATTTCCGCTTCTTTATTTTGGATCTAACTTGTTTGAGCCTTAACACTTGGTGTACGAAAGGTGAGGGAATCAAACTTATGCTAAATGTGGCGGTATTACCCATTATTTTTATAATTAACGCTTCTATAAAATGAATTTTTTAAGTAGTAAAATGGGTATGTTACATAATTGTTCAAGTTTTGCTTGTTTATTGAATCAGTTGGCTGAATAAGACTTGTCTTTAGACAAACATTGGATAGGTGTTCAACCTTGGCTCATTTAATAGATGAGTTGAGCTAGTAACAAAAATAAGTTGAGCTATTTTAATTCATTTCATTATAAGTTTGATTATTGACTCAATTTATATCTGTAGATAAAAAAAATTACATTTAACTTAAGATTATAATAATATGTCTCATATTCTTATTTCCATCATAATCTACTAGTTTACATATAACATAATGCTTAGTTTCAAACTAATTGTTGTAAATGAATGTATAATCACCACTTACATATAATTTAGTACCTGTAAAACAATATCTAAGAAGCATCTAAATGAGTCTCAAATGATATTTTAAACAATCATCAATAGAACTTCTAAATGATACTATAAATGAGCCAAATTGCTAGCAAATGAGTTAAAATTACCTAGGCTTGAACTTGACTCATTTAATAAACAAGCCTAAAAATCAACTTTAAGCTTGCTTTATTTAATTATATGAAAGGATCAAGATGAGCCTTTATCGAGATGAATTAAGTAGGTTTACAAGCTAACTTATCTTGTTAACAACCCTAGTTATGAGGGACTAATTGATTAGTTTTCTAATGCTATTTGTGATTTTTTGGTGGATCATCCTTGTTAGTTTGACCATGGTTTGACTTTGACTTAGATCTTTAACTTTTATTTGGCAACGAAATAAATGGATGAGTAATTGGTTAAAATGGATCTAATGGCTTGATGCCTAAGTGGTGAACCTTAATTGTGATTAAAGGATTCTTTTGGCTTAATGCCCTTGGTATACCTTGTTAAGCCTATGAGCTAACCCCTAGTCCTAACTTGTGAAATAATGATTATATGGTTGGTATAAGTTATGATTGGCTAATTATGATGAGAGTATGTGGTGTAGTTTATATTTGTGGTCTTTTATGTGGTTTTACCATAATAAGATACTAATCACTTAAAAGGCAAGAGAATACAAATGATCCTGGATTTTCCAACTCTTGGAGTAATTAATCGAGATTTAGCATGGTAGGAACCCTTGGATTATACATTACTTTTAGATAAGGCACAAGTTGGTCTTAGTGTCTTTCCTACTCTAGTATACTAATAATGTGTTAGGAGCATCGATACTTAAGCTCTTGGTTAAGGTTGGTACTACTATGGCTTATGACCATGTGTAGGAGAAGCTTCATGTCTAATTGGTTTGGTTACTATTATAAGTTTGGATTAATACCATGTCGATTCTTCACAAGCTAGACCCAATATTTAGGCAAACTAGGTATGAGATAGGACCTCTAAGATTTTAGTGCCCCTAAATTGTAATTGGTATATATTAAAATGAAAAGGGAAAAAAAAGATAGAATGCTTCCTTTGGTGTAATGGAAATAGCGACATTTTGATATAATGGGGGCATGGGTTCAAAACTTTGTCCCAACATTTTTGGGTTTTAAAAACTTGGGGTCCTCAATGTATAGTATTGTAACTAATTGAGGCTCATATAAATAAAGTTACTCGTTTGTATTATCAAATGAAAATTTTGTTGATTCAGTGAGCATCTATGCCAACTTAATTAAATTAATTTTTTTAGCATATAACTTTTTTATATAAATATAAAACTAATTTATAAATACTTTTGTACATTTGAATTAATATATACATAAGGGCCCCTTTAATATTTTTACCTAGGGCCTCAAAGGCTCTAAGGTATGCCATGAGTCTTCATTATGGAGAATTAGTGCAGTTGATCATAATTCTTATAATAACTTTGTGACTTACATGATCACATTCTATAATGACAAATAAAATAAATTGGTTGATGTTCCAAATGTGATATGTACCTTCCTCCATATGATTTTCTCTTGATGGTTGAATAATACAAATCATGTCAATGTGTAACAAGCGTGTGATAACATGAGTAGTCATTAAGGTTCCATGAGTCATCTCCTTATGAGCATAAGTTGAAGCATGTTGTATTCCCTTAATTATCCATGAGTATCAATGTAATACCCCCAAAATTCACTACTAAAAAATTTCGTTTAGTTAAAAAAAAATTAGCGGAAGCAAAATAATAAATCGTGAATTCTGGAGATATTACCGCCACACTTAGTACCAGACCGGTTCACTCCTACCCTTCCAGTACCAAGTGCTAAGACTAAAAGAGTAGAATACAATTTACGAGAAATTCAACATATTTAAATTAGAGTAGCGCACGCAACATTTCACAAAAATAAAATCCACCAGTGGTGGTTACAAAACAACAAATACATTGAAACCATAAATTTAAAGGTGAAAGAGTACAATCCTAGGATTTACCAGATAGTACCTTACGCTCTTTCCTGAGAGCCTACTTGAATAGCACCTGAAAACTACCTACAAGGGACACTACCCATTGAATAGGTAGGGGTCCCACGAATGGAACCCTCCAGTACTACGGTATTGAGTAACCCTTTAAATCACACTTAACAGCAAGCTTGCAATGCAACACATGATACTACATACATACATAATGGAAGGTAAATACTTAGTATCCACATTTATACATCCACATACTTAACAAATCAATCAAATATTAATGGGCCATAGAGAACAATCGATACTTCTGGACCTTAAGCCCTTAGTCCATCATTATCAATCATATCAGATTATAATTATCCGTGTGAGTGTGGGAACCCCACTATTATTCGCCGGTGGACCGATCATACAAGGAAAAACGCTCCTGGCCACTATTATTCGCCAGTGGACTGGTCTGGCCCCGTCTCACATGGTATTCCACTATAAGTGATTAGTATTTTTCCATAATTTATTCACAGCCAAATCAAATTTATTGAGCTCGGGACCCCCACTATTATGACTGGTGGATCGGAATACAAATATACATCATCCAGTGTAACACGCACTTGGGCCACTATTATATCCGGTGGACCGGTACTTATAAAAATCATCCAGGACAAAACATCCCGAGCCACTATTATATCCGGTGGATTAGTACTCATAATACAATTCAATTGGGCTAGGCTCATTAATCTTTCTCTTTAACAATTAGTATTTTCCCTTTTCAATCAACACAACAATTCCATTTATCTGCCTCGATAGGAAGATCAAGATCCCGGGACACAAAGGTACACCGGTCGCACTGGAGCATAAAAGCTACTCAGTACCCTTCAACTATTAACCCAGAGACGCAAAGGTACCCTGGTCGTACTGGTGCATAAAGCTAACTCAGTACGCTACCACATAGGGCCTGGCTGGGGCATAAAGGCACACCAACAAAAACCAGAATAATCGTGGGCTAAACCACGTCTTTAGGGTAGCGACCCCTAAAGAGCCACCATTCCCAATCTCGAGGTCTTTCACTTTAAGTATTAGTGTCCTAATTAAGGTGATCACAAAAGCACACTAATCAGATAAGTATTCATTTTCAATGGTTCGGATATCGTTAGATATTGCTTATTCAAATGGTTGTCCAAGGTAACATAGAAGAATCATTAAGGCCATCATAATCTCATCTAATTCCGAATTAGAATTTGTTCTCGTGATACTTACTAATTATCAAATACTCTTATCTTGCTATTCAGCGTTATATTACGAAATTCCACAATCACAAAGACATGTTAGGTTCAAATTACTCATTTACCCCTTACTTATATAATTACTAAGTCATCCCTTCCTTACTTGACAAATTACCATATCACCCTCCTTGTTACATAATTACCAAGTTACCCCTTACTCTATTTAAGTTACCAAGTTATCTTCCATAGGTCACTAATCCCCCTTCATAACTGTTACACTTAATATATTTTCCATTTGGTTGGTTAGATTACCACTTTGCCCTTTTCCTTTATTGTAGTTAATAAATAGCCCTTGAGTTGGTCAAATTACCAAATTACCCTTCCTCATTATCCTAATTACCAAATTATCCCCTTTATTTGGTTAATTACCAAATTACCATTCTCTATTATCATAATTACCAAACTACTCTTCTCCATTATCAAAATTACCAAATTACCCTCTAGTTGGTTAAATTACCAAATTACCCTTTTATATGATCATAATTACCAAACTACCCTTCTCCATTATCAAACTTACCAAATTACCCTTTAGTTATTTAAATTACCGAATTGCCCTTCTCTATTATCATAATTACCAAGTTACTCCTTTCCAATTTCCACTTTATCCCTTTTATTTACAAAATTACCATTTTGCCCTTTTACTTTTAAATTCACCATTTTACCCCTTAACGTCTAAAATTTACCATAACACCCTTTCATTTACAAAATTACCATTTTGCCCCTTTAATTACGAAATTACCATTTCGTCCTTTAATTACAAAATTACCATTTTGACCTTTAATTATGAAATTACCATTTTTCCTTTTAATTACAAAATTAATAATTTACCCTTTAATTACTATTTTACCCTTTATTCACAAAATTACCATTTTGCCCATTTACTTCCAAAATTTCCATTTTACCCCTTACTTCGAAAATTACCAATTTACCCCTTTTTCATTTACAAATTACCACCTTACCCTTTTCATTTATAAATTACCATTTTGACCCTTACCTCTAAAATTACCATTTTACCCTTTTCCTTCAAAATTACTAATTTACCATTTTACTTACAAATTTACCATTTTACCCTTGAATTATAACATTACCATTTTATCCTTTAATTCCATAATTACCCTTTTTCCCTTTAATTATAAAATTACCATGTTGCCCCTTAATTACAAAATTACCATTTTACCCTTTATTCACCAAAGTACCATTTTACCCTTTATTCACAAAAATTACCATTTTACCCCTTTATTCACAAAATTACCATTTTGCCCCTTTACTTCCAAAATTACCATTTTATCCTTTTACTTACAAATTTACCATTTTACCCTTGCCTCCAAAATTACCATTTTACCCCTTTATCTCCAAAATCACTATTTTACCCTCTTTTCTTCCAAAGTTACCAATTTACCCTTTTCACTTACAAATTACCATTTTACCCCTTATTACTCCACTTATATTAAATTATCATCACCATGTGAATTACTAACATTAATACCCCATTCTTATGATCCAACTCCCCAACTATTATATTTAATATAATACTCATTAATACCCATACACATTAGGCCATATTCTTGTACAAGATATATTACTAAAATACCCCTAAGGCTTACAAAAATACTAACCATGCATTAAAGATCACAATAGCATAATACAACATGGATAATACTTAAAATTTTCATTAACAACCAAACTCTTACCTTAAATAATATTTCCATACATAGCATATAATCTATCATGCTTCCTTTTTATAAATCAACACAAGAAACCACATATATTATATTAAACAACATATATCAAGCATAATACACATTAAAAAGCCTAATGTGCTAACATACGTTATCCATGCGTTTAAGTGAGATTTAACGGTTACCTAGATTCAAGCAAAAACAAACCTTACCGGTATTCCAGTTTAAGGTTCAAGCTTTGATTATCAAAACCAATACCTAAAAATAATATCAAGATTTATTATATTAGAAATAATAATAATAATCAAAGCATAAGACTTTATAACGCTTAATTAATCAAATACTTGAATTAAAATATTATTATACCTTAAATTTTTTACCCAAATAAATCAATATATGCAGCAGCTCACGCTGCTCATGCAGCATGAGCTACATGCAAAGAAATGAGGAGGAGGGGCTCAAAGGTGGAAGATAGGAGGAGAAATAGGCTATTTTTGGGTTGGGGTTTTGGGGCTAAGAAAAAAGGTAGATGATGGAGGATTTGGGGCAAGGGAAGGGTGCAGGAGTGGAGAGGGGGTGTAGACGGTGGTCGGGGATAGGTTGACAACAGTTAAGGGCGGCGGCGAGGTGGCGAAGTGGGGCTGCTGAGGTGAGTCGAGATGGAGGGCTGAGAAGGAAGGAAAAGGGATGGAGAAAATGGAGGCCTACAAGTGGTGGTTTTGGCCAAAGGAGGTTTGGGGGTGGTAGAGGGGGTTGTAGGGATTAGCTTGGTGGCTTAGGTGGTGGGAAAAGCGGTGGAACGGTGATGGATTGAGGTTGTAAAGGGTGGTTGCTGAGAAGGGAGGGAAATAAGAGAAAAAGAATGGAGGAGGAAGAAGGAGGCTGCGGGGTGGTTCGAGGGGTGTTGTGATCGTTCAGGGGTGAGGTAGAGGGTAGCAGGGGTGGTGCAGGTGGCTGTTGAGGCGGCGGAAGTGGCAGAACGACGGAGGCGAAGCAAAACAGGGGGTGAGGGAAGGAGGAAAAAGGAAGAAAAAGAGGGTTGGGGAGGCATGGGGAGTTCAAGAAAAAAATACAGAACAAGGCAGGGAAGGAGGAAGAAAAAGAAGAGGAAGAGAAGGGAGGGGATAGGGAGCTCAAGGGCGGTGGTAGGGTGGTAGGGAAATGGGAGTTGTAGGGAAAGGGAGAAGAGAGGTATGGCAAGGCATGGGGGAAGGGAGAGAGGGATGGTGGGGTCAGGATGGTGCAGAGAAATGGCGGGAGAGAGAGAGATATATGGGGAAGTAGTAGGGGGAAAGGGTTGCAGGTTGGGAAGCGGAGATGACGGGGTGGTCGGGATTTTTGCCAGGGGAAAGAGGAAGAAGAAAGAAAGAAGAAGAAGGGGAGGGGGCTGGTGCGACGGGGGTGTAGGCCAGCCGAAGGGAGAAAGAATGCGGGCCGACTCAGTCGGGGGAGAAGGGGAAAGAAAGAAAGTAAAGGAGGCAGGCCGGGCCTGACGCAGGAGAAGGAGGGGAAGGGGAAGAGAGACGGGCCAGCGGCCTAATACGCAAGAGGAGAAGGGGAAGGTCGGGCCAACCGGTGGCCCAAGGAAAGAAAAAAGGAGAAGAAAGAAAAGAGAAAAAGGAGAAAAAGGAGAAGAAAAGGGAAAAAAGGAAAAAGAAAAGGGAAATGGAATTAAATAAAATAATTTAATTTATAAAATAATAAAATACAATATTTTTGGGTAATAAATTTATTTAATAATTTAATTTAATATAATTAAAATATAAGGGTTTAAAAAGGATGATTTTAGTAAAATAATGGTTTGAAAATTTATTTAAATAAAAAGGGTATGATAAAATAAAAAAAATATTTATTTTAATTTATTAAATATTTATATCTAATTTTATATACTAAAAAATCCATAAAATAATTAAATTAAATATATTTAAAGACTAATTTATCCCAAATAAAAGTTATTTATTAAATTATAAGCTTTTAAAATTTAAGGGGATTACAATCAAGCATGTTAGAATGTATGTAATACCTATGATGCTATAAGCTTAGTTTTCTTATGGTTTGAGAATGATAAGAACATGTATAATGGTGAGCCCATATGTACCATGAGTGTACATGATTATGTGGTTTTAATTTACTTAGTATGTTTTGTATTGACAATATACCATCAAATGGATGCCTACTTATTCAATGAGTAAGAGACACTATGCAGGTAGATGAGGTTAGCCAGTAGATGACCTTTGCTTTTAGGAGTTAAAGAGTTAGGCTATCTAGTGTAAGAAAATTCCTCGTATTATGATTTTGGTTTCCTTAAGGGATATTTAAATTCTCCATCATTTTGTCCTAATGTTTATGTCATATATTCCCTCGGCTATGTTTTGATTTTTAACACTTAAAAACTTTATCTTTAAGTCATTAAAGTACTTCCCCCTTGTTGATTGTGTTTGATTTTGGTTGGTATCTTAGTATTATGTCTAGTATGAGACGAACAATAAGACACCTATTTTATGTTAGATATGATGGTAATGCTCCGTTATTCATGGATGGTTTTGTATTTTGCTTCTACAATTCTTTTTATTAAAATAAAAAATAATCCATAGTGAAAATGGAGATGTGAAATATGCTTCCTCTATTCTAAAAAGAAAGTCACTACAAATTTTGGAGACAAACTTTGAATAATATTATCTTATAATATGTATTGATAAAAAAGTACAAAAATAACATTATAAAAACATTTTAATACAAATATAATAATAATAATAATAATAATAATAATAATAATAATAATATTTTATATTATAATTTGACTAAAATTAATTGCTAAAGTTTGTCATTAAAATACACAATAACCTTTTTTTTTAACATATGAAAATTTTTCAAGAAATTTAAAATTATAGTGAATATATATGGAAAATGACATTGTTATTGGATTAATTGGGTGATAAGAATTTAAATATAATTTTACTAGATGAAATTAAATAATCATAATTAATTTCTTATTTAACATTTCTTTTCCTTAAATATGTTTTTAAAGTAATTAAATATCTCAAAATATAGTGAAAATTATCCTATAGTAAATAAAATATTTTAAAAAATAAGTTTCATGAATATATCATTGTAATATATATTTTACATTGTAATTTATTTTATTTGATGTATAATTTTTACTCACATAAACTTTATATGTAGTTATATTTGATATTTTCGAAGTATAAAGAGTAACAAATATCATCGGAACTAAATTTTTTTCCCCAACATATACTTTGTCTATTCTACAATAATAGGTTGAATTTTCATATTAGTTTACTCTAAAATATAGGCTTGTTTTTATCTTTATTTACATATCCCATTATACCCTTAATTAATACACAATTTATGATATAGCACAAAAAAAAATTAGAGAAATTAATTTTAATGATTTCTATTGTATACTACAAATATGATCATGAGTAGAAGGCTAAATCAATCTATTATTATAGGACAAAAAGTAATATATAATTTTATGGTACTTTTAATTTCTTTTATTAGTAAAAACTTGTACACATATCAACAATACAAGTATTAAATTATTTATTATATTTAAAGGTATTGCATACTTTTTTTTATGTATTAGCCATTTATATTTTCAAGTCACCTGATAAACCATGTTAAAGCTAAGAGTTGAAAAAGCTATTGTTGTTTATTATTCTAGTTTATATAAAATAATACTTTACCAAAATTAGTATAATTTTTTTTAAAAAAAATGATTGAAAAGTTGCAATGTGTGAAATGAATTTCCAAACCATGCTGCAAAATATACTATATTGAGAATTTCACTCTCACAATAAGTAGGATTATGCAAAGTTGGATATATGTATCCTCATTTAGTCCATCTTAATTCAATCCAAAGGATATTGGCTATATATAGAAAATTTGAATTCGCCATATATATTAGAATGGATTTTGATAATTGGGTAAAAAATGCAAATAGGATATGTGCTCCAATCACATCAAGGTATTTTGAATTCAAATTTTTTAAGATATTGTGTAGTTCTGCATATATAACTTTTGACATAACCATAAGGTTAAATAGTCACTCTCCCTTCCCTAAACTCTGTCCCTTCCTACATTTTTCCTCAAGCACTGGTTGGCAATTGTTGCATTGTGCAACCATATGCACGGAGTATGGTGCATATGATAGCTGAACACAATTACGTATAAGGAAGTGAAGAGTATATCACAATTGGTACTGTCCTTAAGCTAATATGTAGTAGGTCCTGTGTTTAATTATCAATTATTAAAATTTTGTTTCCAACCTCTTACATTTGTATAACATAAATAATATTTATTCTTGTGTTGGCATATGTGTGTTCTTATTGTATAAAATGTTTATTCACTATTAAACATGTATATTATTGACTTATAAAATTTATATTTGTTATCAAACATGTTTTCCACTTATAGTATGTGAAGTCTTGCCTCGTACAATGTGTATTTTATCTTTAAAAATGTGCATTTATTTTCAAATATATGTGTTATTTATTGCATTTATATAAATATAAGGATGTTTATTCTTCACATAAAAGGTGTGTTATATTATCGTGCAAGAAGTGTACCATAATATTAAAATATGTGCTTATATTTATGTCCATAAAGACATAAATTTATATTAGTCTAAAAGACATAAATTTATATCCTAGAATTTGTGTATTTTACTTGAACATATTTGTATTTTATAAGATGAGTATATCTTGACTAATATAAATATAGAATATGTATTTATATCCTAAATATGTAAATTCATATCCTTAGATATGTGTATTTGGTTGGAGAATATGTATATGTTTCCATCATCATTTAAAATGAAGTTCATGAAATTTACGAATATGTCACTATTTTTTTTTACCATACACCTAGAGATGTTTTCTCATGTCATATAAGATGTGTGTTCATATTCTAAAATATATGTATTTATAGTATAGAATATGTGTATTTATATTCTAAAAAATGTATGTGTGTGTGTCTATCTATCTATCTATAGATATAGATATATAGATATATCTTTCTGCCTTTCCCTTGTTTAAATAAATAATGTGTATTTATATATCGGAATATGTTGTTTATATTTTGAAAAATGAGCATTTATATTATGAAATATATGTATGTATAATTTTTTTCAAAGTATTTATATCCTAGAATATATGGATTTTATTGAACAATATTTGTATTCTTGAACGATGTACATGTCTTTTTATACACGTGTATTTTATTTTAAGCTTGCTTTTAGAGTATATCAACATGATTTTCCATTTCTAGAGAAATTTTAAATATATTTTTTATATATTTTTATTTTTATTTTTTAATGGTTCAAATTAAAGATAATTAGTTTTAAAACTTTATAAAAATGATGGCATTAGCAAAATACAATGCGGCATTATCCACATACATCATGCTTGGTGTATATGTACGTAGAAAACAAGTTGCAATTTATTTGGGATGACTTCTTAACCATCATTTTATTTTTGTTGATATGATTTATGATTTTTATGATAAAGTTTAAAATTATCCATATTTTTATCATAGTTGTTTAAATAATATTTTTAAATAATTAAAAAATATATTTAAATACATACCCAAAAAATATTACTATATATTATTTTATCATTAATTTATTTTTTAACAAGCGTTCAATGACATTTATTAAGGTGATTGAAAGTAGAAAGAAATTAGTGTTTAATGATACCAGTCCACTTATCTATTTATAATTAATTTACTAGTTATATCATTTTGAATAAGAAAGTAAGGACTTGACAAGTGTTCATAGATATTTATTGGACATATTGAATATACCTAGAGATAACAACGAGATGGGTTGAGACAAGAACAAAGATGTCATCTTCGTCCCCATACCTTTTTTCTTTCTAAGCTAATAATCCACAAATCTAAACTGGGGGTTTAAATTCCCATCTCCATCCCCATCCTAAATACAAATTCCTATGTGATCAAATCTTTGTCCCTATAATCATGATTAAAAAAATCCTCATCTCTATACCTAAAACTAATTCTACCATTTTCTATGAAAATGACGACCATATAACTAGTTATACTATGCTCCTGATATAACCACCTATCACATATAATTATTTTGTTTCCAAATAATATCTATCTAATAGTCTTCCTCGGTCTTTCTTCTTCTCTTCTTATTTTTCTCTCCTTTTGTGATTATGTTCGATGACCCTTTGTTTGTGTTCTTCTCCATTTCCATGTGCACTATCATTTATTTCTTCTTACATTCTTCTTTTTCTCTCATTCTCGATGTTTTAAGTGATTCTGCAATTGTGGCATGATTTACAGTGATTTTTTTTGCTTGGTTTCTCAATTCATGATCTTACTATCTTTATTTTGTAATTGGAACTATGATTCCTTTCTTTTGATTACTTATGTTGCAATCTACATTCTTTATGACTAAAGCTAAGATTTTTCACGTCTTGTCATTCTTAAAGTTTTGAGGTTTACAATTTATCTTTGATTGTAGGTCAATAATTCAATTTCATTAGTTTTCATGTTGTAGATATTTATTAGTTGCAATTAAATATAGATTTATTTTTGTCTTGAAAAATAGCATTTCAATATACATTATCTATTGAATTTTGTATTGTGGGTTAGTTCTTTTAATTTGTCTCAAGTTGTTGTGCAAGCAACCTGCATTTGTTGATTTATATATTATTTGATGAATTTTTGAGTTTGAGAATCATGTAAATTCAATTTGGAGCTAGTATGGATGTTAAAATGTTAAGATATAAACGGTGTAATAGGATACATGATGAAACAACATTAGATTAGTGGTAAAATATGATTTAAATGCATGTAAAACAATAGTGAAATATAATTATATATTAGTTAATATTTGTGAATGGTGAAATGTGAACACACTTATGGTGAAACTTAATATATTAGTGATGTAACAATGGTGAAACATCAGTAATAATGATGATAAAATATTACTAATAATGTTGGTGAAAAATGAAATAATAATAATGATGAAAGATAAAAGAAAATAATGGTAAAATATTGGTGCAATAATGGTGACATATTAATAGTAATAATGGGAAAATAATACTAATAATGGTGGAACTTATGGGAGAATACTAGCGAAGCATTACTACAACTATAGTAAAATATCAACACAATAGTGGTGAAATATAAAGAAAAATAGTGGCAAAATATTAGTAAATAACAATGATGAAAGATGAAAAAAAAAATTATAAAATATTAGTACTACAACAGTAAAACATTAGTAATAATAATAGTGAAACATTGCTAATAATGGTGGTAAAACATCATAAAAATAATAGTAAAATAATACTACAATTGTAGTGAAAGATCAATATAATAAGGGTAAAACATTAGAAAAATAGTAGTGAAACATAAATACAACTATTACAAAATATAAAAGCACATATAGTGAAATATTACAAGTTAGTTTTCTAAAAAATAATAAACTAATACTGGTCAAATATAGCTGCAACTATGGTGAAACATAACGATAAATATAGTAAAA
The DNA here is from genome assembly GCA_039764185.1 of Tamarix austromongolica. Lineage (NCBI taxonomy): Eukaryota > Viridiplantae > Streptophyta > Magnoliopsida > Caryophyllales > Tamaricaceae > Tamarix > Tamarix austromongolica. The sequence goes on from CM077816.1 coordinate 81,901,415, forward strand.
TATGAGAGTAGCTATGATGAAATATAACAATAAATATTGTGAAATACAATGACGACTATCTTACATAATAACTTTTTTTAACTCAAAAGTATAGAAATGAGTATTTATTTGTAGAAAAAATTATTAGAAATATAATAACATAAATTAAAGAAGATCTAATGTATAAAATCTAAGAAAATGAAAAAAAAGTGTATTTATTTACATAAAAAAATGCCATCACAACATACTACAATATGTTAAAAGAACTTTGATTTATTCACAGAAGTGTCATTTTTTTGTAGCCTTGAAATATATACATTTTTATAATTTTCTATAGAAGCTTAAACAAAAACTAAAAAAAAACTTCAATGGAGATTAGAACATAATTGCAATGGATATTGGGAAAATCGCTAAAGGACTGAACTAAAAAAAAAAATCAAAAATCAATGAAGCACTAAAGAACCAAAAGTTAATGATTACAAAATCAATGAACCAAAGAGCCTTGTAATGGAGATTAGAAAGACCATCAACAGTTATTGTTGTATGACGATCCTAGAAATGTCGAATTGGAAGGAAAGGAGAAGATAGGGACAAAGATCGACTAGTTAACTCTAGATTCTAGAACTAAGGAGTGGAAGGGAAAAAGGAGAATAGTAAAATCAAAGAAGGGAGTAAAGGAGTGAAGGAGAGGGAGAACATGTACTCTCAACTCTAGTAATTTGGTTCAAACAAATAGTCTAACAGTGGAAACGACAGTAAAGGAAAATACTTAACTATTATTTAGAAACACAGTAAATACTGTATAGAAAACATTTAACATAAAGACACCAAAATTATCTTCACCGCTATACTTACCTAACACACGGATAGAAGACATGAGTTGCTTTCTCCCTTTTCTCCAAATCTCAGCTCTCATTCTCTCCTTCTCTCATCCCCCTCCTTTCCTTATTTGATTCTTCAAATATATTTTTCCCTTTCCTTTTATATGTTAGATCTAAAAACTACCACTAACAATGCATACGAAGGTATTTATTTTAATTTTTTATGCGTCGGTTACAATGGAGGCACGAACGTAGCTAACCCCATGGAATATTAAAGATCGCCTGGCGACTATGGTTGTTGCTTTTGCCTATGGATCAAAAATTATGGTTGTTGCTCCTACCCATAGAAAGGCAATTATTTCCATTCCTCATACCCATGGAATGACAATTACCATCATTGCTCTCCCTTTTGTAGCCTATGGATCAGCAACTATGGTTGTTGCTCTTGCCTATGGAACTACAATCATTGTCGTTTCTCATGCCCATCGAATAGCAATCATCGCCTTTGCTCTCCCTTCCATAGCTACCCCATGGAATGGTGTCTATACCCATGGATTGACAATTATATCTAGTGTCCCTACCTTTGGAATAGCTATTAGTGTCGTTCCCCATGCCCATGGAATGGTAATTATCATCGTTCCTCCCTTGATTACTTATTTGGTGGGTTGGGTTAATGTTGGGGGCAGTTTATATTTGGTGTGTATAGCTAATGTTGGTAACAGTTTATAATTCTAGATTTTTTCTCTAGAATTCTTGAGTTATTCTATTGATAGTTTATTATAATTAGCATGTGAATATATCTTAATCCATTAATGACCAATTATTATTTTAATTAACATAAATAGAAAATTTATTTATTAGATTATACAACTCGGAACATTTTTTGATACTTATAAAATAAATTGAACATTATTATGAAAATTTGTGTAAATTCTAATACATCAGCAATCTTTTTAGTTATAAAGTGTGTGTGTGTTTGTGTGTGTGTATCTTTGGCTATCACACTATGGGTTGACACTATAATATCTAATGACTAAATTACCTTGACCTATGTATTTACTTTTTGTTTCTATCATAACTATGTACCTACCATTCATGTAATTAATTATAATTAACATAGTTTTTTTATTAAAATTTAGATGAATTTAAGACATGAAAAAGTATTAGATAGGATAGAAGGTCATCCTATTACCACTTTCACACAGCATAATAGAAATACTATAGAAGAACTTGCTCGAATGTCTCATCTAATAAGTCTTGAAAAAACTATAGCTAAAGAACAATGGTGAGGTAAAAAAACCTACCCAATAAAAACCAAAAGAAGGTGTAGAACAGCAAGAATATGAAGAAGCTCAAGAACAGCCAAACTATAGTCATCAAACTCCTACCATTCCAACATTTTTAGACTATGTAGCTTGTCCATAATTTATGGCCGATGCAGGCATTTCAGGGTACTTTGGGTTTCCATTATCTACAGAATATGTAGATTTTCTTACATCACCTACACTCACTTACATGAGTGTGTCATCATCCTCATCCCACATAGCCATTATTGGTGGTTCTAAATCATCATTGGATTTGCCAGCATCCTTAACACACATTACCAATCAACTATCCTCCTCGACATATGTGCTTCATGATGATGATGATAGTGAAGATGAATGGGATATACAAATGAAGGATAAATGGTACCTGCTTAGGCTATATCCCTAAGTTCCAATTATCCCTAGTTTGATCCTAAGATTTAGTGTTCATGTTGCTTTTAGAACATATATAACTCTATTTCTTATTTTTTATGTAAACTATCATGTGTTCATTATGTTTGCTTCTTTTATTATTTAAGACCATGGCTGTCTAAAGATCCACACTAGATAGGAGGTATTAAAAACTTTTTTTAGAAGCATTAATTAATATATAATCTCTCTCATTCATGAAACTGGATTGTCATATCTTTCAGTCTGCACATTTGAGAATGCCAATGTGCTGTTTATATCCAGTGAGCCTCTTGTTGAGATATAGCAACCAGACACCAATAGCTTTCATATGCCATGGAGTTAGATGACAATCATGCTATTAGATATACATCATATACTAGGGGAATGAGTTGATGGTGATCCATTATTTTTACAGATGAAAACCAATGCATGTGGCCATCTAATTGGTGTATTGGGTGCCCTATTTGGTATGGAAGAAGAGCAAGTGAATGAAGTGACTTGAAAGGTTGGACTTCCATTTAAATGGCTTCAAGATGTATGTCAATAATACTTGTTAGGGGATGAGGCAAAAGCAATAGGGTACCTATTATGGTTTATCGACCTATCATTATTTATTAATAAGTTAGTCGATAAAGTCAATCTATACTATATTATCTTTCTCTAGAATCTTAATTATATTGAAGGTTATGCACAGGGTGAGACCACACTTGATTTTTTATATAGACAACTTGGTATGGAATCTAGAGCTGATGTTGCTTAGGTGTCAAGATGTGTTACTCTATTATAGGTAATTTTATAACTATCATATATATAGTACATACTTAGCTTCATTAGTTGTAATTCTAACAAATGAATATTATAATAAACTTGGATATATGAATACTTTTCACGGTTTGTAGTGGAATGTTCTTATTATGATATTGGCCAACCCCATTGTATGAGGTGGTTTTGTGGAAATAAATTTGGCAATAAATTAGAGATACTCTAGCACTTTCAGACTAAGATTGATTATATACCTATGTCAAAGGTATGCTCAAATTATCATACTCTTACTATATTTATTATAGTGATATCCCTATTTAGTTTAATTCTTTTTTCAAATATCATTTGGGATTCTAATGGAATATTTGATCCGTATAGGCATTGTCCTATGGCACTATTTTACGGTTTTTTTACTGTTTGAAAAAAGTGGAACCATATATATCAAATCAAATGACATGCCAGTTCGGATATGTGCAAGTAATCCCTAAGGAGCTTATCAAGCCGACTAAGAACATGTACAAACATCCTTCCCTCAATAAACATAAAGTTTATTATGTACCCATAATCAGCCAATGGTTATTGAAGCATGACCACATACTAAGATCAGATGTTTTCTAACCATCGACTCAATACCCATGGGATATGGCTCCTGCCTATATGGATTGGTATGTTTCTATAACTCATAGGTTTGTATTGGTAGTGATACAGAAAATTTTGGTCGAACATTTAAATGATGAGCATAAAATTCTAGCCAAAAGATGCCTTAGGGAAGCATGTAAAACTCTTCATCATTTCTATTGAAGGGGTGATCCAACTCCAAATTACGGCTAGTTAGATGTATTGAAAATCTTGTGAAAGATTTAGGAGTTGTTGTAGCTAAGTGTGGGCATGAACATATGTGTGGGTGTTTGCATAATGCTTGATTTATTACTATATGGTTACTTTGATTTCAAATATATATGCAATTTTTATTTTATTTCAGGATTAGGAAAACATCATCCAACTTACATTGAACATTGAGATACTTAAGCTAAATGACATACAAACGAATCTGACCTAGGTCAGATACTTAAACTATTGTGGCCAAGTAATAGGAAAATAAACACAAATTAATTAAAATTCCTCATATAGATATTTTAAAGGTCAACCACACATAAATTAAGAAAAAATTGCTACAATTCTAGACAAAAGTTGAATTCAAAGGGTAATAGGAAAATAAATACAAATTAACAAAAAAATCATTACATAGTTGTTTCAAACATTAGATACAAATAAAATAAGAAAAAATTACAACAATTATAGATAAAATTTGAGTTTGAAGATAGAAGATAAACACAAATCAATGAAAATTCATCATGTATATATTTCAAATGCCATATACAAATAAACTAAGAAAAAATTACAACAATTTTAGATAAAATTTGAGTTCGAAGTTAGAGGATGCGGTTCCTGTGTGCCATCATGTACCAAAGAGCTCCATTGTTGGAATATTGAATAATATAGTGTATTCTATGTCTAAAATCTACTATCACGATAATTGTTCTAATTTTTATGCAATGGTGGAAGTGGAAAATTGTCTAAGAGATATACCTATAAAAAAAAGTATTATAAGAACTTGTATTGATATAATATTGATGTGGAAAGAAAGACATAAAACATCCACACACCGATATGTAGTAACTCATATCTTGCAAAATAAATATAGCTACTTCATTTTTAGAACATTGAATCCCATGTTGTGCTACTAAAAGTAGGAATGAAGTGCATGCATTCCATAAGTAGTAAGTAAATAATACATAGTAATAGGTTATAATGATATGACCAATATCTAGCATTTTCATCTAGTGTTTCATCAGAAATGGCCCTTCCTTGTGAGCAATGGTATTGAGAATTTGATCAACAGTGTCATATACAAATAAATTCTCACACAATTATCGTCTATCCAATATCTCGTATTATAATTCAGTACGGATCTAAACTCACAAATCCTCATCTCCTAGTAATTTATATACCATTAGTCTAAAACCATAGTTTCCACATCCTAAAATATTATACTAGGTACTAATATACGGAATTATATGTAGTTTCATTTGAATCACATGTGAAAATTATAATTGGCCAGATGACATAAATACTGATTGTCATCCTTGAGCTTAACCTCGTCCCCGACCTTGACTTGGAGATGACTTACCTTGAAATTGTGCTGATTCCGAACAACTTGAAGATTGGTGTTCTCTGTATTCCTAACTAGATGGTTCCCTTCTAGTGAAGTTCCTTGAGCGACCTCTATGTTGTAATACTAGTGGATCCTGGAGTGGTGTTCTCTAGGGAACAACAATTTAAATATATGTCTTCCCAACTAATTCTGTATTACTTGTGGCTATCTCATAATAAATTCCATGAAAATATGGAGTGATCGAGGTGCAACCTTTATTAGATCTTATGGTACTGGTGGATTAATGGGCCCATCCATGTTGAGTTTCTTCCAGAACAAATGAATAGCCGATAGGGGGATTGACTTGTGGTTATAAATGTAGATATTAATCTCATGCATACATGATATCTCGTGCATATATCACATATAATATACGTATAGTTTATCATCGGTACCCACATTATTAATTCTTTAACACTATTCGTTGACCAACTCTATTGCATATAAAGTGATATAATCTCCCAAATTGGCATAAAACACACTGGTAGCAAAATAAGGAATATTGAACTGAGACTTCTTCAGTGATGCTTTGATCTCATCATGTTGCAAGTTCAATAACATGTGCATTTGTTTTAATAAGGTGTTGAAGCTACCTTATAATATCTCTAGAAACCTCTTCAAAGTTCCATGAGCACCTTCAAACCTATTGATAAAAATCAATATGTTATTTTATCAGCTAAAAGAAGTAAAAGAAATTATACTAGGAGATAAACTATAAATCATACATGTTCGTTATAATATGATGGATATGAAATATGTCACCGAAGAAAGCATAAATGATTTTGTGTTTATATAGCTCTAGCGAATTCGTTTTTATGTATGAAAGTAGGGTAAGCATATTTCTGTAATCTTCCTCCAATGACAAGAGTCGTTCCGCGTATGTTTCTTCATCTATAGCATCTATCCTATTTTTCCATTGATATATAAAATAACATGCGAATGATGAATAGAGACTTTCTTACATCTATCCTGCACGTTTTGAAGTGGAAAAAATATGTTCTATAACTAAAATGAGAACTAGTTTTCAGTCGATAATAATAGTGGTTGGAATTATAGATGGATCTAGTAAGGTATGCAACCTCCCGAGTACCCACAAATAGTTGTATTCCTTTTTGGATGATATGTATACACATACAACGTTAAAATTCAATTGTCTTGGTGTTAGTCCAACAATTTTAAGTAAGGAAATCCCATATATATTCATCTCATATGTATAATCCATTTATATAACAAAAGGAAATGCATGTAAAATATTAACAAATATAGAATGTGTAAATAGATACTCACTTATTATATTTGATTCCAGCACACTTTGATACCATTGAAAATAATAGTTTTCAACCAACATACTCATAACATGCTCAACATTATATGACCATCTATTTCTTCGGACCTAAGCTTCCATTGAGAATTATATGTATGCTTTTTCATACTTATATTCCTTTCAACCTATTTCTAAAGAAGCTGTATGATTTGTCATAGCTTCAAATTGCTTGTGATAAGTTCATCAACAAAGTTGACTTTATTTTTTGTTAACTTACCCTAAACAACTTGTCCTCATTTATAATTTGTCAATTCGTGTTGTGTGTTTCATTCCTAACTACCACTTATTATTATTATTTTCAACTCCAATAATTAAAAATGGACACTCAATATTCTTATAACTTGTATTATATACACCTTTACTATCCATAGGTCTATGTATGTATGTTCTGCCTCTTCTATATCTTATAGAGACTCCACCTACTCCTATACTATTTTATTTTCTAGGACCTTTTATGATCAAAATCATCATATGACTTCTACCATTTGTTTAATCCATGCTAAAAAAAATTTCACGATCAGAGATTATTTGTTCCATCATAAAAAATATTTAATAATTTTGGGTCATGATATATGAAGTTATACGTTTCATATCCTACAAAAAGAGTTGTGCATAATAATATGATAAGAAAAAGTATTAATTTCATCTAACCAAATATATTGATGCAATTTACAACAACCACAACAACAACAACAATAATAATAAACTTATTTTACCTCTTTGTCCAAGTTGTAATTAATGTATGGAGAATCCATTTATATTTTATTTGTGTATCCATAGCTTGTTGGGGTTCTGAACCTATCACCATAGTTTGTTGTGGTTCTGAACCTATCACCATAGTTTGTTGGGGTTCTGAACCTAATACAAGAACATCCCCTTCACACCCTTCACCAAATCCAACATTAACCTCTCTTCTCCCAAATTAAAAGAATCAAAAATTCTTATAACTTGGGAATGACTCCACTAAATTATCTCCCTAATTTCTCACAACCAAGGAGGACATATAAGACTTGCAAATTACCTTCCCAACCTATCATTTTTGTAACCTAACTAATAGCAACCCAAAAAACCCCTTAAATCACGCCCTCCCACGTAAAACAAGAACCATGCAAATGCCATGAAAGCTCCCCCCAAGCCACCCTATTTTTGTAGCCTAAATACCAAGCCATTTGCAGCCACTTTCTAGCCACCTTGTTCTCCCCAAGCCTGCACACTTTGAACCACTTTCCAGCCACCTTTCCCGCTATAAATCTACACCATTTCATGACTCTCCTACAAGCCACAGATCACAGCCTTCCCTACCACCATTCCAGCCTGCAAAACACGCTAGGTAGGTCCCCAATCTCGACAGCCTACAAAGACAAAAGGAAGAAGGAATTTGGGAGCCTGTAAATGTAGAATTATGGCAACTTTTGGATTATTAAATCCTCACTTTTTTTACTTGTGGTTGCCTCATTGCAGGTTGACTTTATGTGTTAACATTTTATTTAGTTTTAATCATGTAATAACATGTACTTACAGGAGCTTACTTGCACTCAACCCAAATCAGCTAAGCATGGGCTAGGGAAGGGCAGGACGCATGACCAAAATGAGTGGGAAAAACTAGGTAAGGTTTGGTTTGAATTAAACTAGGATAGTTACATGATGAGTAACTAGATAGTTTAATTTCTAACTAGCCCACATATCTAGTTGGGGATGACTACTTTATAACTAGATAATTGTAACACTATATAATGGCAATGAATGGTTGAATGGAGGGCTCTTTTGCTTGTCATTCCTCCCTTGTGATTGAAATATATACACCTCCATGGTTAGTGCATACCTTGGTTGATTCTCTCTAAAATTCTTGTCTCTTTTATCTTGAGTGTTGCATTACTCAAGTGGTAGATTTGAGTATATGAAATAAGGGGTACTTAATTCATATTTTTTCTCATCTTCATCCTCATTTTCTAGCCCCGTGTTTCGATGGCCCTTCTCCACCCCCACCATTTCTCTAGCCTAACTTAACCCAATTTATATCCACCATACATCTGAACCCATCATCATAGTTTATCAAGGTTCCGAACTCATCGTAACTTATCGGATCCAAACTCACCGTAGCTTGACGGGTTTCCAAATTTATTGTTTATTCATTATAAATGATCTTCTTTAATATCTGTAGTTTTTTATAAAATTTAAATCGGAAGCTATTATGAAATGTGCAATGTGAATGCCTATTTAAACTTGTTTCATTTATTTCTAATGTAACACCCCAAAAATTTACTATTGAAAAATTTCGTTTTATTAAAAAAAATAGCGGAAGTAAAATATAAAATGGTGAATTTCGGGGATATTACCACCACACTTAGTACCAGACCGGTTCACTCATACCGTTCCAGTACCAAGTGCTAAGGCTAAAGAGAAAAATATCAATTGCTAGAAATTCAAACCATTTTTAAATCAAAGTAGCGCAAGTAAACATTTTATAAGAATAGATTCCACTAATGGTGGTTACAAGAATAAAATTACATTTAAACCATACATTAGAAGAGGAAGAATGAAATCCTAAAGGCCGGACAATCCTTACGCTCTTTCCTATTGCCCACTTGAATAGCACTTGAAAAGACCTACAAGGGACGCTGCCCATTGAATAGGTAGGGGCCCCATGAATGGAACCCCTCAGTACTACAGTACTAAGTAATCCTTTAAAACACAGTTAAAAGCAGGCCCGCAATGTAACACATGATACAAAGCTACATACATATATAATAAGACGTTTATATATAACATTTACATAATTAACATTCACATCATATATCAATAGGTCGTAATGAACAATCGATACTTACGAGCCTTAAGCCATGTCATAGTGCAAAATCAATACATTCAGTCCTTAAGCCATTAGTCCATCATTATTTAATCATCTCTCAAATTTTATATCCATGTGAGTGCAGGAACCCCACTATTATTCGCCGGTGGACCGGTCATTCAAGGCAAAATGCTCTTGGCATTCGCCGGTGGACCGGTCTGGCCCCAACTCATATGGTGTTCCACTATAAGCGATTAGTATTTTTCCATAACTTTATTTACATCCATGACTGAATTTATTGAGCTTGGGACCACCACTATTATTGCCGGTGGATCGGAATATATATCAACATCATCCATGGCAATACGCTTCTGGGCCACTATTATATCCAGTGGATCAGTACTCATAATCACTTGCCAAGGCAACACGCTCTTGGGACACTATTATATCCGGTGGATCGGTACTCATAATCACTTGCCGGGACATCACGCTCCTGGGCTACTATTATAACCGGTGGATCGGTAATCAATATCATAAGTCAATTGGGCCTGACTCACTAATCTTTCACTTTCATTATTAGTATTTTTCCTTTTTTTTAATAAGCACAACAATTTCATTTATTTGCCTCAGACGGGGGATCAAGAACCCGGGACACAAAGGTACACCGGTCGTACTGGTGCATACAAGCTACTCAGTACCCTTCAGCCATGAACCCAGGGACGCATAGGTACCCTGGTCGTACTGGTGCGTAAAGTTACTCAGTACCCTACCGACAAGGACACCTAATCCATAAGTATGCATAGCCCCTAAATAGGTCCGTAGAGCTAGATAGAGTAAGATATAGGGCTTGGCTGGGGCACAAAGGTACACCAACGAATACCAGAATAATCGTGGGTTAAACCACGTATTTAGGGTAGCGACCCTAAAGAGCCACCATTCCTGATCTCGAGGTCTTTCACTTTAAGTATTAGTGTCTTAATTAAAGTGATCACAAAAAGTACAATAAGATACTTATTCACTTTCGATAGTTATGATATCATTAGTCATTTCTTATTCAGACGGTTATCTAAGATAACACAGAGGAATCATTAATGCCATCATGATCTCATCTAATTCTAAATTAGGATTCGTTCCCGTGGTACTTACTAATTATCAAATACTCTTACCTTGCTAATCAGCATTATTTGAGTCATATTATGAAATGCCACAATCACAATGACATGTTAGGTACAAATTACTCATTTACCCCTTACTTATATAATTGCTAATTCATCCCTTCCTTACTTGACAAATTACCATATTACCCTTCAGGTTGTATAATTACCAAATTATCTCTTACTCAGTTTAGGTTACCAAGTTATTTCATACGCTTTTTAGATTACCATCCACCCTTCATAATTGCTACACTTATCATATTTCCTATTTAGTTGGTTAGATTACTGAATTGCCCTTCTCCTTTGTTATACTTACTAAATTGCCCTTAAGTTGGATAGATTACCAAATTACCCTTCTTCATTATCATGATTACCAACTTGCCCCTTTAGTTGGTTAGATATTTATCAATTTACCCTTTAGTTGGTTAAATTACCAAATTTCCCCTTTAGTTAGATAAATTACCAATTTGCCCTTCTTCATTATCATAATTACCATTTTACCCTTCTCAATTATTATAATTGCCATTTTACCCTTTTTAATTATTATAATTACCATTTTACCCTTCTCCATTATTATAAATACCAAACTACCCTTCTCCATAATTACAATTACCATAATGCCCTTTTATTGGTTAATCTACCAAATTACCCTTCGTTGTTATCATAATTACCAAGTTACCCCTTACTCCCAAGTTTGCCATAAATACCCTGTTATTTACAAAATTACCCTTCTACCCCTTACTTCCAAGTTACCATAATATCCTTTTATTTACAAAATTACCACAATACCCTTTTACTTATAAAATTTCCATAATACCCCTTTTACTTACAATTTACCATTTTGCCCCTTATTTATAAAATTATTGTTTCAACCTGCTACTTATAAAAATTTACCATAATACCCTTTTACTTATAAAATTTCCATAATACCCCTTTTACATCCGGAATTACCATTTTGCTCTTTTTTTACAAAATTACCATTTTGCCTTTCTCTTCCAAATTTACCAATTTACCCTTTACTCCCAAAATTACCATAATACCCCTTTACTCATAAAATTTCATTTTCCCCCTTACTTCCAAACTTACCATAATACCCCTAACTTCCAAAATCACCACAATACCCCCTTTTTACTTGTTAAATTACTATATTGCCCCCTTTTGCCTTCAAAATTACCACTTTACCCCCTTTATTACCCCAATTTTATTAAATTAATATTACCACATGGAATAATAATATTAACACTCCATTAACAATATCCAACCCCACCAACTATTATATTTTAATATAATACATATTAGCACCCATACATATTAGGCCACATTCTTGCACAATAAATATTACTAAAATGCCCCTAGGGCTCACAATAATAATATTCATGCATAAATGGTCACAATAACATAAAATAACATGGATAAGTACTTAACACTTTCATTAATAATTAAACTCTTCCCTTAAATAACATTTCCACACATGTCATATAAACTAGCATACTTTCCTTTTTATCAATCAATACAAACAATATATATATATATATATATATATATATATATATATATATATATATATATATATATATATATATATATTAAACCACAAATATCAAGCATAATAACATATTAAAAATCCTAATGTGCTAACATACGTTTATCCATGCGTTTAAGTGGGGTTTAACGATTACCTTAATTCCTGCAAAATTGAATCTTACCGGTATTCCGGTTAAAGATTCAAGCTTTGATTAGCAAAACCAATACCTAAAAATAATATCAATATTTATTATATTAGAAATAAGAAAATCAAAATATAAGACTTTATAAATTTTACTTAAGGAAATAATTAATTTAAATATTATCATACCTTAAAATTATTAATAAAAAATGAGCCAATAAATGCAGCAACTCATACATGCTGCATGCAAAAATAAAAAGAGGGAGGCTCGAGGATGGGGTGAAAGGAAGGGATAATGGCTATTTTCGGGTTGGGGTCTTTAGGCTAGAAAAGAGGGCAGGTGGAGGAGGATTGGAGGTAAGGAAAGGGTGAAGGAGTGAAGATGGGGTGTAGGTGGAGGCTGGGGATGGGGATGGGTTGTTGGTGGCCAAGAGCGGTGGAGGCGGTGGTGGCGGCGAGGCTGTGAAGATGGTTGTCGGGCTGGGCATGGCTGAGAAGGAAGGAAAAGAGAGGGGAAAAGTGGAGGGGTTCGGGGGCTTGTTTCGGCCAAACAAGGTATGAGGGAGGTAGAGGGGGTTGCAGGGTGTGGATTGGTGGTTTGGGTGGCGGTAGACGTGGCCGAACGGCGGCAAACGGAGGGGTTGCAGGTGGGCTACCTATAAGGGGGGAAAATGGGGAGAAAAAGAAGAGGGGGAGAAAGGAGGAACTGTAGGGGTTCGAGGGTGGCTTGGGTGGTCTTGTGGTGGTGCAGGGCGGTAGTAGAAGGTGGCAGGAGGCACTGAAGGTGGTGGGTGTGGTGGAGAAAGCGGCGGAGGGGCGGTGGTGCTCAAAATAGGGGGAAAATGGAGAGGAAGAAAATGAGAGAAAGAGGAGATCGGGGGAGGTTTGAAAATAATGGGGTAGGAAAAGGGGTGAAGAGGAGAAGAAAAATGAGAGGGAGGGTAGGGGATAGGTGGCTGATCGGGTGGCAACGTTTAGGATGGCAGAAGGTCGTAGGGTGGCAGGGAGAGGGTGACGAAGGAGAGGAAAGGGTGGACATGCAGGATGGGGTGCATGGCTGCCCAGTTCCAAATTGGTGAAAAAAAGACAAGGGAGAGAGAGAGAGAGAGAGAGAGAGAGGTGGCGGCAATTGCTGCAGGCTGCGGTGGTCGGCAGGGTGCTCGGGGTGGCAGTCATGGCCGACGAAGACAGGCCAGGCGAGCAGCTGGGTCGAGGCATAGAAGAAGAAGAGAAAAAAAAAGAAAGGGAAGGGAGCATCAGGCCGGTCGGGGAAAGGGAAAAAACAAGAATGGGTTGGCCTGTCCATGGTGAAGGGAAGGAAAGAAAAAAAAACGGGGAAGCTAGGCTGGGTGTCTGCGTCGGAGAAAGGAGAGGAGGGAAGGGAGAGGGCCGGAGGCCCAAGCGTAGGGGAAGAGGGATGAGGCTGGCCTGGCGGCCCAAAGCTAGGAAAAAGGAAAAAGAAAAAAAAGGAAAAGGAGAAAAAAGAGAAAGAAAATAAAAAAGGAGGAAAATGAAAAATTTTGAAATAATTGAATTTATAAAATAATAGGATGTAATATTTTTGATAATAAGTTTATTTAATAATTTAATTTAATATAATTAAATATATGGGCTTAAAAAAGGTAATTTTAGTAAAATATTGGTTTGAAAATTTATTTAAATAAAAATAATATGATAAAATAATAAAATATTTATTTTTAATTTATTAAATACTCCTATCCAAATTTATATACTCAAAAATCCATAAAATAATTAAATCAAATAATTTTAAAAGCTAATTTATTTCAAATAAAAGTTATTTAGTAAATTATAGGTTTCTAAAATTTTGGGGGATTACACCTAATCTTAATTGTACAAACATCAACGAATAGCTTTCAATTAAATTTAAAAAAAAAACAAACTTCAATACTTAATCGTCCATACTTAAATATAACGCATGATTATATATTTATTTGTTATCCATACTTTGTATTTATTTGCTACAGAACTCAAATATTTGTCCCATAATAACAAAGTGTTGTTAAAGTCTCTATATTACCAAATGCACCACTAAATATGATTGAACAAGAGAAAAGACTGGGCGGTGGTGGGAGTGTAGGGGCAAGGACAATAATTGCCAGTGAGAATGGAGGCAATGTAGGACCAAAAAAACAGCAATAGTTGCCCGTGGTGAGGAAAGACAACGGTAATAGTTTCCGGTGGTACATTGAATAATTTGAAAAAATATATTTTACAAAGTAAAATTTTATATTCTACATAACAAAATCTGAAAAAATTTATCTTCCCTAAATAAGTTAGTATCTGATTTATATTCGTCTACCTAATTTTTACATTGAGGCTTATCTTCATTCATATGAATTGTTGAAGTGCACGACGCCCATTTAACTAATTTTACTCGCATTCACAAGAATAAGGATCGTTAAACCGCACAACACCCTTTTCGTATCAGATAGCATAGACAAAAATTAACAGAGCCGCATGTATTAAACATCATAGAAATTCTTCTTATTACAAACCACCCCTCTTTGATTCATACATCCATGCAAGACTCTTCACCTAAAGTTCTTATGCAGGATCGCATGTGTATTCTAATCTAATCAATAAGAAATTCATAAACTTGGTCTTTAGGAACCATCTTGCATCTTACATATTACATCTGATTACAGACTGCAGTCATCCTGGTCCATTGAAAATAACATATGCACAAAAGAATAGTGATCTTACACATCTACCACTGCACCACTACCTTCAGCATTTGTCTTCATCCCAAATAAAATGCATACTATTATGATCCGTTTGGATTGGAGGAAATCGGAATAAGGATAAACATTAAAAATTAACGTAGGTGAAGAAAATAGAGATAAATCGAAATGAATGTTTTAAAATACAGTTTGGATGATATTAATCTAACTTAAGTGAATCAAGGTGAATATTTTAAAAATTCTCTTTAGATTGAGGCAAATAAAGGTTAAAAAAATATTTAAAAAAATAACATTTATATCCTTATATTAAATAGGCAAGTCCTATTAAAGAATATTTTAGTCCTGTTAGGCCAAAAATTAACTTATTCTTTTACTTTCACCTAAGTTACCTCCGAAATCAAAAGTTAATAAAAATGATGTTAATCAATGTAAAAAAGAGGTAAAATATTAACTCTAATTTACCCAAATAGAATTATTTAAAATAGTACTTAAATCGGATAATTTGGTTAATTCATCTCTGTTAACTCCTTTTTACCCCAACCCAAACTTACTATTAACATCAGTATTGTACCGGCACAAAAACGTAGAGTTTTCGGACATGGCTTCAGGTCAGGTTATACATAGGTTTGGGTTCGGGAAAAACTTGGAACCAATACGGAATTCTTTAAGCCCCGGCTTTTAAAATGTTTATATTCATAATAAATACAAACAGCTAGTCATATAGGCCATCAACCAACAACCAACTACTTCTTCACAAGGCTATACACAGCATTGTCGATTTGGACGTGAACAGCCTTAAGGAAATACGTCATCGCATATTGTACAAAAGTTTAACAGAAAGAATATTGATTTTAACGGGACAAAATGTTACCATCTTTTACAATGACAATCAGAACTTGGATTCTTTATCGCCTTAAACAAGAGGTCTAAATGCAGAGTATAACAATAAATAAATAAAAGGACGCCCAGTAATTGTATCAACAAAGGGCTGCCGTCTATAAACTACACGTTTGAATTCTCATTCATATGTAACCCCGTAGATGTATGATGCAAAAATTTCTGTATGCTTACTCAAATATAGTGGTTCTGAGCCAGATTTTTTCCGTAAGTAGGAAACAATGTACTTCAGACGACAAAGCTGACGACACTGGAAAGTTTATCAGAAACTGCGCTTCTTTCTTCCGTGTTTTAGCATTTCGGACCAAGTGCTTTGTATTTATCTCCTGCTGCTTTTTATTAAGCATTCTTCTGGCAAACCATAGTCCTTTTTCAAATAAGCAAGCTGTCTCCTCCACGGATCATTGTGTAATTTGTAGTGCAGGACCTGAATATAAAAGGGGGGGGGATCAGCTTTGCAAATCATGTTCCTAAAAGCATTGTAAATTTGAGGGATGCCTCGAAAACACAAATTTCGAATGTTGTTCACCTGTATAAACGTGGCAAAGGCGTCATCTTCACTGAGGTGAGACAGCTCTACGGCCCAATCTTCTACGTGACCAAATGCAGACTTCTGCCTCTCCGCTTCTAGTAAGATTGAGTCACGGTATAAGAATCGCTGCCAGACTTTCTGCACATTCGCTAGCTTGAACTCCACTTCTGTCTCATTGAATCCCTGCAAGTTACAATAATTACCAACGAGTCAGTCCTATGGCGTTGGACCAACGCTGGAGAAGTCATGTTTAGTGTAAGAAAGCACAAAATAGAAAGGTTAATACCTGAAGAATCGTTATCAAGCTTGGAATTTCATCCTCGTGGATACGAACAGCAAAACTATTGTAATTGAGCATATTCTCATAGGGCAGAAAGATGCCATCCTAAGTACCAAATAACAACATTATCGCAGAATTAGTACTTATCACCGGCTATTGATAACCAAATATTTGAAATGACTGAACGTTATGTAATAATGACAAAGAATAAGCTACTTTACGCAAACTGAGCATGAACCAAGATCAACATCAGACTATGTAACAAAAGCCTTTCGGTAGCTACTGTCCGGGTTCCAGAAACAAGAAGATGGATGGTTGCAAGTACAAACTAAATCAAATCAAGAAAATTCAGGAGTCCCTCAACCTGATATAAGATCATATACAGAACTAGTAAAGTTGGATCGTAATATATTAGACTAGTAAAGTTGATTACACATTTTCAGACCATAACCATCACATCAGTTCTTTTGTTTCAAGTTATTTTCACATGGCAGTAAAATCATATACTATATTACATACATAAATGATGAAGCATAGAATGGTCATGAAAGAGCATGCGATGAAAAGCAAGTTAAATAAAATTTCAAATCCCCTGTCCTAGCAATTTATGGAAACTCCCATCCAAGAAAAAAGTAAACTAGAAACTTAGAAATAGACAAAAATATATAAGTAATTGCAATAATATATATGCATCGTAGCCCTTAGTTGAGAGGAATCAGTAGACAAATAACACTTCATTCACTATCAATAACTAGGGAAGGTTATTCCAGATTCACCTCGACATCAAGAAGAAAGTCCACAATACCATCCAACTTATTTTCATGTCCTTTTCCCCCCACCACTGGAAGAGACACTGTCATCATTTAACTGCTTCATGGAGAATCATATAGTACCTGAATGATTACAGGAATGCATCCTTGCATGATGCTATCTTCCATTCTACCACTCCAACCGTCTCCTGGGAATACACCGCAGAAAAGAGAAGAAGACAGATCCTCATGATAATTCTCAGAGCGCAAAGGTGTTACAATCACGTTGGCCTGATGCTGCCTACCTAGCTTTCCATCTTTGTTAAAACTTGAACCGAACTCTTCAGCTAACTTCTGCCTGATACCCATGCTATACCTGAATTAACGCAATGAAACATCAGATTCACTTTTCCAAAGCACCAAAAAAAGGAAAAATAAAGGACTCCTAACAGATATTACAGTTCTAAATACAATTATGCATGGCACAAAGATCCAATCTCAATTCTGATTTGGTTAGCTTACGTGTCTTCTGGCCTTCCATTTGCATAGGCTGAGCCAAGATTTCCATTGAAGTAAAACAGATTTTTCCTCTGATCACGAGGCCTATCACATAAAGCAACCAAGATGTTAATAGAACTGGTACAGATGCATCTCACACCCAAAAGAAGGTGAAAAAAGGAAGAAGAACATGTACCTAGCCCAATGTTTGGCCCTAAAGGAACCCCCATCAGGTCGCTTCCATGCTGGAAGAACAAGATCTTTACTAGGGTCAAAGCATGGGTGGTTGCCTCTTCTGGAGGGAGAAATATCTCCCCAGTTGTCAGCCCAGTAGGCTGTTGTGGAATTTTTATGCTTCGAATTTGTATTTCCCCAGTGGACTAACATCATGCCGCTCCATATCTCCTTTGGGGCATAGCATGCACCTTCATCCCATGAGAAAAACTGCCTTCACACAGACCATAGACCATTAGCATCAATAATGTTGTATAACAAAATATTGAGAACATCAGGAGATATTTGAGAGCATTCGCATCATACCCAGATATGGTCTTTTCCTGAGGAGCTGTTCCAGTAATGATACTGCTCTACAATGTGATCATAGGCCTTCTTATAGAAATCCAAGGTCAAAGAGCTCCTCAAGCCTCGGTGATCCTGCACTTTGTAAGAAGAATAGATTCCTCAAAAAACTCTAATCACAAGGTGAGATTGACTGAAGTTGAACCAGTGAAATATGGAAACCTTGGTAAACATTTATGGCATGCCACCAGACTCAAAAACTGGAAAAGGTGCATGATAATGTTCGCATGCATTCCAAGAATGTGAAAGCACAATGCAACGTTAAATATTGCATTGTTGGCAGTCAGGGATTTGGTCAATTCTAAGATTAATCTCTTCCAATATTTACAAAATTTGACTTACTAACTTGGGACACATCATCACATGGTCAGAACTTGAACCCGGCAATAAAACTACAGTTTCGGTCACAATTGCAGGTGTAGTTGTATCCAACCGTCGCTAATGATAAATAGTATGTCACAGTCATCGTAATGACTTTCAATTTTTTCACAAATTATTATTTTCAGTCAAATATCTAATATCCTGATACTTTTATGGTATAATAGATTCATTTAAGAATTACTGATTAGTTGTAAGCTAAAGTCCTACATATTATACATTTTTTTTATGAATAAAAAACTAGTTCTTCTATGATTTTTTTTATCTATGAAACTTCATGATATATTTTAAAATAAATTTTCCAAAGTAATGAAAAATTATATTTTTAAGAAGAAATTAATCTAATTATATATATTAGGCAAAATATCAGATGTAATATTGGCTGATATCTGACGCATCAATGATGCACGTGTGAAATAACTTCTACATCTCGTTTGCCAATTTCACATATCGGAAGCCTAAAACCCTGATACATATTGTCGATATATGTTTTTGTGCTTGAAGCAGTGGAAGAACAGCAATAGAAAAATGTTAACTTGGTTTACAAATCTGGATTCTAAAATACTAAAATATAATATTAAGATTACCTATCAATTTTTAATATGGCGTAAGTACATTTATTTCTCAACCTAGTGGCTAAGATCTGCACGTACTGGGAGAAATCAAGAACTCATTTAGTTGCATGTATTTTGGTTAATCTATAAGTCCCTACTCCATAACAAAAAGCCAAAAGAACACTGAGAAATGCATAATCCAACCTATGTGTCTATGACCCACATATATTCAGAGATGAGAGGCAAAACGTTCACATAAAAAGAGGCAACTCCACACACCACCTATAAATGATACCTTCATGCTGAGATGTGGTGAATCATCGGCACGAGTTATGATGCATGAATCAAGAACAGGAACAAAGAAAAAATCCGCTTCTTCACCATTTAGAGTTCTATATGGACTAGCTAGAATACTTTCATAGAGAGCCATCTGCAAACAAGTCACATCAGAAAATGTCATTAAACTGAAAACTATCTTTCTAACTTGTCAAAACTAAAAGCCAAATGTATAAGAAAAATAATAGGATACCTGAGCACCATATAGCTGCTCTGTCCAGAGGGTAGAATTCATGTGATCATAAATTCTGTTCACACACTCGAACTTGAAATGCCGTCCCTGCGATAAATAACAAGGTTCAACAAACTTTGATAATGCAATGTGTACCAGAAATCAATAAAAATCTCTTATCTTACCTCAAGGAGTAGGCTATTATATTCTGGGGGCAAATCATATACATATATCAAAGGCCTTTTTTTTTTTACAGCAGCATTCAGATTGACAAGATTAGCTACATGATGTGCATCATTGGGCACATCAACTTGAGCAGGACGTAACCAGAGAGGCCATCCTCCAACTGATGCAAAAACAGAAGGGATACTGCAATCCACTCCATACCAGCCATCATGACACTGAAAAAAATGTAATTTTATGACTAGCAAGTAATAGACAAACAATTACTGATGTGTGAGAAATTAAAAGAGTAATAAAAACAGAATCATGTATTTTTATGTTTCATGAAAGAATGTCTCAAATTGTAAAATCGACGAGGATAATCTGGAAATACTAGATGCTGATTTTGTTGACGAGGTAATATATTCTGATAATTAAGCCTTATGGCAGGCAAAGGATGTCAAAACGCATGCATTTAGTTTTATGAAACATGTTACAATTTCAATGAGGGCTAGCAGGTTCAGCACAGAGTCCAGTGCAGCTATTATCTAAATGAAAATTCAAAAATGCAAATTCAAGAACAAATCTTTTGACCAAAAAAAAAATCTCAGTATTACTATTATCTTAATCAGATTCTTTCAGCAAACTTAGTGTAGTCACCGATGCCTGCTGAGGAGACTCACAATATGTTGTCTTTCAATCTTCTTTTCCTTGCTTCACAACTCACAGCCTCATGATCCCACTGGAATCTAACACCACCGTCTTATTTATTACAAAGAAACAAGACAAAAAGTGGTTGGCCCATCTCCCTTCACCGAAGCAGTATGCTCAGGTGACTACAATCTTTAACCAAATAATTCCCTTTTGAGATTTAAATTTTTTTTTATATAATCTTTGTTCGAATTACCTACAATTTTATCTTATCCATTGAATCGTTGTCTTTACAAAACAACTTAATATTCCCAGTTTTCCATATCCATCGAAATGACATTAAATAAAACCCACTGCATTAGCTTAGATTATAAAGGTACCTACAATTTTGTTAGAAAGCTACACAAGCAAATCATATACCTGACAAAATCCACCTCGGCAATGCCCATGGCCTGAGCACTGATTGATGCATGTAGATAGAACAGGAACTTCACAGAACAGCCCCATGAGACCATCATATTTGCAATCACATTCTTCTTTAAATAGCACCTTTTTGGCATATGCTTCTCCTGGGTCCACATTGCACCATCCTGGTTTGCTACCGTTTATTGTGAATATGTCCAAATCAGGCTTCCCCCAGTCGGTAAGCTTTGGAGCACCAGGTTCAGATGGTAATCTGAAGATCATATCAGTAACAAATCAGCCAACAACTCAAGACAGGAGAAGCTGATAGATTTGAGATGAATAAAGTAAAAGTTAGCATACTTTATTTGGAACCCACATGATTCAGCCACAGGGCGATTCGGATATTTTGTGTCATCTCCACAGAAGCACATTGCTCTTCTTGTATCACAATGAGCTGAGCAAATTGAAACAACCCATCGTCCATATGGCAAATCCGGAGATGCTGGGTAATTGCACTCTAACTGTAATTTCTCGGAGCATCCCTCCCCTTCACCATCATCAGAAAAGTTCAATTTAGAATTATTAATCACAGGTTTTATGGAAAATATGCCAGCCTACCTAACAGCATCTTGATTAATTAAACTACCATTTAGCAGATCCTATGGATAATGTCAACATGGCAGAATCTGCCAACAGAAGTCATAAATCGATAAATTACTGAATCAAATAACCACCCCCTCCCCCAAAAAAAAAAAGAATGGCAAAACAACATGGTTAGGCCTTCATTCGGGACTACAATATCAGGATCAGCTGAATATTCACAAGTGCTAACCAGTATATCCAAGAAAGCATCTGCATTTTCCAAATTCACGATTGCAAATGCCTTGACCGCTGCAATCATTGGGACAAGCCTTACCGCTGATAGTCTGCCAACATAATCATCAGCTAAAGAACAGTCAAACATGGAGAAAATAATGACCATGTTAAGAAGTTTCCAGCAAAGGTAATTATAACTAAGAGGGGGGAGAGGGCATACTGTTTCGCTGGGGATATACAACTTCTTGTGTATTATGTGATATAAAGATAACGAAGACAGATTCAAATACAACCCCATTACCTCAACAATTTTCACATCATCAACAATAGAATCACAGCCAGAATACCACAGTCCAACCTCTGCTTTCCATGGAGCACCGCGATAAACCACTGCACCATGCGAGTCAACTGGAAACCGATGATCTAAATCAAGACCGAACTCCCCAGCTCGTCCATTGCCCACTTTCCTCGTTCCGTTTTCCAAGATACATGAAGCTTGCGCTTGGCGTGTACCAAAACTATCAAGAGTAGGGCCAATAGGAAACAAGAAGAGACGAACCACGGAAACCAACGCTATAACAGACGCAATAACAGCAACTAGTGACCAAGAAACTGACCACTTTTGCGGCATGGATTTCGTCTTTCGATAACTCTCTTCTTGGTAAACCCAGAAGAGTCTGACGTTGTTGTGTGAACCAAATTCCCCCCTGCGTCACCAACTAAACTCACCAATTAAGCAGAATTGGTAAAGTGATCAATTCGTGTGATTAGGAGAAATATGAAGGTCAGTTTCTCCAGTTCATTAAAATAGGCACTCCCAACTACAGCTTAATTACAGCAACGACACCCAAATATTTATTGACGAATACATTAAACTCAAATCAATATATAAATATAAGGAAAGAAACGCCATAATTCAACGAATGACTAATCTATGAACACCAGCTCAAACAATTATTAAACTAACCTCAGCGAGATCTGAGATTGGTGGCATCCGAGAATACATACGCGGTCAGTAGTGGAGTATACAGAATGACTAATTCAACGGAAATTTGAGGGGAAAGAGAAGATAGTATAGTGTATACAGATTGATTATCGAGAGAGTTTGATTTCTCTAACAGAAACGCCGGGAATAAAATATTTATTGGAAATAATAAAAAATGGCTATACTTTTTGAGGCATTAAAACGACGTAGTTTTTAGTCGTTACCTTTAGTTAAAAATTTTGATTTATCCATTTTATGCCTCCACGCTACCTTCCCATATTTTGTTTTTTTGATAAGAAAGAAATTTTCGTTACTTTAAAAATGAATCTTTATAACTATACAATCAAAAAATTAGATTAACAAATACATTGTAACATAAATTGTCATCTATTGTATTTGAACCTATATTATGGAAGATAAATAGATTGTGCAACCGTAAAGACTATCATTGTTATAGTATCTCTTGTAAATTTCTATCATTACCAAAGAAAAATTCAAGTTCCGCTCATACCAAATTGTTATTACATACGCACCAAACAAAGCAACAAGAATGTATTTCTTATGTTTCGATTGTCTAGTTCTTGATACCATTGCTTGTACCTCTGTCTCCCAATGCACCACCCTATATCGCCTATCCATTGTAATCCTTATACATCTTTATATGCTCAATGGAAACTGGCATTGCATGAATACATCATCAACGGTTTCTAACACATCATCACAATATCAGTCATGCACACACCTTATACAACTAATCTCCCCCTTGTGGGTATCCCATTCAACAAGGTAAGTTATAAAGGAATTTGATGCCCAGACAGCATGAGAGGTTGCCAAGCTAGACAAGCCCACAATTGCTTCAATCTTCTGCGTCTTAACTCATGATAAGCCTTCTTAATCACATATTCCTATTGACCCTCATTCATCCATATAACAATAAGGTGTTAAAGTTTGTCCTTGATCTTAAAAGCCTGAACAAAGACACAAGGCATATAAGACGAGTGTTGATAGAACCAAACATCCCCATGGTGTAGATAAACTACATGAATCCACTTCACCCACAGAGAATCCTTCTTGCAACAAATATTCCATAGCAACTTCCATAAAGCACATCAGTTCCAGACATCAAGTTATAAGAAACCCAAACTGCCTTCATCCTTTGGTGCACATACCTATTCCCATGCCATATTATATTACCTATCCCATATTATATTACAAAGTAGATGGAAAAAATCATATTATGCAATTTTAACACCCCTTTTTTTACTAATGAAAATTTTTATTTTAAAATAATGAGGAAGTGGAAAATACTAGATGCCCTTAGAAAAAGTGGGGATGCTACCACCGTACCTAACACGACATAAGCGTCCACCGCCTATCTCATATCAAATATAAGACTAGACCAAATGAAACAATTTAAAATAGAATGTGCAACTTAAATTATAGAAATTTTCAAAATATTATTTACAACAAAGGACCTTGACGGTCTTAGACAAAGTCAAATATGGGGAAATGATAAGTTAAGAATACAGGACTATTCATTGGAAAACAAGATTAGGGTGTGACCCCAAAACCATGGTCTGTCACGGATTATATAAAAACTTCCAGACGTCTACACTCTCAAGTCCTAAACCCAAGTTGAGGTAAGCCCATAACTGGTCATCCCCAAAATATTTCATATGGCCCTCTACTAGTGGGCAAGCTTGTGAAATAGCGAACGGACATATCAGTATGCTACATACTGAGTAAGCCAAGTTGTCGTATCAATGAAAGTCACAAGCATACAAGATTCTATCATGATATGGATATCATACCAAACATGTGTCATGTCAATGCCATATAAGTAAGTGTATTAGTGCATCGGGATATGCTATCATGCATAACTCAGGCAACTCAAAATGTATCATACTTATCTTCATAGTATAATAACATAGAAAATCACACATGTACTAAGCATATTAATCTAGATAACTGCTACGGTTTATTTTCCAAATTTCTCAATCAATTAATTTATACTATTTCCTTATCCATATATTAGTATAGGTCAACATCCAGCTAATCATTCCAATTATTAACTAGT
The DNA here is from genome assembly GCA_039764185.1 of Tamarix austromongolica. NCBI lineage: Eukaryota > Viridiplantae > Streptophyta > Magnoliopsida > Caryophyllales > Tamaricaceae > Tamarix > Tamarix austromongolica. Next base: position 81,926,612 of record CM077816.1, read on the forward strand.
CATTTATTCAAGCCATTATTCAAACATTCACTCCAACTTTTACAATTATTATCATCTAAACCATTTGTTCCCATCATTATCCAATAATTTATTATTAAGCGATGGACTGTGCAATACCCCATGGTCTCATATACTATGGAATCCTATCCAAACCAATGGATATAAAGTCTAAGCCAAAGCTAATTTCCACAATGGACATAAAGTTCAAGTCGAAGCTAACCACAATAGCCATAAGTCCAGGCCAAAGTCAAAGCTAATGAATATACATGGTTTATGTAATCCCCCAAAAATTTCGAAAACCTATATTTTAATAAATCACTTTATTTGAAATAAAATTAGCTTGTAAAATTATTATTTTAATTATTTTATGGATTTTAGAGTATGTAAATTTGGATAAGAGTATTTAATAAATTAAAAATAAATATTTTGCTATTTATCATATTGTTTTATTTAAATAATTTTCCAAACTAATATTTTACCAACTTTATCCTTTTTAAACTAAAATATTAGGTTATAATAAATTAAATTGTTAAATTAAATAATTTACCAGGAATATTATATTTTATGATTTTATAAATTTAATTAAACTACTTTTCCTATTTTTTTTCATTCCCCTTTTTTCTTTTCCCCCTTTCTTCCTTTCCTTTTTTCTTTTTCTTCTTCCTTTTCCCTCGGGCTGCCTCACCAGGCCAGCCTTCCCTGCGCAGTGGGCCTCAGCCCACCTTTCCCTCTCCCCCTCAGCCCCTCTCTCCCTCGCGCACCGTCCAGCCGCCCCGTCCCTTTCTTCTTCTCCTTTCTTCCTCCTCCCATGCCCGACTCTTCTGCCATTGTCGAGCGTCGACTGCCACCTACAACCTGGCCACCACCTACCTCCCTCTCCCTCTCTCTCTTCCCCCGTCATTTTCTTTCTTTTTTTAGCCAAACCGGCCCTGGACTAGTCCCGCATGCCTTTCCCCCTTTCCTTCTCCTTCCCCTCCTTTCTCCCTGCCAACCGACAGCCCTGCCACCACTGCAGCACCGCCGGCCAGCCCTGCCCCCTCTCTTCTCCCTCTTATTTTTCTTCATCTCCCCAGCCCTTCATTCCCCATATTTTTCGAGTCCTACTCTTTCCCCTGAGCTCTCCCTTCTCTCCTTCCTTCTTCCCCATTTTTTTCTATTTTCTCTCTACACTGCCGCCCGCCGCCGCTCGAACCACCAAGCCCAGCCCTGCGCCGCCTTCTGCCACCGCCTACTACCACCCTGCACCACTACACAGCCCCTTCGAGCCCTGCACTTCCTCCCTTCTCCTCCTCTTCCTTTTTCTCCCCAGTTTTTCCCCTTACCGCCGAGCCACCTGCAACCGCCCCTACCCCCGCCGTCCGGCCACCTCTGCCGCCACCCAACCCACCGTTCGACACCCTGCAACCCCCTCTACAACCGCCATGTCTTAGTTGGCCGAAACCAACCCTTGCACCCCTCCATTTTTCCCTCCACTTTTCCTTCCTTCTCAACCCTTCCACCTCGACCCACTTCGGCAGCCACCTTCGCTGCCTTGCCGTCGCCGTCTCCGCCGCCCTATGCCGCCGTGAAACCACCCTTAGCCTCCACCTACACCCCCTCTACACTTCTGCACCATTCCCCTGCCTTAGAACCTCCCCTAACCACCTTCTTTTCTAGCCTAAAGACCCTAACCCGAAAATGATAAATCTTGCTTCTTCACCCCTCTTTGAGCCTTTTCCCTTCTCTTTTCTGCATGAAACTAACGCTGCTCATGCAGCGTGAGCTCCCCTTCATTTTAAAAATTATTTGGATAATTTTTAAGGTATAATAGTATTTTATGTTAAGTGTTTTACTAATTAAAATTTATAAAGTTTTATCCTTTTTAACTTCTTATTTCTAACAATATGATGGATATTATTTTTAGGTGTTGAGTTGCTAATTATGCTTGGTAAGATTTGATATTTTGCGGGATTAAGGTAACCGTTAATCCTCCCTTAAATATATGGAAAAACGCATGCTAGCACATTTAGGGTTTAGTATGATTTTATGCATGTTTTGTATGCTTAGCATGATATGTTTATGGTTTCTTATATTGTTTGATAAAAAGAAAAAGCATGATAACTTTTGTGCCATATGTAGGTATGTTAAATAAAGAAGGAGTTGGAATATGGATAGAAATGTTAAACACTTGTTTATGATGTACCATGTTGTTAATGCATGAATGATGTTATTGTTTAAGGGTATTTTAGTAATTATGCTTATGAGGTATATAAATCAATGTGTGTAGTTGCTAATGAGTATTATGTTGAAAAATGACAAGTTGGTGGACTTAGATGATAAAAATGAAGTATTAATATCATTATTTTATGTAGTGTTAGTAAATTCATAAAAATGGTGAATAAAGGGGTTGAATGGAAATTTTATAAGTAAAAAGGGTATTTCGGTAATTTTATGAGTAAAAGGGTATGTTGGTAATTTAAAAATAAAAGGGTTAAATGATAATTTATAAGTAAAGGATAAAATTGTAAGTTGTGAGAAAGGAGGGTAAAATGGTAATTTTGGAAGTAGGGGTAAAATAGTAATTTTGGATGAAGGAGGGCACTATGGTAATTTTGGAGGTAGAGGGGCAAAATCGTAATTTCATAAGTAAAGGGTAATATGGTAAATTTTATAAGTGAATGGTGAAGTGGTAATTTATAAGTAAAGGGGTAATATGGTAATTTGAGAAAGAAGGGCAAAATGGTAATTATGTATGGAAAGATAAAGATGGTAATCTTGGATGTGAAAGGGTAAAATAGTAATTTTGGATGAAGGAGGACACTATGGTAATTTTGGAGGTAAAGGGGCAAAATCGTAATTTCATAAGTAAAGGGTAATATGGTAAATTTTATAAGTGAATGGTGAAGTGGTAATTTATAAGTAAAGGGGTAATATGGTAATTTGGGAAAGAAGGGTAAAATGGTAATTTTATAAATAAAAGGATATTATGGTAAACTTGGGAGTAAGGGGTAACGTGGTAATTATGATAACGACAAAAGATAATTTAGAAATTAAAATTATGATTGTAGAAGGGCAATTGGATAAGTATGATGCTATAGAAGGGTAATTTGGTAAATTCACCAATTAAAGGGCATTATGGTAATTTTAAATATGGAGAAGGGTAAAATTGGTAATTGTAATTATGAAGAGGGGTAAATTAATTATGAGGAAAGTTAATTTGGAATTTATGATCATTGAAAAGGGTAAATGGCAATTAAAAATTAATTGAGAGAGGTAAAATGGTAATTATGATAAAGGAGAAGGGCAATTTGGTAATTTGTTCAACTAAAGGGGCAATTTGGTAATTTAGCCGATAAAAGGGTAAAGTGATAATTGTTTAACCAACTAAAGGGGCAAAATAGTAATCATGATAATGAAGGAGGGTGATTTAGTAATTTATCCAACTCAAGGGCAATTTTGTAATTTTAATAAAGGAGAAGGGCGACTTGGTAATATATCCAACCAAATGAGAAATATGATAAGTGTAGTAATTATGAGGGGTGAATGGTGATCTAAAAAGTGTAGGGGATAATCTTAGTAATCTAAATTGGACAAGGGGTAATTTGGTAATTATGTAACCTAAAGGGTAATACGGTAATTTGGCGAGTAAGGAATGGATACTTAACAATTATATAAGAAAAGGGAAAATGAGTAGTTTGTACCTAACATGCCTTTGAGATTGTGGAATATTAATATGATTAAATAATGCTGATTAGCCAAGTAAGAGTATCTAATGATTAGTATGGCTTTGATGGTTTCTCTGTGACATCCTGGATAATCCTCTGAATAAGAAACGATTAATGATATCGAAACGATTGAAAGTGAATAAGTATCGGATTATCGTGCTTTTTGTGATCACCTTAATTAAGACACTATTACTTAAAGTGAAAGACCTCGAGATCGGGAATGGTGACTCCTTAGGGGTCGCTACCCTAAGGACGTGGTTTAGTCCACGATTATTCTGGTATTTGCTGGTGTGCCTTTGTGTCCCATCCAGGCCCTATATCTTACTCTTCCTAGCTCTACGGACCTAGTTAGGGGGTATGCATACTTATGGATTAGGTGTCCTTGTCGGTAGGGTACTGAGTTAGCTTTATGCACCAGTACGACCAGGGTACCTTTGCGTCCTTGGGTTCATGGTTAAAGGGTACTGAGTAACTGATATGCACCGGTACGACCGGTGTACCTTTGTGTCCCGGGTTATCGATCTCCCATTCGAGGCAAATAAATATGATTGATGTGCTGATTAAAGAAAGGAAAGATACTATTATTGAAAGTGAAATATTAATGAGCCGGGCCCAGATGATTATGATATTGAGTATCGGTCCACCGGTTATAATAGTGGCCAGGTGTGTTCTGCCCTGTGTGTTTATCTTCCGGTCCACAGGCAATAATAGTGGTCAGAGGCGTTCTGCCCTGAGTGTATACCTTCCGGTCTACCGGCTATAATAGTGGGGTTCTCGTACTCACATGGATATAAAATATGATATTGATGGATTAATGATGGAATAATGGCTTAAGGCCAGAATGTACTGATCTTACACTATGACGTGGCTTAAGGCCCAAAGTATCGATCGTGACTTATAAATTATTATGTATGTTATTGTTATGCATGCACCTCATATTATTTATGTGTGTAGTTTGCATTATGTGTCGTATGTGGGCCTATCTTTAAGTGTGGTATTAAAGGGTTACTCAGTACCGTAGTACTGAAGGGATTCCCTTTATGGGGCCCCTGCCTATTCAATGGGCAGTGTCCTTGTAGGTATTTTCAGGTGCTATTCAAGTGGGTTACGGGAAGGAGAGTAAGGAATCTTCCGGTATCGTTAGCTTTTTCTCTTTCTCATTTAAATTCTTGGTTTTAAATATTAACGTTGTTAAAGTAACCACCGTTGGTGGATTTTATTCTTGTGAACGATTTGATGCACTACTCTGATTTGTGTGTGTTGAATTTCTTTCAAGCTGTATTTCATTTTCTTAGCCTTAGCACTTGGTACTGGAACGGTATGAGTAAACCGGTCTGGTACTAAGTGTGGCAGTAATACTCCCAAAGTTCACGTTTTATTTATCTGATTCCGCAATTATCTTTTAATAAAACGAAATTTTTCAGTAGTGAATTTTGGGGGTGTTACAGTTTAGGGGTCACTAAGTAAATTAGGATATGCTATGATGTTGTTCTTATAAACATGCAGGAAGTGCTTAATTATTGATTAAACATGAAAATGTGTGTTTGGTTGTTCTAGAAGTGTATGCTAGGATTTTATGTGTAAAATAGTCATTTAGTGTGTTGAGTAAATTAACGTCATGATCAATGGTCCAATTATGGTGTGTTGCTCTTTTTATGGCTTGTTGATGAAATAAAATAGAGTTTATGATGTAAATTGATGGTAAAAGGGAGCCTTATCCTTAAGGGCATTTTGGTCATTTTGACCTAAGGTGCCTAAGTGTAAGTATTGGAGCTTAAGATGTCCTTAGTGGACTACTAATGTTGACATTGACAATAATTATAATTTTAGTTACTTCATAATGTTGGAAATAAATAAAAATGGTTAATTATGTGATTAATGTGTGCTCCTCATGGTCACCCTAATTAAAATACTAATACTTAAAGTTAAAGACCTCGAGATAGGGAATGGTGGCTCTTTAGGAGTCGCTATCCCAAAGACGTAGTTTAGCCCATGATTATTTTGGATTTTGCTGGTGTGCCTTAGTGCCCTAGCCAAACCTTACATCTTACTCTATTTAACTCTACAGACCTAAATAGGGGATATGCATACTTACAAATCAGGTGTCATTATTGGTACGACACTGTGTGCCTTTGTGTACCAATGTGACTAGGGTACTTTTGCGTTCTTGGGTTAATAGTCGATAGGATACTCTGGTACTCTTATGCACTAGTATGACAGGTGTACCTTATCATCTCCGGGTTTGTGATCTCTCCCTTAAGTAAATAAAAGGGAATTGTGTGCTAATTAAATGGAAATACACTAATTACTTACAACGAATACCATGTGGGTTAGGACCATATGTATTATATTTATCGGTCCACAGATGAGAATAATGGTCAGAAATGTTTTGCCCTGGGTTGTATTATATTACCATTCCATTGGTGATAATAGTGGTCAGAAGCGTTCTAAAATGGATCAATTTTGTTTACCGGTCCACTGGTGAGAATAGTGGTCCAGAGCATTCTATCCTGGATTGTATCATATTTACCATTCCACCAGTGAGAATAGTAGTCAGGAGCGTTCTACCCCGGATTATACTGTATTTACTGGTCCACCAGTGAGAATAGTGGGGTCTTCGAACCCACATGGATATAATTCGAGAGATGACTAATAATGACACTAATGGCTTGAGTCTAGATAATAATGAATGAACTAATATGACCTACTAATGTGTATGTCAATCTTATTGTGATGTTTTTGAGAATCTTGTGGGTCGATTATGCAAGTTGCACTTCCTGTTGAGGATGATGTGACTTTCTAATTATACTACAAAGAGCATCGCTTGGATGTTCCACTGGAAAGTTCTATTATTTCTAAGCGAATAAGCATTCGAGGCATATGATCTTGATGCATGTAGCTATCCAAATGATTATTGCATTTCAATTAATATATTTATTATCCCATGTTCATGTTTTCGATGTGTTTCATCTGATGTGTTGCATGCTAGCCTTACTTATTAGTCTCGCATAATGGGTTACTCAATGCTATTGTATTGAAGGGTTCATTTTTTGCGCCCTTACTTATTTGATACGTAGTTGTATTTGCAGGTTAACTCACAAACGCTATTCAAGATTTACTCTTAGATTAAGAGTGTAGGACTATCTGGAAAAAGTTTATATATTTTCCTTATAATCCCTTGTATTCTCTTTCTACTTACTTTATTTTGTAAGCACGGTTAGTGGGTTGTATCTTCTATATTCTAACTATTATGCTACTTTATTTTATGATTATATCTTTGAGTCTATAAAAAGTACATTTTTAGCCTTAGTACTTGGTATCGGAAACCGATCCGGTACTAAGCATGGTAGTAGTACCCTAAAAACTTACTTTATCTACTTCCATATATAACTTTTAAAAATGAAAATTTTCAGTTATTATAAAAACTTTCCTTAAACAAAAGCACTCAACCTGTGAAATCTTCAACTTTTAAAACCTTAAAAACACAAGTTTTAACTTAGAAATTCGTGAAAATGTTTTATAAATTCAAACTTCAAATAGAAGGAAAAGGATGAACATACCACACCTAAAGAAAAAATAGAGGATACTCAGCTGAACTACTCAATATTTTTCCTAAATCTAACTCTTTTTTGCTTAATAATTAAAATAAGAGGGAGCTAGATAAAAGATCAGAGGAGTGAAAGAATAATTCAACTGTAAGGCTTGAAGTGCAGAGGGAGGAGGTGAATACTAGAGAAATTAGGTATTTTTGGTGGTTGAAAGAAAAGTAAAAAAAAAGGACCGATTAGACCTATTTATAGGCAATAAATTAATATGAATCACAATGTGGTCAAAAAAAATTGAAAACCCTAATTCTCACCATTTGAATTCTAGTTAAATGGACGAATTTTGTCCAAGATACGCTAATCAATTCTCCAAAACTCAAATGATGATTATGGAGAAGTGTAGATCAATTGGTCTAGAAATGTAGTTCATAAGATGGGTAATAGGAAGGTCAGTGTGGAAAGAATATCCCAACTAAGCATAATCGTGTCTGAGATAAAAGTAGTGATCTCAGAATGTGAAGATGAGAGAGGTGGAAGAATATAAAGCAGAGGTCATCCCCCCTAATTGTCCAAATTGACACCTTAGATAAATCAGTGGTAGTACTTTTGGTCCAAATACATTATGAAAAAGGCTAAGAATCTATTAGGAACAATTCGGCATAGGTTAACAAGGTTCCATTTCAGTATAAGAAAGTTTATCAAAAATTGAGTTTCAAAAACATATCCAACTCAACAAACTAGCCTATACATTTAGCCTACCAGTTAATGATTCTACATACTAGTTAATCGATTTCCCAACTAGTGGATAGATATGCTCGAGTAAAAACTATTTTGCTAAAATAATGAATCAGCCAATTGGTTTATGGAACCAGTCAATCTGTTAAACTAAAAAAAACTCATTAAATTTAATTTTCCAACCTCATTCCAAATCTAACTTTTCCTCAAAACAAATCATAATACAAAATTAAAATCAAACACCAAAATTTGCATAATCTCTTATTCAACAATTTACAAAAAGACGGGTTATTATAATAGTAGGTCATATGTTTGCACCATATGATAAACTTTATATAAAAAACTAATCATACTTAAATAAGTAAATTGATAAATTGGAACAAAAGAACATCTTTATGCCTCTTTATTCTCCCTTTCCTAATGCTTTTGTCTATGATTTCTGATTCTTCAATCATTCTCGGCAAATTTTGAACTCCGTTTTTCAATTATGGTGAATTATCATTCTCTTCAAATATCCCCAATAATTTTTTGTGTTCACTCTTCTTTAATTCTATCAAAGTTTCATCCACAATCAAATTTGTTGTTCGAGTTTGTTGGTTCTATGATTTTGTGTTGAGATAATTTGTTTTATGAATGTTTGCTGATATTTTTTGATATCTTTGCTTTTGAATTGTATGTTTTCATGAGTTGAATTTGATTTTGCTATTTTTAATTTTTGTGAAGGTTATTTTGCTAAAATGTGCAAAGTACTTTAAGTTAATGATGGCATATGTATATGATAATGGCAAAAGATATATGTAATCTTAGTGAAAGATGGTATGAACTCTAGTATAATTTTTTTATTACATTCAACTTTAGCGAAATATATGCCTATCTTTGGTGACAGATATGTACATAACTAATGAAATTTAATTAGAACAATTTTGAAAACTTTCAGAAAAATAATGATGAAAGATGTTTCAAATATTGGTGAAATTTTAGGTAGATAATGGTAAATATATATATATGAAGAGTTACAATGAAAGATCATATTTTGTAAGAGAATGGTTAAATTTACGTAGTTAATGTAACAATATAAATTTTACTACTAAAATTTTTCACTTTATAGTGATAGCTTATAACCAAAATACTGGGTGTTACTACCATAATCGATGTAAATCTAGTTTACCATAATAATATCACATCAATCACAAGGCTAAAACTAATAAAAGTAAAACCGAGTAAATAAAAAAGAGAGAAGGTTTATAAATGTAAATATGAGTTTGAACTCTAACTCTAGGGTATAATAACAAAATACAATAAAAGGAATACCATGGATTGAAGAGTCTAAAAGTTACCAAGGTAAAAATATTATGTGAATAACATAATTCTTCACCCAAACACCCAGTATAAGAAAAATCACTCATCCCCCTACAAAGCATCATAGGTAGAAAAATCATCCAATTGGTCCTCAAAGACATGTGCAAAAACATTAGGTCATTTGCTCGTGGGAATGAGCAACACTCATAAAAAAGATTGTTAGTACACTACATACTGATCAAGGTGACAATATTGTCAAGTCAGGAATATAGTTAAAACACACACTCATAGCAGAGGATAAATACACGTATGAAAACCATAAAGTATCACAAAGCAAGTACTAATCTAGGTATCTTTATTAGATATAATAATTTTTATTCTTTTATTTACGTTGAATTCAAGGATCCCACTATTCTTAAACTGATGAAATGGTGTGAAGAACCTTTTAAGAATAACACAGTTGAACCACTATTATCGTCTAATGGGATGGACCTATCACCTCTTAGAGGAAAATTCTCCTGAGTTACTATTCTCAAACCGATGGAACAATCTAAATTACCTCTCAGGGAAAACATACTCAACCTACTATTATCGTCTGGTGGAATGGACCAAACACCTAGGTCCTAACTCACGTACTCTTCCACTTTAAGTCATTAGTATCTTATCTATTAGGTTACTTTCCTCAAATCATATTCTTTTTTATGTTGAGCATAGGGCCACACTATTTTTAATATGGTGGAACGAGCTAAAGCTCCTCTCATAAACAACACATCTGAACCACTATTATTGTCCAGAGGAACTGACCCAACACCTCGGCCGGACTCACGTGATATTTCACTTAAAATGATTAACATGTTATTCATTATTGATTTAATAAGTAGAGAATATTTTCAAAGCATGTAAGGCTCATCACGACATCATAAGGTCATTCTCTAGGGTTAAGACCCTTATATTTTCCAAAACCCTAATTTCACACCTTTATCATAACTCTTCTTCTGTTACTCTTTTAAACACCAAAATTAGTACAAGTTCCTCAAATACTATTATTATCAATATACTCAAAATTCAAGGCCTAAATATAAGGTCTAGCACATGCGATAATATCCCTATCTCAAAAGTAACTATTTTTGGGGCTTATAAACCCTAATTTCACAAATCTATTATAACTTTTTATGTAGGGATCATACAATCATCAAATTTAATATACATTCCAAGAACACTAATAATATCAACATATTCAAATTTTTTGTTCTAACTCTAGTGTTTCACATATGTGATAATATCCTTCTCATTTTAAGATTGTTATTCCTAAATCAAACAATTTCAATGCTTTATTAAACTTGGGTCATTCAAAACTTATCAATTCCTTAGAATATTTTAGATGATATAAATCCTCAATAAACTATAATTCTCATATTAAACCCATATTGACCAAAATGCCCCTATCAATAATAAAACCCTTATTTCATGCAAAATTGTATATGTATCATAACATTATTTCTAAATCCTCTACTTATCTCTGTATGCTTTATTATTCTCATTTCACACTCATCATAACTTAATAAACCCATAATACAATCATATTTTGCACTGAGGATTTTCCAAATAAAATAACGATATCATATAATATTTACTTACTCATTTATCATATGATACCAACCACATATCATAGCATTTAATATTTATATATTAAATCACATGATAACAATAACATGGTATAACAAACAAACATGCATAACCTTTAGTAACCAAAAACCCTAGACTACAACAAGTATCTTTACAAAAATGACTCTGGTCTAATAGCATACAATCCTATTCCACCTCTTTCGGAACCTAGAAAAAATTACCAAAGAAATTATAATAAAATGCCATTAGGATTAAACCATACAATTATGGAAATGTTAAGGAAATGTAAGGGTGAAAGAATAGAGGAAAACTAAACCAAGTAAAGTGGGTGATTAGGAAACTTACACAACCAAAAGGAGAGGAACAATAGCAAGTGTCGAGCCAAGATGGATAATAATGACACACGTTGTTGTTGCTAGGTGGCGAGGAAAGACCAAAGTGTCCAAATCAAGGGGCAAAGAAATGGTAGAAGTGGAAAAAGGTGAGGGTGTACAACGGTGGGGATGACCGAAGGTGGAGGGTGTGCATCGTTTGGCATTATTAGTAATAATAATATTCAAATTTAAAAGTATGGAGACCAAATCTTAAATATCATAGCTAAATGAATTTATGCTTTATCCTCAAAACATTTTTACCCTCTTAAATGAAACCCAATATTATAAAAAATCATCTCTCAGGATAAAAAAAAATCGCCCTTATTATAAGTAATACTCCAATATAATAAGACTTCAGTAAACACAATTTTATACTTTGTACTCAAATAGGAAATAGAGATGCATCATGTTTTTTTATTGGACCATTCATTTTCCAAATTATGGAAAGAATAAGGGAGTTTTTATATGTACACCTAAATTACTAACTTCACACCCCTCAGAACCCCATTATTTTTACCATTTTAGCCTTTTCATTACTTTACTCGTCTTCTATTCACTTTTCTTTTCGCTCTTCTCCTTCATTAACCTTTAAATACAAAAATTATGAAAGAGGATAATAATGATAAAAATTTTTTATTGAGGAAGAGCTTAACGAAATAATGGTAAATCATATGTTTTTCTTTTAAATTTAGACCTAATGGGTAAGTGACTCTGATACTCCCATTTCCTTTGAATAATATACCCGTTATAGGGTAAGGTTAATGGGAAACTCTCCCATCAGAGGCTAAGTCTGATGAGATTTTCATATGTTAAAATATGTATTTGAGGGACCATTCACTCATTGATCTTATACTCTTGCGGATAAATTACCCAAAAGTTCTTCTTTCATAAATTTTTATTTTTTATTTTTATATTTATGTATTTCTTTAAAAATTTTATTAATTATAGAATCAAGATTCACCTAATACTAATTGGAGTGATTTTTTTGTTACAAAACGAGAATTTTAATGATTGTGATTCATTAATTTAGTGGGTTAAAAAAAGGGAAGGCCACGTAACATGGTTTATGGTATCAAGAGGTCAAAAAAAAAGGTAAAGTTTGGATCTGTTGTAAGATAGATGGTACATATAGAAGATAACCTTCAGTAGATCCAAAAAGTGCTTGATCTACTAGGTCTAAAAAGTGATATTGTAAATTCAAGATATATGGTAGAAAATATGCTTGTGATGGTTAGAGACCAGTGGTAAAATGTGGTCTACATGATTATAGATTAGGAACGTACTTGCAGGGGCATTCATTTTCTTATCGATTATTACCTAAAAAATATAGGTTGGTGCACGGAATAACCCTGCTAAATGTTAAACCAAGGGAGATTATTGACAGGTTGAAATAGGGTGACGGGACAATACTGCAATGTTAAGGATAATCTACAATACTAGATATAATTTAAGGTGTAAAGCTTGGTAGGCAATAGAGTCATTTAACAATTATTACACTTCATAAAAACCGATAAGAATTATTCATGGCATTGTCGATTGCCCGAATCGAATGTGGTTAATTATATTGTATTTTTGCACCCAAATTATATTTCTTTGTTGTATGTATTTCCATATATCATTTGTTTGGATTGTACATACAAAACCAATAAGTATAACCTTCTTTTCTTAGAGGTCGTTGGTTGTGTGTCTAGTGGTAAAATTTTTACTATTGTATTAGAATTTATGATTAAGGAAGAGGAAGTTAAGTATGATTGGATACTTGATAAAATAAAGAGATTGATGGAACCTTATGAAACACATGTGGTGATCATGGATAAGAAATTGAGACTGACACAAACAGTGCCCAAAGTCTTTCATAATACATTACTCTTCTTATGTAGATGGTACATTATTAAAAATGTTCTCTCATGCTATGAAAAATATGGGAAGTATAGCATTAAGAGAACATTTCTTAGGTAAATGGATGAAGATTGTACAAGCAACTACAATTGAGGCATATAAGAATGAGCTTCAACTTATGCACGTCAAATGGGTTAAATTTCTCCATCTAATACGATATGTGTATGAGAAATGGTTGAATCCATATAAGGAAAAAAAATTTCATGTGGGTTGATAAAAAAGTTCATGTTAGCACTCATACAACCAATAGGTATATTTTTTTAACTTATTACTAAATAATCATTACTTATATTTAAAAATTCTAATTGTAGGGTAAAAAATGTGCATGGTAAGATGAATAAATATATATCATCATTGCATATGAGTTTTAACACATTATGTACAATGATTGACACATTAAAAAGACTCTAAATTAATAAGTTGAAAAAATCTTGAGCATTCATAAGTTATTATTTCTCATTACTCTACAAATGACATATTGTTCAAGGAGCTCATATTTGTTGTACATCGTAAAGCATTAGACTTGATTAAAGAGGAGAGCAAGAGGTATATTATGATTTATTCCAACCCCTTTGGATGTAGGTGTTACTTCATGTTGACACATGGTCTCCCATGTGCACATAAGATGTTTTGTAATATCCCCAAATTAGTGGTAGATAGTGGAAGCTCAAAAGAATTGATAAGGCTGCCTACATCAACATGATATACCTTCTTTTTAGGATATATATCCTTAAAGAATTTTATGGCTAAACATTATTGAATTGGAGCAATTTAAGGATGGGTGATATTCTAGGAAATTTCCCATGATGTATGTGAGTTGATGAAAAAGTACGCTAAAAAAGACTCATATTGATTTGTGAGGTTAGCCATCATTCCTAAAAGCACTCACACTAACTACCAGTGGCTGGTTGTCTAGGGTGTTACATATTTTGTTAAGAATTAGATCATCAACCCATTTTCTTATTGGCAGTGCATCAATTCTAGAAGACTTTCACTTTATCAAACCAAGTGAATAAATTTTTTCTTTCAATGATTCAATTATTGATCTATCTATATATCCCTATGCTTCTAACGTTATGTATAAGGTGCAAATAAAGCTTGACCATTCACCATCATATCTACGATACTATTCTAATCTTTTCAATGAGATTTTCAAACACATTACTACAAGTTTGGTAGAGCTAGATGTTAAACAAATAAATTTCACCCTAGTAATAGCATAAAGAGATAAAACTTAGAGTGGGAGAACACAATGCATGTTTATCCAAAATCACTTAAGGGTTGATGTCAATCAAGTTGAGGATGTGGTCATTCATCTCTTGTTAGGGGTTGCTCTTTCCTTAGTCAATCTAATCAAAGAAGAAGTAGTAGTGGGAGGCATAGTACTAAGAGGACACATCAACTTATCTATGATTTTCTCTAGTCCTATGATATTGATATAATGATGCTCTTGTGAGTGAAATCATAGTGTGATGTTATGGGTAATGGAAACTATGGGTTTAGAGTAATTGCACTACAAATCTTGGGTAGCATGGAATGATAGTCAAATGTTAAAGCTACAATGTATAGGAAATTGGTGACTCATTAAGAGTTATATGAGTATGTTTTAGTAAATCCTACTACCAAAGACATGCAACACCTGATAAATTAGAGGAAATTAGCTTCAATGGAGAAATGGTGGTAGCTACTTGAATTTGGATTTTATTCACAACAATGTATAATGTGGTATTCATTTTCTTGAGTCATCTAGGGTTAATTTCATATTTACTACATAGTGCTCCGCCTAACAACGAAAATCCTAATTAAATCATTACCACCTTAACTGTGAATAATTTTTCTCACTATATATCTATATTTCTCTTACTCACACTAACAATGCATACATTTTTCTTTATAATATATATTAATCATACTAATTTGATGATACTTTATATGCTTACAGTTAATCCTGATGGAAAACACAATATCATGTTGATTCAGTGATACATACATGTTGATTCAAGCACTTTTGGATGAGAGGAGCCATATCATGTTCACATTCAGCTCTATCAGAATTGAATGGGTATGGGTGCCAACTAAGGGGGCTTTGGTTGAAGATTTGTTGTACTCTTCTTGTTGATTAATATGTTGATGAATTATTAACTACATATTTGTTATCTATATTATCTACATCGATCAACTATTATAGTGTATACATAAAAATTACTAAAAAAAGTTTGCTGTAGAAACATAAATTAGCAAACAAACAAAGTTATAATAGTTTATGCAAATTTAAAATAAAAATAGAAGCAAGATAAAGAAAAAAACTACTAACTATCCTCAACACCATCACAAGTAGGGGGTTGCTCAACCTCTTCTTCACTGAAGGAGAGTGTTAGTTGACCCATTTGGAAGTATATATCCCTAATCCTCTAAAAAATATGATCTATCCATTCCCCTCTTTTCTTATTTAAACCAATGGTGATATCCACCAATTAATTGGTTATTAATTTCCACTTTTGATAGGAGATAGTCATTATCAACTACGCTCGCTAAAGCTTATATATGATCTACTATTGGGTGGGTTTGAAGAAGGAGCCATTGAAGATAATCATGTACTGAATCAAACTTATAAAGACATATGTTCCATATACAACTAAAATTCACCAAATGATAATGCCACACATATCATAATGATGCACAATTAGAGTAATTCACCTTATACTTTTTGATGAAAGCATTGTGGTAGAATCCTTAGCCTGGCATAATCAAAGCATTAGGGATGAACTAAGATAAACCAAACTATCAAGGATACTCAATATGGAATGTACAAATCCACAAAATCCATGAAGTGTATACCACCTTGGCATGTTATCATACACTATAACAATGCCAAATCATTAAGGAAGGGCATGAAGTCAATCTATGAAAACATGCAAAGCATAGTTAATTATTTTTCAAAAATTTACTATAATTGAAAAATATACAATATATGACTAACTGAATAAACCATCATTATGTCAAGACAACTATGGTATTCAATTTGGCCTTCAAACAACTCAGGATCACTAGTCTGACGGGTATTATCTTATCCCATTGCTTCAGTGGTGTCTAATGTACTATAGTTACAAAAAAATGTGTGATGAAAGCAAGGAAAATATTTATAGATCCATGTTTATGCACATTTACCACACTTAAGTAATAAATAACACTAATAATAAACAAAGATACATAAATTAATAATATTACCTATAAAAGTGTAACATAACCCCTAGTTACCCACACCAGGTTTTCGACGCTATCCTAAGCTACTTATATAGAAATGTTAAAACATCAAATAAGATAGCTATCTTACCTAGTATATCTATATCTATTACTAATATCAAGATCAATAAAAGAGCATAATTGTCAGACTTATCTATGAAAAGTGTGTAAGATAAAATATACCACAAATAAAATTGGGCATACATCTCATCATCATCAACGCGCGCTATCATAAGCTTATAAATTATGTCATATCAACGAATTGATAAACCCTTTAAATAAGCCCTTATAATAACCACCTCACTATCTCAAACTCATCAAATAGATGAGTAACTATAGAGACCACATCACTATTAGTGGGATCACCTCACTTTCACACTCAATGCGACTATAATTAAGACATAATATATAAATAACATTATGTAGGGTAATTGTAACCTTGCCAAATAAAAATTGGAAGTTCTTTGTATCCATGTGCCACCTCTTAACAAAAAAGGATATAAGCGGGCAATCATGGTGGCTAAAGTAGGTGTCTCATGGGTATCTCAACCCACAACACATAGTTTAATCAAAGGCATTGCTCATATCAACATGTCACAAGGTAGTTTTTGAAGGCTCTTTATCCTTAATTCAATCCTTAGGTTAGATATTGGTTCCTATAACAAAAAGAAGATTATAATTATTAATGACATGACAAAAAAAATATAATTTGATATATACAATAATATAAGTTACCTCGTCAATATTCCATATAGTATATGCTACATGGTCTTTGAAGCCTGTCACTAGGTCAAAAATCTATGGACCACCACTTATAGGTCCAGCCAATTAGTAATCATTAGTGGATGATGAAGAAGATCTTGCTACTTGGCTAGAGGCACTTGTGCCAACATCAAATCCCATCTCAGCAACATCATGACCTTCTTCTTGATGTGCATTATATATATTTTAAGTACACGTATCTTTACCACATATTACTCCTCCAACCACTTTAGCACGAGGAATAACTCTTTGCTTGCCACCCTTGTGGTAGTAGAAGTAACAAGCCTAATATATTTACCCTTACTAGCCATCTACAAATTATAATTGTTGCTTAAATTACGTGGATTTAGAGAGATGCATATCAAATTGAGATTAATAAGATTCTACACAATTGGAAACACTCACAAAAAATAGAATAATTTAAGAAAAAGTAAAGATTTTATTTGTGCTCTTGTGTAATTACAATATTATTAAATCGATCAATCATTCAATTACAAAAATAAAAAAATTATATTTGAAGGGAGAATTCTATGGAGAAGAAGAAGAATTTGTGGCACACAAAACTCAACATCTAGGGTTTCAATATATCTCCTTTTATAGATAGAAAAAAACCCTACTAAGCAAAATAATGTATTTCGAAAATAAGAAAAAACATGGTTTGTATTTTTGAAACATGGGGACCCTATATTTATTTCCTTGCCTTTGACCTTTTCTCAACAAACACATCAAAAATGCCTCAAATAAACACGGTATGTGTCAAATTACACACCCCTAGTGTTTCATATATATGGCTCCAAATGACACCAAACTTTTCCAACACATGCACGAACTAACACAATGTTATGATGTATTCAAATATCCAATTAATTATCACAGTTCTCCGCCTTGATGCAGTATTTATAATGCATAAAATGTAAAGAACTCTACAAAAACCCTTGGCCCAACAAAGGACCTCATAGCCTATGAACACCAATCAAGTCTGATAAACTCTCAAACTTACCAATGGTCAGTGGTTTTATTAGCATATCAGCTGGATTATCCAAAGTATCCACTTTTTCCAACACAACTTTGCCTACAACCATGGTACCTCAGATAAAGTGATACCTGATGTCAATTTTCTTTGTTTAACGATGGAAAGAAATATGATTCTTTGCTAAATAGATAGCATTTTGGCTATCATCACAAACAACTAGAGTACCATAACCAAATTCCAACTCTCGTACTAATCCACCAAGCCACAAGGATTCCTGAAAATCCTTTGTCAAAGCCATATATTCCACTTTGCTAATGGAAAAAGCCATCACATATTGCAAAGAAGGCCTCTAGCTAATGGCTGAACCACCTAGACAGAAAACATATTCATTGGAAGATCTCCTTTTTTTAAGGTCTTCACTATAATCAGAGTCCACAAACCCAGCAAGCGAATCAATTGATCTTCCATACTCAATACAATTTGATGTCATTACTTCAAATACCTAAGGATCCATTTTACTGCTTACCAATGAACATTTTCCAAATTATCCATATATTGACTCACAACGCTAACAGCTTGAGTAATATTAGGTCGGGTACACACCATAACGTACATGATACAACCAATAGCATTCGAATATGGAATAGTTGACATGAACTCCTCTTCCTCTTTAGATTTAGGACAATCTAAAGTAGATAATTTGAAGTGAGTGCTAATCGTATTGGCATCTATTATATAAAATCACTCTAGCACCTTGTTCACATAGGACTCATGTGATAAGTACAAACATTTATGCTCATGATTTTAAATGATCTCTATGCCAATGATCCTCTTTGTAGCTCCAAGATCCTTTATCTCAAACTCACTCTTCAACATTAACTTCACCTTATCAACATCAGACATATCTTTTGCTACAACAACTATATCATTAACATATAGCAAAAGATACACAAAATAGCTACTCTCCATCACCTTTAAGTACATATGTCCATCATATTCACTCCTGGAGAAACCATGCTTAAGCATAAACTAATAAAATCATTTATACCATTGTCTAGGAGACTACTTCAAACCATACAGTGACCTCTTCAACAATCACACATGATGATGCATCCCTTCAACCACAAACCCATTGTGTGTTCATATGAAAATCTCCTCCTCGAGCTCACCATATGAAAATGAAGTTTTAACATCTAAATGATCCAACTCAAAGTTATGTAAAGTCACAAGTGCAAGTAAGGTACAAATAGAAGTATGTATAACTATAAGAGAAAATACCTCATTATAGTCCATGCCTAGAATTTAACTGAATCCACATGCAAGTAAATGCGCCTTATACCTCGCTCTATTAACCCCTGGATTTCCTTATTTGAACTTGTACACCTATTTGCAATCAACAATATTTTTCTTCCTCGATGCCTTCATAAGTTCCCATGTTTCATTCTTCAATAAGGACTCCATCTCCTCCTCCATAGCAGCACACCACTTAGCAGAATTAGTACTCTTAACAGCCTCTGAGAATGATGATGGCTCATGCATATCAACAACTGCCTTTACACTAGATAAAGCATAGCTGGATAATTCTTTATAACCATACCTGAACAAAGGCTTGACCATCCTCCATCCTCTACCTAGAGCAACACCTATCTGCTCCACTTGTTGTCTGGATGCACCCACTTCAGGAATAGTGGGTCTATTAGAAAGGTCTTTGTCACCAAACTCAACCTCAACCTCCACCTGATCTGAATCACTCTTCTGCTCCACCTCTTTGATGATAACATCATAACACTTAGTCTTCTAACAAAGGTAGCATCTCTACTAGTTAACAACGTGGATATGCTTATATAAATGATGGTAAACTTGAGCCTAGTGCTAAGAAGTGTATCTTTCTTAGTTTTATATCTAGAGTGAAGGGGTGCATTTTATGGGACACAAACCTCTGGTGTCTTCAAATCAATAGACCAATTTGCTGACTGATTTACCAAGTATAGTACCTTATGAACAGCCTTAGCCTAAAAGTCTCTGTCTATCCCTCCCTATGATAATATGCATCGAGCCTTCTTCAATAGGGTTATGTTCATCCACTCAGTCACCTCATGCTATTGTGGTCTTCCAACCTAGGTGCAATGTCTCTATATCCCATGGTCTTGGTAGAAATTAGTGAAACTATGCTCAACAAACTTAAGACCATTATTTATCTTGAGACACGTAACTTGCTTTCTGGTATACTTCTCTATCAAGGTAAACTAGAATTTCAAAATACCAAACACATCATTCTTATGCTTTAAGAAATAAACCCATACATTTCTAGAGAATTCATCAATGAATATGAGCAAGTATCACAAACCACCTGTAGAAAATACTCTCATTAGAGCCCACAAATCTAAATGGATATACTCAAGAAGTCCCCTCGTACTATGCTTCACTATAGAAAAGCTAATCCTCTTCTACTTGCTAAGTACACAGTGCTCACGAAATTCCATATTACCTATACTTTTTCCATCTAACATCCCCCTCTTAGAGAGCTCAAACAGACCCTTGATACTCATGTGCCAAAGTCTCATAACATCTGAATCTAAAAAACTTGACAATGTCACAGTAGTTTTCCCCACAATAATAGAACCCACCAAATCATATAGTGTCTCAACCCACTTCCCCTTTATTGCCACCAAATCCCCTTTTGCAACTCTTAGGGTATCATTTTTGATAACACACCAGTACCCAGTCAAATCTACCAATCCCTTACTATGTGAGTCACCGAAAGTATCGCTATCAAGTAATTAACTATCAATCAACTCTTGCTATAGCAGGGTAGATTTCACATTCTCAAAGAATAATTAGTCCTTCCTATACAGAATAGTCTCACAAAAGTGTTTAAAACTTGCGAGTGAAGGACATAGCAGCATAGTGGCCGAATCTTCGTCGTCTAATTTAATATCCATATTATGCAAATCCATAAAAATAGAGTCAAATTCATCCAAATGACTTTTTAAAGATTGATCATCAGGTAGATTCAGGTCATGAAGCTGACTATTCAATAGTAATTGAATTGATACTGACTTTGTCATTTATAATGACTCCAGTTTTGGCCAGTAGATTATGTTGCCACTTCCTGCAACACTTTGTTTAATAAACATAATTATATAGTGTAAAGGACCTTCAAATATATTTCTTGGAATCTCTCATCCATCGTCGATTCTGGCTTCTTCAAATAATCTGATAGATCTTTTTCCAACCCGTTCCGAATTAGAATTGCCAACATCTTTAATGTCCATAATCCAAAAGTAGCGAATCAATTAAACTTCTCAATATCAAATCTTATACCCATCTCAATAACCAGATCTCTTCAAAAGCACAACTACCAAATTGCTTGAATTTAGAGAGATCCATACCAAATCAATATTAACAAGATTATGCACAATTAATAACATACACACGAAATAGAACAATTAAGGAAAAAGTAGAGATCTTATTCATACTCTTATGTAATTATAATATGATTAAATCAATGGCTCACATAATTACACATATCAACAATTCTCTTTGAAGGGAGAATTATATGGAGAAGAATAAAATTTTAGGGCACATAAAACTCGATGGCTAGGGTTCCAATATATTTCCTTTTATATAAAGAAAAAAACTTATGGAGTAAAATAACGTGTTTCAAAAATAAGAAAAAACACGATTTGTATTTTGGATACACAGGGCCCTCGTGTTTATTTTCTTACCTTCAACCTTTGCTCAACAAATACATCAAAAATGCTTTAAATAAACATGGTTCTTGTTACATTACATGCCCCTCCCCCCTTGTTTCACATATATGTCTCCAGATGACACCAAAATTCTCAGACACATGCATAAATGAACACAATATTATGTTGTGTTCAAATACCCAATCAATTATTACAATAATGATAAAATCATTAATACATATTCTATTATACTAAGTGAAAATATAATATTTCACTCTACTGTATTGTAATATAATATTATTCTCTAATCTAATATAATATAAATGATGCACTACTCTACCAATAATAAGGATATTATATTTAGGATTAGGGTAAAGGGTTTGGGGTTTGTGGGTTTGTGGGTTAAGGGATTATGGTTAAAGGTTAAGGGTTAAAGGTTAAGTTTTTGGGGTTAAGGGTTTATGGTTTGGTGTTTGGGGGTTTAGGGTTCAAGGTTCAAGTTTAATGTTTAAGGTTAAGGGTTTAGGGTTTGCTGCTAATGGTTTGTGGGTTAGAGGGTTTAGTGTTTAGGCTTTAAGTTTTAGGTTAAATGGTTTGAGGTTTTGGGGTTTGTGGTTAATGGTTTAGAGGGTTTGGGGTTGAGGGTTTAAGGCTATGGGATTAGGGCTAAGGGTTTGGGGTCAATGGGTTGACGAGTTATTCACCAGTTAAAGGGAAGGGTGAATGGGTGAACCAAGCATGGGAGATGGGATATATAGGTTAAGTCACCCTTTGAGACATATTACTACCGTGCAAGTCACCTAGTGGTAGGGGTTACTTACAGGTGAGACACTCACTGACTATAGTAGTTCGTCATTCCCAACCTTTATTGTTATGATTCGAAGCACTTATTTAAAAATAATAATACTACAAAACTACTTATTTGTGTTAGATTTATGCATATAAATACTAATTTCAAGAAAATAAAATATGAAATTTGAAAAATGATGCACCAAATCTCACATACTCCTTCAATTTGAAAATAAGGAATTTTAACAAACAAAAAATTGCTAAGTATATCATATATATTGGTACATTTAGATGTAAAATGTTATTAACATCTTGATTATTATCTTAAATGGATGAATTATGCTGATTTGGAGTAGGAGAGGGATGAGAGATGAGGGTCGGTTAAGAGTTGAGGGTAGAAAATATATGACAAGGGTAAAAATGGAAAGAGAGTTTATGTGTGAGTTTAAAATTTGAGGTGTGTAAGGAGATGATGGGAAATGACAATTTATAGTCTTATTCATGGCCATTTGAATAGATATAATTATTTATTAACAATTGTAACTCTTCATATCATTAGGTTTCATTAACTAAAGGTTAAACTATTAGATATATAAAACCATTCAAATTAATTAATCAATAAATAGCAAATTTGGTTTGGCCCGTATGATACCAAGACCATTAGTACATCATGTGACCAAATCTTAACTCCTCTTTTCAAATAATAAAATAATTATAATTAAAATTTTTGGTGTAATATTTTTACCAATAGAGAACTTGTTTTTTAAACAATGCCCTAGTGTGCACATGCATCTAGTTGTGCATATGTATGCTTATTCTATAATTAAGGACACATACCTCTTTCCCAAAGTAATTATGAATAAGGTCTATAATAATTATAAGAGGAAAATACTTTTAAAATTTAATAATTAAAAGAAAATTTATGAAATGATTATTTCAAATATCTATACTTCTCAAATAATAAGTACTATTTCCGTATTAAAAATAATTCCACCTTGTATTTTGAGAATAAATTTTTATCATTAATTTCTTTCGAAGTATAATATTTTATTATATAAAAATATAATTGTTCTTTCAAACTAAAAATAATTTTACAACATTATTTTATATTTTTTTTACTAATATATATTAAAGGATATTAATGATGAAATATAAATATTTTTTAAAATATGCGGCGGTAGTCTTTTTAATAGAGATGAAGTACTATTAATTATACACCAAGAATATGATATTCTAACAAAGGATATATATTCATATTAAAATATATATATCCTTCAAGCACCAAATAAAATGAATTATTTAACTAATAAATAATCTCAAATTTAATTGTTTATTAATTAAACACTATCAAACCAAAATTTTATATTACAATCTATATCATTAAAAAGTAGGTTTCCCTTTGGATGAAATAGATTCAAGACTTTTACATTAAGTACAATTAATTAGCTATGAAATGCAGAGACAACATCAAATGCATAGTGGATCGTAGAGAACTAATGGATTTAGGCCTTTTACAATATATTCAAGTGCCACAATAGATAACAATAACATCACTATACTTAAAATAGCAAATTCAAGATCAAAATTTTATACAATCATCATATTATATATATAAAGACAACCAGTAGTGGATGGTCAAAGTAAGTATTTATGGAACCCATTTTGTAATAACCCAAAATTTTGCTAAATTTAATCTCATATAATTAATATTTTAATCTCAAGAAATTTTTATTTTAGCCTTACCCAAATTCCTTAATCCCAAAATATTAACCTAGTCCAAATCTTTGACCCAGATAATTTATATTTCTTAATCCAACCTTAATTTTGGTAGATTTATATCTTTAATCCTACCTAATTTATCTAATCAAAAATTAATCAAAATACTAACCGCAGCTTATTCCCCTTCTCCTTTTCTTTCTCCCTTTTCCTACCTCCTTCTTGTGCCAAAATACTTGACTCTTATATCTCCTCATCACATGTTATATACAACCCTCGTCATCCTTAGTTGTTGTTGCATGATCATCAACCATCATCCTCAGCCCCTATTGTTGTTTCCTTCATCATCACTTGTCATTCTTCACCCAACACACCACTATCACCATTAACCATCCTCCTTCATCTCTTTCATTAAATTTTCGCTCAACTCCCTCATGCCTCTGTTGCCCTGCCACCCCTTGCCACTACCATCGACCATCACCATCCGTACCATCATATTGTGCATCTCCTTCCCCTGTTTCACATGCCACTTATATATAAACATATATATAGTAATCCATCTCTCTTCCTCCCTCATTTTTTTTTGCCTCATTCTGCTAATTTTTTGTCAAGCAAAACCACTACCTAAGCCCCCTCTCTTCTTCTTCTTCTTCCTTGATTGTTGCTGCTCTATTTTTCTATCACACGCCACCACCATCATCACCACACACCAGCACAACCACCCAGCATCACCCAAAATATAGTGGATCGACCACCAAGACCACCTCATCAGTCCCATTCATCGTCACCAACCATCTCCGTCGATCACCATCATTTTTCCCTCTTCTTTCTTCCCGTCTGTAGCATTTTTGTGAGGCACACGGCTCACACACGGTCTCTCACACTGTGCACCTTTATTTTTCCTTACCATATGCCTATGTATACTATCACGATTCACTCGTACACATTCACACAACTCAAACACTACCTCTGCATGCTCATACGCCCTTTTTCTTTATTACCTGTGTAATATGTTGCATAAGCATGATTGTGCCTCTTCGCAAACCCTATCTGTGCAGGTTCTTAGCTTTTGGCCTAGGTGTGCACCATCTGTCGCATGTTGGTGCAATGCCATCTTTTTTATTGTGCACCCCTTTTTTCTCACCCAAACACCACCAAAATTTTACCATGGTACCACCATACCTTCCACCACACTTCTACGCAACTCAAGCTTCCCTTTGACTCTAGTTATTTTCATTTTTATCCTCCTTTACCTTAATTTTTTCCTCAATTTTATTCTTTAAGCCTAATCGTGTATTATATTGTTTTTGTAGATGATTTTCCAACCATTTTAGAGGATGAGGTTAAGGATTTACGTACATAGAGCCCTGTATCTTTGTTGGTAAGGATACATGTCCCAGCTAGAACTTTATGTGTATGCGTATGTGTTGCTATATTGGGCATGTTATATGATATCTTAAGTAATGAGATTGGGGAAGTGTGATTTTGGTATAATGTTGGAAAGGGTATTCATATAAATAATTGAAGATTTACATTCCTAATGGATATTGGAGATTTATATGTATTGGCATTAAGATTTATAAAGCCTTAGGAGATTATGAACATTTTAACTACCTAAGTGTATGATGGTCATTTGAGGTAATTATGTGGTCGTGATTATGTTATTTAATTGTATATCTTACATATCTATATGAGTCGTGCATGATAATCTTGAATACACAATCAACTCTAATAATATACTAATCATTTAAATTGAAAAGCTACGTGAGTCAGACTGAGGTGTTTATATAGGTCTATTTCATTGGACAATAATATTGGCTCAGGTGTGTTGCCTCTGAGAGGTGCATCAATCTATTCCACTAGATTAAGAATAGTAGGGCCCCAAACTCAACGTTAATAAATATAAAATTAAGGGATAAAGTATTAATGGAAGAGATAATAATCATTTAATGTGAAAGACTACGTGAGTCAAGACCGAAGTGTTGAGTTCGTTCCACCGGATAATAATAGTGTCTCAAGTGTGTTGTTCCTAAAAGGTGCCTTAGACTATTCCATCAATTTAAGAATAGTGACTCGTAAGCATTTTTGTTTTGAGAGGCATTGAGTCTGTTCCATCGGATAATAATAGTAGCTCAGGTGTTTTGTCCTTGAGAGATGTTTCAGACCGTTCCACCGTTTTAAGAATAGTGGAGTTCATGACCTCAACGCAGATAAAAGATTGAAATATGATATATTTATATAGCAATACTTGAAATCAGTATCTACCTGGCACTGTTTTATATTATCTTATGTATGCTTACTCTATTATATTAACTCATGTATTATGTGTAATCTTGCTTTGATTGTAATGTTACCTTACTCAATATGTAGTGTACTTGTAATACGTCAAGATTTTGCTTAATTTAATCCCATATCTTTAATACCATAATCTAATTCTATTCTCAATAAAATCTTATTTTAGCCTTACCTAAATTTCTTAATCCTAAAATCTTAATCAAATCCAAACTTTTAACCTAAATAAATTACCTTTTGGAACCAGACCTTAGTTTCAGTAAATTTTATCACTAATCCTACCTATTTTAGCTAGTTAAATTTATCTAAAAACTAACCCCAACCTTTTCCTTTTCCTTTTCCCTTTCCCTTTTCCTTCTCCCTTTTCTTTCCTCCTTTCTCCTACCTCTTTCAGCGGTGATACTTTACTTATGTTTCGCATGACTTCCAACTTGCAACCATCACTCTCACCCTCTATTGCAGCGATCGGCATCACCATCATCCATCATCCTCACCATCTCGTGATGCTGCTACTATTGCACACCCTTTCCCTTGCCATTTCCATTTTCACTTAACACACACACAACCATCACCATCCCCTACAACCATCATCGTCATCCTCATGCTGCTACGTTACCATTTTCACCCAACACTCCACCCCCTCTTGTCCTTGTGTTGTTGCTGCCATCACCCTCGACTGCACCATCACCCTTTGCATTTGTGCCAGTCTCATACTCCATACATACATACATATATATACACACACACACACACACTACTCTCTCTCTCTTTCTCCCTCATTTTGTTTTCAATTTTTTGCCTATCATCAACACTACCTAGAGCTCCCTCTCTTTTCCTCTTCTTCTTCTTCTTCTTCTTCTTCTTCTTCTTCTTCTTCTTCTTCTTCTTCTTCTTCTTCTTATTCCTCCTCCTCCTCCTTCTCGTGCTCTGTTTCGCACATCTAACCACCATCTTCACCATTGTGCATCACCACAAGCACCAAACACTTCCCAAAGCCTAGTGGACCGACCACCAAGGCCACCCTATCACTCCCCCTCATGTCGAAGTTGTTGTCATCAACCACTAACGCTTTTCCCTCTTCCTTCCTTGGCCATCATGTTTTTTGAGACACACGGCTTGCCCAAGGTCTCACTCACAGCCGTGCACAAAAAAATTTCCTTACTACATGCCCAAGCAATCCAGCATGATTTACCTGTGTACCCTCACACGGCCCGCATACAGCCTGCCGCAAGCCGTGTGAGGGTGTACGGGCAAATCGTGTTATTTTCCTATGTCATTTGTTGGCAAGCAAGGCCATTCCTCTTTGTACAACCTACCTGTGTAGGATCCCAACTCACTGCCAAGGTGTGCACCATCTGTTGTACGCCCGTGCAACCCTCTATTTCTAGCCATACACCCTCTTTTTCACCCCCAAACCTTATCTAAATAGCACCCAAATTTTACTATATCACCATCACACTTCCATACAACTAAAGCTTTCCTTTGACTCTGGTTATTTCTATTTTTACCCTTATTTACCTTAACTTTTCCTTCAATTATTATCTTCAAGCCTAACTATGCATTAAACATATGATTTTCTGACTATATCAGAGGATGAGGTATAAGATTACATGCATAGAGCCTAGTGTCTTTGTTGGTAAGGATACATGTCATTGCAAGAATTTTGTGTGTATGTGTATGTGTTTTTATTAAACATGTGATATGCCTAAGGTTATATTGTGATATGATATCTTGAGTAATGAGATTTCAGGAGTATGCTTTTGGTATAATATAAGATATGGTCTCTATGCAAATAAATGAGGAATTATGCTTTGAGTGGATATTGGAGATGTATATGTATTGGTATTGATATTATCAGACCTTGAGAGAGTATAAGCATTTTTAATTACCTCAGTGTATTATGGTTATTTGATGATAATTATGTGATGCTAATTATGTTGTTAAATTTATATCTTGTATACTCATACGTTCCCTATATAATAATCTTGAATACACTATTAACTTTAATAAGATATTAATCATTTAAAGTGAAAGATCACACGAGTCGAGCCGAGGTGTTTATGTGGGTCCATTCCATCGGATAATAATAGTGGCTTAGATGTCTTATCCCTAAGAGATGCATCAATTCGTTTCATTAGATTAAGAATATTGGGGCCTCATACTTAATGTGAATAAATATACAATTAAGAGATATAGTAATAATGGAAAAGACACTAATCATTTAAAATGAAATACTACATGAGTCAAGACTGAAGTGTTGACTTCCTTCCACTAGATAAATAATAGTGACTCTAGTTTTCTGTCCTTGAGAAGTGTTTTAGATCGTTCCACCGGTTTAAGAATAGTAGCTCATGAGCATTTGTCCTCTTAGAGGAGTTGAGTCCATTCCACCAGATAATAATAGTGGCTCGGGTGTTTTGTTCCTAAGAGGTGTTTCAGACCGTTCCACTAGTTTAAGAATAGTGGGGTCCCTAAACTCAACATAAATAAAGGATTGGAATATGATATAATAATATAGTGAGACTTGAAATCATTATTTACTTGGCATAGTTTTATATTATCTTACGTACGCTTATTATTTTATTTGAATTCATGTATTATGCATAATTCTACTTCAACTATATTGTTACCTTACCCAATGCGTAGTATACTGATTATTCATTTCATGGGTGTTGCTCAATCCCCTGAGTAGACAACTAAAATGTATTTGTGCAGGTCGAGTTCGACCCATTAGACGAGTTTGCAGCCTGTAATGAGTTATATATGGAGGAGTGTCTTTAGAATCAGGGTTATAGGCATAGAGTCATGTTATCTAGTTCATGTATTTACCCAGATACCTTTTTAGACTCTTTGATCCATGATATACTTAGAGTAAATCTCCAAACTTTTATCTAATATTTATAAATGTTCCCTTAATTTCTACTTATGATGCTTTACTTTCTAATTATTTTGCCTTGTGATTGATTTAAAGATGGTATGGTAAGCTAGAATTATGTCAATTACAGCGGTAATACCTAGCTATTTGATTATACGCTTCCACTTAAAATAAAATTTTTCAGTAGCAATTTCTGGGGGTGTTACAAGTTTGTATCAAATCTTTGGTTATGATTACCATATTTTTTTAATTTTAGTTTTCAAATAATCCCTCGTCTGATTTTAATAGTCTTTTCACATTTCAAAAAAAAACGATTTTTTTAAAAACTTGGATTAACTTGTGAGGAATCAATGATGAGTAGATTAGGTGGCCTTTGAAATGTGATTATGTGCATTATGTGTTAATAAGCTTGTCATAACATGTTTTCTATCTTACATATGGCTATCTATGGCACTTAACAACAGCGTGGGTCATCTGGAGGATACTTTTGAGGTATTCATCAAGTTTATTAGACATCCACCTCAGCCTTAGCCTCCATCTCCACCTCCACCTCCACCTCCACATTACCCATAGGAGGCTATCGGAAAAGACTGGCTTAGGAGTGTTACGGGATATCACCCACCATTCTACACAAGTGATGAGGACCCATTTATCAAGAAGGGATGGATTCGGGATATAGATAGGATGTATGAGGTAATTGATTGCCACCTGCTTAGAAGGCGGGCATTGTTGCTTTCTTTCTTTGAGGGGTCGTCGATATCTAGTAGGTAGGTCGTAATGCATAAGGAGGACGATTGATGTCCTAGGAGGAATTTAAGATAGCGATATGTACTAAGTTTTATCCCAAGAGCCTTAAGAAGGACAAGTTGAAGGAGTTCATGCAACTTACTTAGGGATGCATGACAGTGAGGTGATATCACGCCTAGTTCATAGAGCTTTTTATATTTGCACCGGAGATCGTAGCTAGCGAGTATACTATTGTCTATCAGTTCAATCAAGGGCTCCTTTTAGCATCTGTAGAATAATGGGTGTTATGGCTTTTCAGGATTTAACCACATTGTACAAGCAAGTGTGTGTTGCCGCTACCATAGTATAAGACCAGACTTCTATTTTGGGTAAGAGGAAACCTGAGACATAAGGATATGGGGGTCAAATTCAGTTACGAGAAAGTGGACCTCCAAGTTATTAGCCCAAGGTTTAGACTGGTGGGTAGAGCAAACCTAGTGAACCAACGAGATGCTTCATGTGTCATTTTTATGATTGAGATCATGTGGGGTGATACTGGTTCAGTGTAGGATGTGTGATTAGTTGGGATACCAATCTTTTGAGTGTCAGCAACGGTAGGGTTGGTTCCAGTAGCAGAGACCACTTACACCTTAATAACAGGCATATCGACAATAGACATACCAGCAACAATAACTATAGTTTCAGTAGAGAGCATGTGCCCTAGCCAGGGGACAACCAAGGGAGATTCAAGGGAGACAACAAAGGCCTAGCCATTTCCCTTATAAGGGGAAGGACAAACTCAAGGTTTTGGAGGGTATTATATAGGATATCGGGGAGGAAAGGCCTGAATGTCATCATCCAAGCAAAGGCTAATTGATAGTTGGATGTGGTCACTTATATCTTTTCCATCTATTCATTACCAGTGTATGTGTTGTTTGATTCAGGAGCATCTCTGTCTTTTGTGTCTACTACTTTTGTCACTAGAGTTACCTTGTCTTCATCTTCTTCTGTATCTATTTCTGTGATGTTACCTTTTGGGGATAGATTGGATTGCACTAGGCTCTACTCAGACGTGGGGTTAGAGATAGGTGGGATAGAATTTCTAGTAGATTTGGTTAAGTTGAACCTATAAGACTTTGATGCTATCCTAAGAATGGATATGTTAGGGAGATATCAGTTTGTGATAGATTACACGTCAAAACAATTTGTGTTACGAGGACTTCAGGGCACTAGGGTCTTTTATAGGACATTCAAGCCTAGGCCTACGACTAAGGTCATATCTACCCACACGCTATGTTCATTGGTGCAAAGGGGTTACCCTATGCTTTTATGCTGAGTTTAGGAGCTAAATAAGGATGTATCGATACTGGAGGATATCTTGGTGGCTCAAGAGTTTCCTTATATATTTTCAGAGGAGATAATAGGTATGCCATCAGTACGTGAAATAGATTACACCATTAAGTTGGCACTAAGGGCGAAGCTTGTTTCAAAGGCACTTTATCGGATGGCATAGGTAGAGTTACAGTAGTTGAAGTCTCAACTAAAGGACTTAGTGGAGTACAGGTATGTTCGATCTATTGTGTCTCCATATGGAGCATTAGTTTTGTTTGTGAAGAAGAACGATGGAAGCCTTTGTTTGTCCATTAGCTATCGGGGTCTAAACTAGTTAACAGTAAAGAACTACTATCCACTTTTGAGGATCAATGACTTGTTTGAAAACCTTTAGGGTGCTTTAATCTTCTTGAAGATCAACTTGAATTTGGGTTATAATCAGCTAGACACTACCGAGGTAGACATCATAAATACGGGCTTTAAGAAACGGTATGGGCACTACAAGTTCACAGTGATGCCTTTTGGGCTCACCAATGTGCTTGTCGTATTTATGGATTTGATGGTGAGGATTTTTGGGTCATTCCTTGATCAGTTTGTGGTGGTCTTCATTGACTACATTTTGATCTACTTTCGGAGTAGAGAGGAGCATGAACAACATCTTTGTTCGATTTTGTCACTCCTTAGAGAGCATGGGTTGTATGCTAAATTTTTTAAGTGCAAGTTTTGACTTCAAGAGGTTGTATTTTTAGGTCATGTAGTGTTAGTAGGAGGAGGAATATAGATCCGATGAAAATTTTTTCAGTCATTGAGTGGAAGGCACTGACTAGCTTTCCAGAGGTTCATAGTTTCCTGGGTTTGGCTAGGTACTGCAGGCATTTTGTGCAGGACTTCTAGAAAGTAGCTCATCCCTTGACGAACCTTCTGAAGAAGACAACCATATTTCAGTGGGATGACGCATGTGAGGGAGCATTTTAGGAGTTGAAGAAGTAGTTTACTACAAAAACAATTTTGCTTCTACCTTTAGATACAGATGGATTTGAGGTATACAATGACATATCAAAGCATGGATTGGGTTGTGTTTTGACATAGCATGGTAAGATAGTAGCTTATGCTTCTCGTCAGCTAAAGCAGCATGAGAAAAAATAGTCGATGTATGATTTAGAGTTGGTAGTTGACGTTCTTACGCTGAAGATTTGGAG
This sequence comes from Tamarix austromongolica, assembly GCA_039764185.1. Classification (NCBI taxonomy): domain Eukaryota; kingdom Viridiplantae; phylum Streptophyta; class Magnoliopsida; order Caryophyllales; family Tamaricaceae; genus Tamarix; species Tamarix austromongolica. The sequence continues at coordinate 81,959,393 of CM077816.1, forward strand.
GCATTATTTGTATGGGACTTGGTGCATATTCTACACTGACCATAAGAGCATCAAGTATGTATTCACTCAAATGAAGTTAAATATGAGGCAGAGGAGATGGCTAAAGTTTGTTAAGGACTATGATATAGAGTTGACCTACCACGAGGGTAAGGCCAACATCGTTGCAGATGCCTTGAGTAGGAAGACATCACACTCTCTAAGTTCTATTGTAGTGTTTAGTCGATTGCTGGAGGAGCTTGGTGAGATGGGGATAGAGATGATATAGCATGGTGACTTAGAGGTACGGATGAGTGCATTGATGATTACGCAATGAGATCCAAGCAAGACAACTTAGGGATGTTAAGCTTGAGAGGATTTGGTAGAAGCTGCAGGACAAACTAGCTAAGGGTTTTCAAATCCATGAGGATGATAACATTCACTATAGAGGTCATTGGTGCATACCTTAGAGTTACACTAATCTGAAGCACCCTATTTTAGAGGAAGGTCACTGTACTCCATATTATGTCTACCTAGGAGGGGATAAGTTGTACAAGGATCTTAGAAGATCTACTGGTGGCCTTGCATAAAGTGAGAGGTAGCGGAGTTCGGAGTTCCTGTCAAGATGTCTAACCTTCTAGAAGGTTAAGATTAAGCATCAAAGACTTGTAGGGTTAGTTTAACCTTTAAATGTTCCAGGGTGGAAATGGGACTCCATCTCGATGGATTTTGTGAGTGGGATACCGAGGACTTATAGCAGGTGCGACACAATCTAGGTTAGTTTTGACATGTTAACTAAGTCAGCGCTTTATGCTCTGATGAAGTCGTCTTGGATTATGGATCATTTGGTCTATGCATATATGCAGTTTATGGTGAGTAAGCATGGTATACCTAATAACATAGTCTTCGATCAGAATTCTAGATTCCTTTCACACTTTTGGGGGAAATTGTAGGAGGCCATGGGTAGGAAATTGAGGATGAGTATCGCCTTCCATCTAGTTGCAGATGGGCAGACTGAAAGGGCGATTCAAACTCTAGAGGATATACTACGAGGTTGTATATTAGACTTCTGAGTAAGTTGGAAAGATCATTTACATTTGGTTAAGTTCTTATACAATAATAGTTATCATGATAACAGAGGGATGACATCTTTTGAGGCATTGTATGGATGTAAATTTCAAACACCCATATGTTGGAGTGACATCAGTGAGACTATTGTACTTTGACTGGAAATGATTGAGAAGATGACTTGGTAGGTTTGGTTGATTTAGGACAGAATGAGAGCGACTTTGAGTCACTAGAAGAGCTATACAGACTAGAAACATCACTGTGATGGACTCGAACTAAGGGACATAATTCTATTGAGGATTTCTATAACACCCCAAATTTTTAAATTTTAAAAATTTAAATATTTAACCTTTTATCAAGAATAATATAATATTTAAATTATTTTGTGGACCTTTAACATACAAAATAGATAAAATTATTTAATAAATTAATATAATTATTTTTATTATTTTATCTTACTCTTTTTATTTAAAGAAATCTCAAACCTATAATTTTACCAAAATTATTTTCTTAAATTAATACCTTAATTTTTGGATAAATTAACATAATATTTTTTCAATAGCTAATTTTAGCCTAATTTCTAATCCTAACTCTAAAAATATTTTCCTTTTCTTTTTCTCCTTTTCCTTTTTCCTTTTTATTTTTTTTCTTCCTTTATTTCTTTTTCCTTTTCTTTCTTTTCTTTTATTCCTTCTTCCTTAAGATAGTCTGAATTGCCGTCCTCCTTTTCTTTCTCTTCTTTTCCTCTTGGGCCAGCCCGACCTTCCTTTCCTTCTTCCTCTTTTCCTCCCACGCGGGCCAACTTGCTCCTTCTCTTTTCTTTCTTTCCTTACCGCGGCATATCTCTCACCTTCATTCTTCCCCGTATGCACCCCTATGCCAAATAGTCCCCCACGCCTTCTTCCCCTGCTTCCTCTTGCTCGATCTGCAAGCTTGTATAATCACCTTCCTCTTTTTCAACTAAACCATCTGCACCATCGCCCCTTGCTTATATCTTTCTTTTCCATTTTAGGGCCTATAATCCCTGGTTCCTTCCCTTCATGCCTTTTCCCTTCCATTTGTATCCCTGTCATCTTCACACGCCCTATCCCTGCCTGCAACATCCCCCCAACACCTACCTAACCCTACACATCGAGCCCTCTCCTCCCCTTCTTTTTCTTCTCTTCTTTCCTGCCTCACTCCTCCCTCGTGATCAATTCTCTCCCTGACACTCTCTTCTCCATTTCTCTATTCTTCTCCTCCCATGTTTTTTCTTTGACACCCCCTACAGCTGCATCCGCTGTCTCCGCCACCAACCCAGCCTTCACACTACTATCTCCTCCACCCTACCTCCTCCCTGAACTGCCTTAAACATCTAGTACCCAACATCACCTGCAACCCCACCTCCCCTTTCTTTTTCTCCCATTTTACACTCCTTCACCCACCACCCTTGGCCACCTATTCCCCTTCCCTTTCCTCCACTGCTGCAACCTCCCAACTACCTATCGCCACTTCGACCCCCTTACATAACCTCACCTAAGCCACCCTTCCTTTCCCCTTCCTTTTCTCTTCCTCTTCTCCTTTATTCCTCTTTTCTTCCTCCTCTACACCTTCCTCCCTGTAGCCATGCCACCGCCTCCACTGCCTTCTAACCACCTACACCCTGACCTCCAACCACCATCCACCTCCTACCTCGCATCCTATACCCAACAACCAACACCAACACTCCCCACCATCTCTTTCAAACCCTTTAGTTGAGCCACCGCTATTCTTTCTATTTCCTTCTCTTTTGTCCATTTTGTATGGCTCACGATTACACATGCAGCATGAGTTATACTATGCATTTTATATATTTTTGAATAATATTAAGGTGTACAGTATTTTGGAAATGTTATAGTTAATAAATATTTTTGATAAAAATCATTATTTTATTCATCTAATATTAATATTGTATTTTTGATATTATTTTTAGGTATAAAATTTTATTAAATTGAGCCTAAGCATTTTTAACTAGATACTAGTAAAGTTTGGTTTTTGCTAGAAATAAGGTAACTATTATATTCCACTAAAATATATGGATTATCGTACGTTAGCACATTATAAGTTTTGGCATGTGATTTGTGTAGATATGATGTGTCATAAATAATCCTATGATTATCGATGTTATATTGAAAAATGGAAAAAGAATGCGTGTATCTTATGTATGATGTAATGTGTGTGAAAGGGTAATTAAGAAAGTATTTAATGTTTGATGAGGGGTTTTATGTGTACATGAGGCTATGTTGAGTAGGTATTGAAACTTGTAGTAAAAATCTTACTAATATGAGTCATAGGGACAATTTGGTAATTTGGACATATCAAGAAATTTAACCCTAAACAGGATGCCTAATGTATTATAAATATTGCTAAGAATGGAGATAGAAGTTTGGTGTATTATAAATACATGTGCTAGTATAAATATCAATATTTTATGGCCTTGGGGTATTTTGGTAATTTTAATGTATGGTGGTGATCATCCTAAAAAATATGCATGTTAAGTGTTATGTGGTGGTGAAAATGATAATAAGGGTTTGTGGCATTAAAAATACATGTTCCATTATGATTATTTATATAGCATGACCTAGGGGCATTTTAGTAATTTTATTTGTAAAATGGAGGTTATCTTAATAAACATGCATTATCAATAATAATTGATGATAAGTGTGATAATAGGGGTTTGTGGTATTAGTAATGCATGTTTGGGTATGATTATTAATATTAAACAACCTAGGAGCATTTTGGTAATTTTACATATTAAATGAAGGTTATCTTAATAAATATATATATGATAAGTAATAATGGGTGCTAAGTATGATAATCTCGGTTTGTAATATTAATAATGCATGTTTGGGCATGATTATTAATATTATATGACCTAGGGGCATTTTGGTAATTTTGCATGAGTAATGGGAGTTATCTTAATAAAGATGCATGATAAGTGTAAATTAATGTTAAATATGATAATAGGGGTTTATTGTCTTAGTATCACTTGTTTAAGCATGATAATCAATAATATATGATCTAGGGACATTTTGATAATTTTGCATGTAATATGGTAATTAGTCTAATAAATCTACATGATGATAAGTATTAATTAATGTTAAATATGAAAATAGGGGTTTATTATCTTAACATCACCTATTCAAACATAATTATGAGTTAATAGGGTCTAGGGGTATTTTGGTAATTTAGAGTGTACATTGATGAATATGCTAATGAATATGTATGATATATGATGTTCATTATCAAGCATGGATATTGGGTCTTGTTGGATTGGATATGCATGTCCAACATAATTATATCTATGGCATGTTTAAGGGTATTTTGATAAATTGGAGTATGATATGGTGTTATTCTCATAAACATGCAATATGTGCATTAGTTGTTGATTAAGCATGAGAATGTGTGTTCGGTTATTCTAGAAGCGTATGTTAGGGCTTTATGTGTAAGATGGTCATTTGGTGTGTTAGGTAACTTAAATTCATGATCAATAGTTTAATTATGGTGTGTTACTCATTTTATGACATGTTGATAAAATAAAATGAGATTTGTGATGGAAATGGAAGGTAAAGATGTAGCCTTAGCCTTAGGGTTATTTTGGTTATTTTGGTTATTTTGACCTAAAGTGCCTAAGTGTCAGTATTTAAGCCTAGGATGGCTTTAGTGGCCTACTTATGTTGATATTGACAATAATCATATACTTCATATTGTTAGAAACAGATAAAAATGTTTAAGTATATGATTAATCTGTGCTTTTCGTGGTCACCCTAATTAAAATACTAATACTTAAAATGAAAGACCTCAAGATTGGGAATTATGGCTATTTAAGGGTCGCTACCCTAAAGATGTCGTTTAACGTACGATTATTCTGGACTTTGTTGATGTACCTTAGTGCCCTTGTTAGGCCCTACATCTTATTCTATTTGGCTCTATCGACCTAATTAGGGGGGATGTATACTTATGGATTATGTGTCCTTGTCGGTAGAGTACTGTGTACCTTCGTGTAATAGTACAACCAAGGTACCTTTGCGCCCCTATGTTGATAGTTGGTAGGATACTACGCTGCCCTTATGTGCCAGTGTGACCGGGGTATCTTAGTGTCTCCAGGTTCGTGATCTCCCCCTTAAGTGAGTAAAAATGGAATTATGCGAATTTAAATGAAAATGATTATTGGGATGTTTCGGTAGCACCCTTTGAGACTACCCGTATATCGATAGCATCCTTTGAGCCTACCTGAGTTTTAGTTACAACCTTTGAGCTTACCTGTGTATCAGTAGTAGCTTTTGAATCTACCTGAATTTTGGTAGCAGCTTTTGATCATACCTGTGTATTATTATTAGCCTTTGAGCCTACCTATGTATTGGTAGTAGCCTTCGGGCCTACCTGAGTTTTAGTAGTAGTCTTTGAGCCTACTTGTGATTTGGTAGCAGCCTTTGTGCATACGGTGATGGATTGTGTATTGTATTATATTAATGGGCCTATGGGCCTACCTGTGAGTTGAGTAGACGGTGTGTATTGTTGTGTATTGTTGACGATGATGTGGCTCTCTAATTATACTATAAAGAGCATCGCTTGGATGTTCCATGGGTAAGTTTTTTTATTTCTAAGTGAATGAGCATTGGCATATTATCTTGATGCATGTGGCTATCTAAATTATTATTGCATTTTAGTTAATATATGTATAATTCCATATTCATGTGATTGATGTGATGCATCTAATGTGTTACATATGGGCCTTACATATTAGTCTCATATAATGGGTTACTCAGTACCATAGTACTGAAGGGTTCCTTTCTTGAGCCCTTACTTATTCAATGGGAAGTGATCATTGAAGGTTAGCTCACAAGCGCTATTTAAGATTTTCTCATTAAGTTAAGAGTGTAGGAATATCCGGAAAAATTATGCATTTTCCCTTATGATCTCTATATTTCCTTTCCATCAACTTTATTTTATAACCATAGTAGTGGGTTGTATTTCCTGCATTCTAACTATTGCACTACTCTACTTTATAATTGTATTCTTGGAATTTAAGTCAAGTATGTTTTTAGCATTTTCATTTGGTATTAGAAAAGTAGAGGAAAACCAATCTGATACTAAGTGTGGTGGTAGCACATCAAAATTTACTACATTTGCTTCCGCATATAACTTTTAAAAATAAAAATTTTTAATAGTAAATTTTAGGGGTGTTACAGTTTTACTTACTAAGGTAGTGTAGAGATTTGGTCGGAAAGGTAAGCCGAGCCTAAGGTACATTGGTCAACATAAGATTCTTGATAGGGTTGGCGAGTTTACATACTGCCTAGTATTTCCACTAGAGTTACTTTGAGTTTATAATATCTTCCACATTTCTCAGTTGAGGAAGTATGTTGCAGACACGTTCCATGTAATCAGATCAGATGAGATCGAGCTCGGTGATTCTTTTTCCTATGAGGACAGACCTTTGTAGATTCTCAACACCAAGTGACGATAGACCTGTACAACTTAGTACCCCTCGTGAAGATTCCTTGTAGTCGCATAGAGCAGAAGAAGCAACTTAGGAGACTGAGAATGATATACACGAATCACATCCTGAACTTTTTAGTTCAAGTGTGCTAGGTTTTGGGTTTCTCTCTTTTTTAAGGGGTTAGTAACCGATAGCACAATTCAACTCTTAGAATTTACCACTAAGATTGCTTCTCTTACATATTCTTTTCTCTTCTTCCCTAACATTGACTTTTTGAATTCAGAGACGAAGTCTCTTTTAAGGGGATAGTGATGTAATACCCTAAATTTTTGCTAAACCTAATCTCATATAATTAATACCTTAATCTAATTATAATCTTGAGAAGAAGAAAAATTAGCCTTACCCAAATTCCTTAATCTCAAAATCTTATCATAGTCTAAATTTTTAACCCAAATGATTTATATTTCTTAACCCAACCTTAATTATGGTAGATCTATATCTTTAATTGTTGAATTTTTGCTCAACTACTCATGTCTCTGTTGTCCTGCCACCCCTTGATACTACTGTCAACTGTCACCATCTGCATCATCAACCTTTGCATCTCCTTCCCCTATTTCACACTCCACACACACACACACATATATATATATATACATATATATAATACTCCATCTCTCTTCCTCCCTCATTTATTTTGCCTCATTCTGCCATTTTTTTTGTCAAGCATAACCACTGCCTAAGCCCCCTCTCTTCTTCTTCTTCTTCTTCCTCCTCCTCCTCCTCAATTGCTGCTACTCTATTTTTTTGCTTCATGCCACCACCATCACCATCACGCACCACCACAACCACCAAGCACCAACCAAAATTTGGTGGATCAACCACCAAGACCACCCCATCATTCCCATTCGTTGTCGCAAACCACTATAGTTGACTAATGGCATTTTCCCTTCTTCTTTCCTTACATTCGTCACGCTTTTGTGAGGCACACGGCTCATGCATGGTATCTCGCACGGTCGTACACCTCTATTTTTCCTTGTTGCACACTGTGCATACCATCATGGTTCACCCGTGCACACTTGGATGGCTCCCGCACTGCCTTTACATGCTCATGCACCCTTGTTTGTTATTTCCTGTGTAATATGTTGCATGAGCATAACCATACCTCTTCACATAGCCTACCCATGTAGGTTCTCAGCTCTCACCCTAGGCGTGCGCCGTCTGTCGCACGCTCGTGCAACTCCATCTTTTCGGTCATACACCCCTTTTTTCACATCTAAACATCACCAAAATTTTACCATACTGCCACCATACCTTCCACCATACTTTTATGCAACTCAAGCTTCCTTTTGACTCCTGTTATTTTCATTTTACCCTTCTTTAATCGTGTATTATCTTATTTTCATGGGTGATGTTCTGATGATCTTGGAGGAGGAGGTTTAAGATTTAAGTGTATAGAGCTTGGTATTTTTGTTAGTAAGGATACATGTCGTAGCTAGAACTTTATGTGTATGTGTATGTGTTGTTATATTAGGCATTCTATATGATATCTTAAGTAATGAGATTGGGGAAGTATGCTTTTGGTATAATGTTAGATAGGGTATCTATGTAAATAATTAAGGATTTATGTTCTGAATGCATATTGGAGATTTATATGTAATTTATAAAGCCTTGGGAGATTATGAACATTTTAACTACCTAAGTGTATGATGATCATTTAAAGGTAATTATGTGGTCGTGATTATATTATTTAATTATATCTTACATATCTATATAAGTCTAGCATGATAATCATGAATATATAATCAACTCTAATAAGATGCTAATCATTTAAAGTGAAGGGCTACGTGAGTCAAGTCGAGCCGAGGTGTTTATATGGTTCTATTTCACCAGATAATAATAGTGGCTCAATTTTGTTGTCCCTGAGAGGTGCATTAGTTCGTTCCACCGGATTAAGAATAGTAGAGTCCCAACCTCGACGTGAATAAATGTATAATTAAGAGATAAAAAAATCAATGGAAAAGATATTAATCATTTAATGTAAAAGACTACGTGAGTTATGTTCCACCAATTTAAGAATAGTGGTTCGTGAGTCTTTTTTTGCTCTAAGAGGTGTTGAGTCAGTTCCACCGGATAATAATAATAGCTCAGGTATTTTTTTCCTTGAGAGATGTTTTAGATTATTCTATCAGTTTAAGAATAGTAGGGTCCCTTAACTTAATGGAGATTAAAGATTGAAATATAATATTTATATGTTGGGACTTGAAATTAGTATCTATCCATAACTATTTTATGTTATCTTACGTATACTTACTCTTTGATGTAAACGCATATATTATGTGTAATCCTACATCGATTGTATTGTTATCTTACTTAGTATGTAGCGTATTGATCATCTATTTCATGGGTACTACTCATTTCTACTAGTAGACGATCCAATTGTCTTTGTGCATGTCGAGGCTAACCCAGTGGATGACTTTGTAGCCTTTGATGAGTTATATGTGGAGGAGTAATTATGGTGTCAGGGTTATGAGCGTAAAGTCATGTTATATGGATGTTTATTTTGACCGAATACCTTTTTTGACTCTTAGATCCATGATATCTCTTTTTATATTTTAGATTATTGTTCTCGAAGTAAATTTCCAAACTTCTATCTAATGTTTATAAAAGTTCCGTTAAATTATATTTATCATGTTTTACTTTCAAATTATTTTACCTTATAATTGATGTAATGATGATATAGTAAGTCAGTCTTATGTCAATTATGGCGGTAATACCCAACTATTTGATAATATGATTCCGCTTAAAACGAAAAAAAAATCAATAGTAATTTCTAGGTGTGTTACACATTTACCATCCTTAATTATGCATAAATAATTTGTTATAGTCCTTGCTTATGATGCAAAAAATAATAATTTATTAGGATGGTAATATAGTAGGTAAAATAAGTGAGGAGGTAGATGGAGAAAATTGAGAACAAAAATCCAAAAAGACCATTCTTGGAATAGGAGTTGGGTAAGATAGGACAAGACCTTGGTGGTTGTGATGGCCTATCATTCGAAATATAATTTTAAAAATTATACCGAATTAGACCAATTAATCCGAACAATAAACCTATAAACTAGATAGATTATTGGCTAAATTTTATATACTGACTTTCAAAAGCTTGGAATCGGTCAAAATTTGTTAAGAATAATTCAGACTAATTAAAAAAATCAGTAAACTGGTCAAAGAATAGACCAACTAGACTAGTTAAACAATCGATTGGAAGAGTCGGTAAATTTATATATAGTTTATTTTTTATATATTTTTTATATTTTTTGACTTAATATGTACTATTGATTAAATTAATCTAAATTATTAGTCCGTCCACTAAATCAATAAATCAATTATAATATAGGTTTGATAATAGATGCGAGTTTTGAAATTATAATATGAACCTCAAGTTACCTGGGAACAAAAATCTTTTTATATCGAAAATTAAGCAAGTAAAATAAACGTCAAAAATAATTTACAACTCCCCCAATTTATCTTATACACTAGCTTCATTCAACATTAAAAATTTGCAAATGAGACTTTAAAGACCGGAACGATCAATAGATATAGTGAGTCGATTCTATATAAATTGCCACTTTTGATTTATGGAGGCCGCATATTAAACAGGTTGATGTCGCACAATACTTCACACACGGAGTGAAATGCCATAAAAATTGGTAAGTCATAAATAATAATAAACTAGTCCAAATTATATTAATAAAAATAAATTCTTAAAAATAAAACTTTACCAGAAAAAAAAATTATCAGTTTTCATTTGATAATATCCTATGTATAAAAATAGGGATATAAACCAAATAAAAAGTCATTGATGTCATCAAATATTCAACAACAAATTAAGATATTGAAACTCAAAACTTAAAAATTTAGATCCTTAAAATAGCAAAAACTCTAAACACATGGTTTGATCCCAGTAAATGGTTGTTGAAGGGGAGTGCTGTGACTATAAACAACAAGGCAATTAAATTTTCCCGACTGTCCTGCCATTGATTTAGATATTCATTCAATGCCTTGGTTGGAGGTGGTTAGTACTAAATGCTTATTATGTTCATCGCCTCAACCAACTCTTATTATGTCTCCTCTGTCATCTGCTCCGTTCAAATGTATATATTGGCGAAGTATTATCTTAGCGGATAGTTGTTGGCCTACCCAGCCAAACCCCAAACAAAATTCCCAAACTGGGGAAACCATGTTGCTCACTTTACGGTAAACAAGAGTCCACAATTTTCATTTTCCGTTCAAAACAAATAGGACTCCCGTTACGTTTTCCTTAATAGTACAAAACATGACTTCTTGTATTTATTTATTTTATATTCGTAACTCAAATCCAACCAAACTTGCGAAATGGTATACATTCGGTCACCCATCGTTCTGCCACCTCTTTTTTGATAGAGCCACGAAAAAAATTGTGTGAGATTAAGGACATGTTTTATACACCTTATTTTCTGATTTGGGACTGATATTTGTTATAATAATAATAATCATCAAATTCATTATTTAATTAATATTATTAGTTGAGATTTCTTATTTAATTATTATATCAATATAATTAATAATATTATTATTTATGTTATTATTAATATATCGATATTTATTATTTAATTATTATATTTAATATTATGATTAATATAAATAATAATAACAATTATTATTGATGGCAGAGGTGGATAGCCTTGAGACTGTGCAGCTATAAAAGCCCTCATTTGTCTTAATTCGTTTTCTTGTCGCTCAAATATTGCTTGTTAGCATATTATAATCTCGCTCATTTCTTTTTAATTTTATTATATTTGAGATTTCCATTGTTGTTATTGAACAAAATCATTATACATCCCACTCGTACGAGAAGTAATACGACTTAAGCTCTCCCCTGTAAGCCTTCGCCCTACACTTTTTTTATGCCTTGGACGACTACCTAAGACGTCCTCCAGTATCGGTTCTTCATCTATTTTAGAAGGTGTAGGATCATTAAAGCTATGAGAAGCTATTTGGGATAATGTCTCATCTCGTCTTCGTAGCATATTATTTTTTACATATAAATAAAAGGTATACATATAATAAGAAATGTTATAAATATATATATTATAATTAATTTCAAATAACAAATTTACAAAATTCTCTTCAGCTTGGAGAGTGACTCATTTGTTATTTTTGAAATGTATTTTTCTATATGTCTCCATGGCAGGTAACAATTTATTTGTCTCTAGATTATCCTATACATAAAAGAAAATTTAATACATTACACAACATTATATGATAAAAAAAATAAAGAATGAAAAACCTAAAAATACCTTCTTATAACGATATTGTGACAACGACTATATACCCTAACAAGAAGGAGTGATTTGTTTTGCCCTATTAGCAATATTTTTTTTTTCTGCCAAAGCCTTCACAAACTAAATAGTAATTTTGGACATATTCTTATATGTCATTTTATTCAATTTGTATACCAAAATCTAATATTACCTTTACATCCTTCAATGTTCAAAGATCAATACAACTTTACCACACATTTGGTTCTAAAAAAGAAGGTTAGTAATTGTTGTCTTCCTACCAATCATTCTTATAATCACATTTTCAATCTTTGTATCGATCAGTTATCATTCGATCGAGACCTAATTCAATTATGGGTCATGAAGGATTTTCCCTCCATGGAACTAAATTAAAATAATTCTACATTATACATAGCCATAAGTTATATAATTTTTATTTTATAATTTAATTAAAAGAGATAAAAAAATAAACTTTACCTCAACTTCTGGGAGGATCTTCTCCTTGTCCTCTAGAAGGATATGTAACCACCTCTTATAGCACGTAGGTATCATGGTCCAATTCTTATTTCCAACACGTCTAATAAATCATTTACTATGTAGACCTATCACATTTAGTGTATTTGCTTGAAAATTAAAGTATACCTCAAACTTTTTCTGACAACTTCACTCAAACTTCTCCAACATCATCATGTCTCTATTTTTTTTTTCTTTAGCTCTCTTCCAAGGACCTGAACATGCATATACAATTTTATCATTGAAATAATAAAATTATTAAGGTAGTAGTGGTAAAATCAAACGTAATGGACTAAATTTTATACTTTATGAGTTTCGATACCTAGAGCGCAATATGCAAGGACGTAATGGATCACGCCCATCTCCATCACGCTATGACCTCGAGCGATAACGTCAGCCATATAGAAACTATTAAAAATTTTGATATATAGAAAATATATATTATGATGATACACATAAATAAACAAAGCACATAACATTGAACAAAATCATAAATATTAGTACAAAAACTCAACTTATTAAATAATTATTAATTAGAATCATAAATTTTATCACTATCAATAAATTCTTCTTCACTATCTCCATCTAAAAATTCTTGTTCCACATTGTCATCTTCAAAAATGAAGTCTCTCATGTCATCTTCGTCACCACTATTGACCGTAACACTAATAACACTAGCACGTATAATATTTAAGTTATCAAGGTCTATAATATCAACATTAAAGTCAACGCCACACGATTCAACATCATCTACCACATGTATGTTGTCAAGAGTGTCATCATCTAAGCCCCAAATGTTGTAATGATTGAATTCTCATACAACTTTTCAATTTGGGTTGTTGTAAAGATTATCCATATACTAAAGTTGCTTTGCCTGAATTCCAATAATATACTGGTCATCCTTATACCACTCGACCATAATAGACACACTTGTAAGATGTTTCGTACGCACAATTCTCTTCTTTCTCATACCAGTATCAAACCACTTGCATTTAAAAATAATAATACATAACACTTGAACAAGTAAGATAATTTTATGATCTCAATTAATTGTCCATATAACTTGTCACCGCCCTTGCCTAATACATACACGACACTATTTTGTATTTTTCTCTTTAGATCTATATCATGCATTGAGAATTTAACTCCATTAATTACGCAACTTTAATAAGAAAGTACCATATCAAATACTCCAAATGCCAATGAAAACAACTCATCGGTGCATTTAAGTGATCTCATTTCACACAACTCATAAATATGTAATTGTTATGTATTTTAAATAATTAATGATATAATAAACCTAACAAAGAATTATTGTAAGGTTTCAATTGTTATGATTAAAAATAATCACCTTTAAATAGAACCAAGATGGAAATTCTTTCATTTGTACTTCTTTCAAATTAGCACCGCCCCACATCATTGAATATCATCCATGTGTTCATTATAAAAACAATGCATTTTCTCTATATACTTATGTATAATACTATGATAAATATAGAGAATATTATAACAGACTTACTCCAAATATTTATATATTTCTAGACAATTGTTCAAAACAAAGAACTAAACATCTTTCTTAACTTTATCTGTTATACTCACATGCATCTTCTTGTCAATAGAGAAAGCCTGATATTAGAAAACTAACAACTAACACTTCTCCACAATCGCATCTACATTTCTATTTGGCCTGTTGAACTTAGTATCAACATATTTTAAGCACATAGAATAAAAACTCAATGCGTCATCGGCTACAAAACCTTCAACAATAGAACCTTACGGTCGAACACGATTCCATATATACTCCTTCGAGTCCTTTAACTTTATCTCAATATCCATCTCCTAAGAACCTACATTACCGTAAAATTTAATAATTAACCCTTATTTGGAATAATTAAATCTTAACTTGTTAATTTAATTAATTTTTGGATCTTTGATTTATAAAAATGGATAGAATTATTTAATAAATTAAAATAAATATTTTATTATTTTATCATACATTTTTTATTTAAATAAATTCTCAAACTTGTATTTTTACTAAAATCTTACTCTTAAATTAATGTTTTAGATTTTAAATAAATTAGTTTATTAAAATAATTTCTCCATGTAAATGATTTATAACCCTAATTCCAAAAAACTATTTTCTTTTTCTTTCTTCCTTTTTCCCTTTTCCTTTTTCTTTCTTCTTTTTCCTTCCTTTTCCCTTCCTTTTTCCTTTTCTTTCTTTTCCTATCTTTTCTTAGGCCAACTGACCCTCTTCTTTTCTTTTATTTTCCCTCTTTGCTTCTTGTGCAGCCTTCCTTACCTATCCAACACATCCTACTTCCTCCCCTTCTTTCTTCCCCCTTGTTAGGCTTTCTTTCCCTTTTCCTCGCGCGGGTCGGATTGACACCCCCTTTCGTCTTTTCTTCCAACCCCTTCTCATTTCTTCTTGTTTACTTCTTCCTTCTCCTCCCTGTGTCAACGAACCAAACAACCCCCTTCCCCATGTCCACACCTACTCTTGCAACTTTCCCCCTCTACACCTGCACAACCTAACATGCCCTTTTCTCTCCCGTCCCTTTTCTTCCATTTTTAGTCATACACACCCATGCACAACTCTCCCACATGCCCTCCTCTCCCCTCTTATTCTTCTCCTCCCTATCACTACAGACCACACAACTACAACCCCCTGCACCCACCTGCCCTGCATGACCAGGCCGACCTCCTTTTTTTTTGTCTCCTTCTCTTCTTCCCCTCTAGATCTATTTCTTTCTCCCTGCCTGGCCCTTTTTCTTCCTCCCTTCCTCTTCTCCACTATTTTTGCTTTGTCCCCCCTAACCACCATCTCCACCACCCAACCAACCACCACACCGATGCCCCTACCTCTCCTACTTCCTCTCTGTGCCACCCCTAGCAGCATAAGTCCACCTATAGCTAACTCCCTCACTTTTTCCTTCTTTTCTCTTCTTGACCCACCTCCCTGCACTCATTCCCCCTTTTCCGCCATCACCGAAGTTGCCCCTTGATCACCTGACATCCCCTACCACCTCCCCATCTTTCCTTACCTGAAATTCCCTTGCATCATCTTCCTTTCTCCTCTTCTTTTTTCCTTTCTTCCTCTTATTCTCCCTTCCTTGCACATATATTTTATCCTCCCTCATAGCCGTCTCCACCGCCTTGAGCCATCACTCTCCTTCCCCCAGCCACCACCTACACCCTGCCACTCCTCCTACATCTAACCACTACCCCAAGTCCCCTCCACTACTCCCTTGACCCCTTACCCAAAACCTTTCCCCCTCTTCGTCCAAACTTCTCCTTCCTCCTATCCCCCCTTCTTATGTATGTAGCTCACATTGCTTATGCAGTACGAGTGTTGCTACATGTTCTAAATTGATTCACAAATCCTTGAGGTATAATATAGTTAGTAATAATAGTAGTTAATAAGTCTTTTAATAAAAAAAAATTATTCTTTTAATTATCTTCTACTAATATGCTAATTGTGACATTATTTTTAGGTACAAATTTTACTAATCAAAGCTTAAACTTTTTAAACTGGGGTACCAGTAAATTTTGATTATTGCCGAAAATAAGGTAACCATTATACCCAACTAAAATGTGTGAATTATGTATATTAGCACATTAGGGTTTTGGTATGTGTTGGTGTATATATTATGTGTCAAGCACCTTATAAATTTTAATGTTATATTGAAAGATAGGAGAAAAGTATGCTATCTTGTATGTAATATGAAGTGTAGAAATGGTGGTTAGGAAAGAAGGGCTCTGTTGTTAATATTGATATTAGGTGCATATGACCACATGTAGTAGAAATAATGTTAATATGAGCCCTAAGTGCATTTTGGTAATCTTACTTATACTTAGGGTGTGACCTAAATACATGTGCATGGTAGTTGATAATGGGTACTAAGAATAATAATAAGGGTCTTGTGTTGTTAAATGATGCATGTGGCCCATTGATGATAGTATTTTATGTGTTAGGGATATTTTGGTATTTTTGCATGAGAAAGGGTATATTGGTAATTTTACAAGTAAGAAGGGTATTTTAGTAATTTTTACAAGTAATAAGGGTAATTTGGTAATTTTTAGAGTAATTTTGGTAAATTTACAACTAAGAAGGGTATTTTAGTAATTTTATAAGTAAAAAAGGGTAATTTGGTAAATTTACGAGTAAGAAGGGTAATTTGGTAAATTTATGAGACAGAAGGATAATTTGGTAATTTTATAAGTAAGAAGGATATTTGAGTAATTTTACAAGTAAGAAGGATAAATTGGTAATTCTTCAACTAAGAAGAATATTATGGTAATTTTGTAAGCAAGAAGGGTAAGTTGATAATTTTTCAACTAAGAAGGGCGTTTTGGTAATTTGGAAAGTAGAATGGTATCTTAGTAAATTTGCAAGCAAGAATGGTACTTTAATGATTTTGTAAGTGATAAGGGGTAAATCAGTAATTTATATATAACATGGCGATTGGTTTAATAAACCTTCATAATGAGTCATAGGTGATGTTAAATAATAGAATAAGGATTTATGACATTGATATTACCTGTTTAAGTATAATCATGTGTATTATGAGGATATGGCTAAGGCTTGGGTTATGTATAATTCTTATATGTATGGATGTATTAGTATGCCTTGTGTGAATGTATGTGAATGTGAACTAAGTGTGTGTGTGGTGTAGCTTGGCTTGCAAAGAGCTAAGGTATGTTGAGCATGATTGGCATTATGTGTAATACGTGTGATATAACTTATATAGATGTCATGTTCTTATGTATGGTTGAGATGTTATTACTTGTATGCATAGAGGCCTTTGGTGGGTCTGAGTGGTTGTGTGGAACTAAAAGAAATAAATAGGGTGGAGTGAGTGAGGAGAAGTGGGGGAAATTCCCTAAAGGTATTAAAAAGCATAGTTGGGAAAGTAAAGGGTGAGAATAATAACATAAAGGGATTAAGAGAAAATCGTGCATGAGGAGTGTAAGCTTTGCATGGGGTGTGTATGCTTTGCATAGGGGGAAAGCTTACATGGGAAACCTAGTTTGAGGGTTGACCACAGGGAGGAAATTATGTTTTTGGTGATTGGTGTGCTTGGGAAAGAGTTAGTATATAGATTGATGGAAACGTATATGGGAGCATAACTAAGGTTTTTGGAGGGAAAAGCCCTAATGATAGAGGTATTGTGAGGAAAGGTTGAAGAGTTGGGCTATGAGGTTTGGAGTGGGTTGAGTATGGTGATGGTGTGGGAATCAAGGGAGAATGTGGCTGAGTAAGAAGAGTAGGGGCTAGGGTCACACAGACTAGATTAGGGTTTTAAGGGAAAACTCTAGTGGGTAATGGTGAGCATAGGTAGAGAAATGGAGAAGTGGGCCTTAACCCACATATATGGGGGTTTTGAATTCGCGGTGAGTATGGTGAAAGGTAAAAGGGGGTCCTGGAGTCTTGGGGAATGTAGAGGTCCTAGGTTAAGGGATAGGGTTATTCATGAAGTCTGGATTAGAAGAGTGGTAGTGAGTTAGAAGTGCCCGTTGGGGTATGCATATCTAGATGGAGGGATTACTTGTTGAATAAGACATAAATAAGATATGAACCACTTGAAATGGAAGATCATTTAGCCGGGCCTAGACTTAGGATGATTTTGGTTCCGTTGGCATTAATAATGGCCAGGATCATTTTGTCCTAGAGATCATTTCATCGGAAAATAATAGTGGACAAGTGTGTTATACTCTAGAATAGTATTTCCATTCCATCAGCTATAATAGTGGGGGTTTCGAGCTCAATAAGCTAAACCTTGGATTATAATAAATCATAAAAAATACACTAATCACTTACAGTGAAATACCACATGGGTCAGGGCCCGACATAGGATGATTTTCATTCCACCAACTATAGTAGTGGGTAGGAGCATTTTACCCTAGAGATTGATCCACCAGCTATAATAGTGGCCATATGTGTTTTGCCCTGGAGTAGTTATTTCATTCCACCGGCCATGATAGTGAGGTTCCTATACTCATGTGGCTATAATTTGAGAAATGATTATGAATAATATCAAATTAATAGCTTAAGCTTAGAAAATGTGGAATATACCATTATGACTTGATGTTGTGATATGATAGTGGCCCTTGGTGCCTGCCTTGAAATTGAGTAGTTGTATGTATTGGTTGAGTGTGGTGTTGGACACTTAATTATACTACAAAGAGTTTCACTTGGATGCTCTCTTGGTAAGTGCTAGAAATGCTAAGTAAGTGGACTTTGTGACATGATCCTTAAAGTACGAGTTTATCCTAATATTTATTATATCTCTTTCCATATATATGTGTAACTGTTCTTATATTTGGATTGATGTGTTGTATGCAAGTTCTACCTTTTAGTTCTATATAAAGAGTTTCTTCGTACTGTAGTATTGAAGAGTTTGTTTTGTGGGCTCTGCCTATTCAATGGGTAGTTTCATTTGAAGGTTAGCCCACAGGTATTATTCAAGCTTTATTTTTGGATTAAAGAGTGTAGTATTATCCAAGAAGGTTTCAATGCTTTCCTCTAAACTTCTATTTTCCCTTGTTCAATATTTTTATGTTGTAACCACTATAGTGGGTTTTTATTCTTGTAATGTATTTAACGTGCTACTCTGGTACAGTTTTGTAACCTTAGTTTTGTGTAAAATTGGTTCTTTTCTTTTTAAGCCTTAGCAAAAGGAAACCAGATTGGTAAGCATACCGAAAACATTTCCAAAATTTACTGTATTTTCTTATGTTTAAATTTGAATAAACTAAAATTTTTCAATAGTAAATTTTGGGGTATTATAGAACCAGTCCATCAAGTCTTGCTTCTTCATGTAAGTGGATTAATAAATGAACCATAACAATGAAAAACGATAGAAGAAATATGTGTTCCATCTTACACAAGGTAAGAACGATATACTCTTCTATTGTCTCAAATTTGCCATATGAATCTTCCTTACATATATCTAGGTGAATAAGTTACTTAGCTCGATAATGGTTCACTTATTTGCTTGTTTAAAAAAGAACGCACAACCACCATTAACAGATGTTGCATTATGATATGATGGTCATGTGACTTTAACCCACTTAATCTAGTATAGAGAACATTCTTCCTCAAATTAATGGCAAACCCATTAGAAAACTTCACATCCCTTAAAAAGTTAAGGAATGTTGCTTTATTATGTGATAAAAGTGTATATTCAGCAGCATGTTTCATTAACTTATTTCCATTATAATAAAGATGCACCTCATGCCTAATGTTCATATCTGCTAAGCCGTGTCTCCCATTATTTGTGTCCTTTGAATTAGCAATACCGTATAAAGTCTCGATCAAATTAGAAGAAATATTCTTCTTGATATGCATAGCATCCAAATTATGTTTTAGTATGAGCGTAGACCAATATGGCAGCTCATAGAAGATATTTTTCTTCTTCCAATTCAATTCATTAACGTTCCTATTTCTCTTACCATAATGCTTCTGAAATGGGTGATCTTGTGACTTAACTGCATCAAGATATCAGCAAGTGACAAATTTTGATAACTTATTTCCTCAACTTTACCATTAAATAATTTCCTTTTCTGCATAGGATGATTGTTTGGAAGAAATCATCTATGTATAATATATCATATCTTACCTCTCAATCTAACAGATGGAGTGTCTTTATTATAACTAGGGCATACAAGATATCCTTACCCAGTCCATCCCAATAGATATAATCAAGGGGGAAAATCATTGATAGTCCATAACAATGTTGCACGCATTTAAAACACTTGATTCTCAAGAATATCTCGTGTATCTACTCCTGCCACCCATGAATCTTTCAATTCATCAATTAATGGTCTAAGAAACACATCAATATCCACCAAAGGTCTATAACAATCGGGATTGATAAAGTTAACATAAAAAATGGGTCTTTCATGCATCGATATGGGGAGAAGTTATAGGCAGTCAAAATTATCGACCACATGTTAGAATTGTTTTCCATTCCAAATAGATTAAACCCATCAGCTCTCAATCCCAGACAAACATTTCAAGGATCACTAGCAAAATATGAGTATTTCAAATCAAAATCTTTCCATGCTTGTCCATCAATAGGATGTCGTAACACCCTTGGCTCCGTAGAATGCCTAGTCAAGTGTCATTTCATGTCTTTAGCAGTGTGTCTATAAGCATATAACCTCTCCAAAATCGGTGTTAGAGGAAAGTACCGCAATACTTTATGAGTTTTTTTCCAGCATTGCACGGGGATGGAAAAACGGTGATGGAAAGAAACGCGGAAACATCATTTTTCAGTAGGAAACATGTGTGTGTGTGTGTGTGTGTGTGTGTATATACTTAAAATATATCAAATATACTAAAATTAAGAGAAAAAAAATAAAAAATTATTACCTATATTAGTTAATTTTAATCATTAACAAATTTCTTTTAATAAAAAATAATTAAACAATTTTAATATAAATTCTAATACCGAAAAAAATTCAAAAAAGGCGGGATGTTTCGGTGACAGGGGACGGCACCCAACTGTTGTCCTCGTGCATCACTGTTTTTTCCCTTAGTAACTTCATCAACTCATCGAAAGGTCCTACATACTGGACAATTATTTCTTTCAGCATTTTCTTTCTGAAAAATTGCAAATCAGACTTGCACATGTGAATCAGTTCATATCCTAAATCTAACTTATTAATCATCTTCTTAGCATCGTAATGAGATCCGAGCAACTTATTTTCCTCCAAAAGAGCTTATTTCATCAACTTTGATAGTCCATAAAATGACTTATTACTCAATTTATTCAACACTTTATGATGCATTAACTTTATTAAAAAGTTGAGAGAAAAGAAATTCTTGCATCTGGGATATAATTTTGTCTTAATCTCCTCAAATAATTATTTATAATATTTATCCCTATCATTCCCCACATCACCACCTAAAGTCCTATTAATATCTCTATTAATAAAATTTTCACCACCTATTATTGTCGATATCATCTACATAAATACCACCTAACAAATCAACCAAAATATGCGTTATCTCATCTCTCTTCTCCTCCTTAACTGATATCGACTCTATTTCATTGTGGTATACTCATTTCTCATATGCTGGCATAAACCCAAAGCGCAGTATGTGACTTTCAATTATACTAGGAGGGTGCCAAATATAAATGCTACAATTCTTACAAGGATAACAAATAGATCTATTTGAATATAGATAATTTTTTGCCATTTCAATAAATGCTTGAAGCCCATTCCAAAACTCGTTAGACCTATGATTCTTTAACCTCATCCAACTCTTATCGGTGGTCATTTTTTTCAAATAAATAACTTTCACTTATCTTATCAATAATTAAATTTAGCACCTACAAAAATGGCACAAAATTAAAATAAATCTTAGACCCTTAATTTAAGCTAACATTGCCTTTATTTCATCACAAGGGTTCAACTATATAAAATTAAAAAAAGTATCAAAGATTTTATTTTTTAAATCATTAATTAATTTATTTTCATCTAATGTTAAGAATTTTTTTATTTTCATTTAAAATTACTAGAGATTATTAATTATTAATTATCATATAAGGTCAAGAATTTTTTTTTTATTTTCATATATTTTGAAGTATTTATCTCTAAAATTTTAATTTTTTATTATTTATTCTCTTCAATTATTAATTTTTTTAATAGCTAGGTTGAAGCTTACCATGAGTTATTATTAGTATACAATAACAAATAAAAATTAATTTTTCTAACTATTTTTCTCTAATCTTATTTTTAGTAACAAATATTAATTAAATCTAACAAGCTCACAAAAAAAAATACATATCATCAATTTAAAAATCTACTAACATGTTGCTTCTAAAAACATATACACATACTAGCATACTAAAGTATATATTAATTACCGCCCATCAATTAAAACATACTAATATTTTTTTAATATAACATACATAATAACAACTATATAAAATATATAATCTAATTATACACTTAATCTAACTATAATAATCTAACACCCCAATTATACAAAACCTATTAAATCAATTCTACAAAACCAAAATAGAATAATCTAATAAACCAGTAAAACTCTAACTACAATAACATAATTCAAAAATTATTTCAATTTAATTAATATACAAAACATTACCATAAATCAAAATAAATAATTAATAAATATACCAAATTAATGTTGTAGGGTTACTTGGCAGGGCACGGTGCAGCGGCAGCGAGTCCCCAATTATACAAAACCTATTAAATCAATTCTACAAAACCAAAATAGAATAATCTAATAAACCAGTAAAACTCTAACTACAATAACATAATTCAAAAATTATTTCAATTTAATTAATATACAAAACATTACCATAAATCAAAATAAATAATTAATAAATATACCAAATTAATGTTGTAGGGTTACTTGGCAGGGCACGGTGCAGCGGCAGCGAGTCCCCAATTATACAAAACCTATTAAATCAATTCTACAAAACCAAAATAGAATAATCTAATAAACCAGTAAAACTCTAACTACAATAACATAATTCAAAAATTATTTCAATTTAATTAATATACAAAACATTACCATAAATCAAAATAAATAATTAATAAATATACCAAATTAATGTTGTAGGGTTACTTGGCAGGGCACGGTGCAGCGGCAGCGAGTTGGCATTACATTGATGCTTCGGCAGTTGGGCTACAAACACACATAACAAACCATTATTAGTCATTTTAAAATCAAATAATATTTATGGACAATATATTACAAGTATACAAACCTTCAAACGTAAAACAAACATAGAAAATTGATGAAGATTAACAAAAAGAATGGCGGACAATTGCGATTTTACAGAGAGAAGAAGAAGAAAGTGAAAGATGGCGACAAATGAAGAATTAGGGCTCGTGTTTGGTATATATTTGATTCTTAATAGTATTAAGTGCTTGATTGTCGGTATTAAGGTACAATTAAATAGACGACGTTGTTTCCCTCACCCAAAAAAATTGATCCCTTTAATACTGACGATAAAAAGTCGGCATTAGAAAATAGAAATTTAAGTGATGTTGTTGCCTTAGAATGAATTTTTTTTTATGGTAGTGTTGATCATCGATAATAAATATTTTATTATTACGCGTTCCTTAGTGGTATATTTTTCTTCTATATCAGCTTAATAATTTTTGTTATTATTGACGAAAGGACCATATTATTAATAATAAGATTTTCACTTTCATAAAAAAAAAATTCGGGGAGAGGGAAATTCCCCCCTCCCCCATGGAATTTTAGTGAAATATATATCTTATTACCAACGATAAGAATGAAATATATTTCTCAATACCGACCATAAGTATCGTTGGCATTAAAAAATAAATCGTTGGTTTATTTTTCTGATATTTTTATATATTTTTTTGGGAAAAAATTTTGCGCTACTAAAAACCGACGATATGTTTCGTTGGTCTTAATAATTTTTAGCCTTTTTTTCAATTAATTTTTTTTGTCGCATGTTCTAGTACCAACAATTTATTATCGATGTTACAGCTAAATACCAACTATTAGTTTTCATCAGTATTAAGATTGTTGGTGTTAAGTTATTTTCTTGTAGTGAAATATAACATGATCTATGACACTAGAATAGTATATAATATGACACTATTTGACAATTAATTTGCCACTTAAATTGTCATTCTTTATTGATATGACATATTTATTATTAAAAAAATTATTGTTTATATCACAATCTATAATTAATTATCATTTGAATTATAAAATATGATTAAAAATCATATCTCAAAATATACACTAACATCTATTGTACTTCATCAACTAATTTATCTACTAGAGCCTAATGATCTTTTATACATAGAAAATTATCATGTAGATGTGAATAGCTACAAAAAGAGTGAAATGGTAACAACCTTATCCATTCCAAAGATAATTGTTAATATTAAAAGGATAAAATTTGCAAACTTTAATCTTGGTTTATCATAAGTTGATTGATTCCTAATTATCATTATTAATATTAAAATTACACTTAAAAGTCTATCATTAAATATATTTGTTTTTTTATAATTTATGTTAAATATATGTGCATATAAACCAGTAATCAAAAGAAATCAATAATGTCAAATAAATTAAAAATTTTTAGAAATAAATTTTTAAACTAAGTTTTAAACTCTTTAACTTTAGTAGATTATATAAGAACCATATTTATTCAAATTTCAAACAAACTAATTAATTATATTATCTCAACTGATATAATCTATCATCGACTTTTATATAACTTTGAAAAATTATTATCCTTTCATCAAAATAATAATTTTTATAATAAATATAATATATTAGAAAATATAAAGAGCACAACACATTAGAATTTTATTTTATCTTATCCTAGAAACACAATCTTAAGGTTAGAATGCCTTTAACATCTAGAAGTGTGTCTCAATAATTGTCCGAGCATAGTTTACAAATCTTTCATACATAAAAATTGAGATGTCTTGAAAGTCAAATTCTAGCCAAGATAAGTTCCACGACGCGGCTTTTTGTCACATGTTCAGAGGTTTCGGCCCCAGCATCTCTGACAAAGCCAACATTCAATGTCCTATACAACTGAATACCATGCCTAATATGCGCAATATCCAACGATAATATCATAAAGAAATGTATAGGAAGTGCACCAAGTCATACTTGAGACATAATATTAACCTTAACAACTATCAGGCAACCAAAAATTACTCATATTTGTATGACTCATTAGCAAAATACTTGGAATAAGTCATGGATCGTGACATTCTTCCTCACCCAAAATTGCAAACGCCCTAGTTTGTACAACAAAGGGGTCCTAACATCGCTTTCCTACGTCTCAGGCATTGTTCCCATGATAGTCCTTTAATACTCGTACAATGTTAGAAAAATATAATGCAAACACCATAAGTTGTCCCACAAGACTTGAAATTTAACCACATCTCATTCCCATCATTTGTTGCAGCATATCTGACTTCCTTGTAGTGACTTGATCATGTGTGCCTGAGATCATCTCATCACGTGGCCACTAACAACTCATTTCAATGGTCTGAATCTCATACCAAACCACGTCCACCAACACTTACTGTTAATGGACCCGTGCAACACTCACGATCCCTTGACTTACTCTTCAAAGCTAGTCATTGTCCAATGTACCTCAAGCCAACAGGCTACCCACGCTCCTTTGGAATACACTCAACAACACAACGATATGTTTGTTGGCTATGGTAATGAATTACTTTGATACTGCTTGTTACGTACTCAGAGATTTCGGCGCCAACGTCTTAGCAAGGCCAATACCCAATGTCTCATATAATTAATCACTATACTGAATTTGTGCAATATTCTATGATAAGTATAAAGATATACATAGAAATAATACTAAGTCTTACTTGAAATATAATATCGATATTAATAATTATTAGATAATTAGATAATTGATTGACAAAATACTTGGAACAAATTACGGGCCCATGAGGGCCATGACATCTTACCCATGAGTCATGACGAACAAATCAAATCAAATTGCTCATTTCGGTTATCTGGCATTCACTTGACTAATTTATTATTAATTATTACTTTTTCTATAAATTTCGTGCTAAATTTAGGGAAAATTTCTTTGTAGTATATTTAAGTGAAACTAATTAGTTAAAAATCAAAATGGTCCAAAAGTATTTAGTTACAAGTACAAAATATCATGTACATATAATTACACTAATATGTACACCTAATTATATATAAATGTACAGGTGATATTCTCTATATGTACATATATATTAGAGTACCAAAAAAATTGGACTAAACACTAAATAAATTATACAACTTTAATTATTTTGATCTAAGTGGACCACCAACTATTTTTCTCCTAAATTTATTCTCCCTTTCTTTTCTATCATCGATATAATCGCCCGCCCACCTTTTCGACCTCTTCCTCCTTATTCTCCCTCCTATTTTCTTCCTCACCCATCTGCCGCGTGCTGCCTGTCTCTTCATTTATAATCTCATATTCTGCTGCTGGTTCATAAGTTTATGCTTTGGCTCGAGAATTTTTCCAGGATTTTAGAATCCGGTCTTTGATAGAGAGGTCGACAATGGGGATTGCAGCTGCGGCTGTAATTGTGCCGATGGGTTTGCTTTTCTTTCTCTCAGGTCTCGTGGTAAATTTTATTCAGGTAAGCAAATACTTTTTTTTTTGGTCTTTCAAGTATTCTGTTTCTCCTTTGATCCGATTTAGCTGCTTGCTCTTACGTTTTGGGATATATACTTGGCGGGTTTGTTTACGTGGTGTGACTTGTGTATCTTAGGTCATTTTGTTGCTACTGGTTTTTGCTCCAAGTGATATTCACTGAGTTTAGTTATTCCGAGCTTCGATTTTTGGTTATAGATTTTGTTCTATGATTCGGGTGTTGGCTTAATTCACCTATGATCCAGGCCACTTGCTATGTTCTTGTTAGACCACTGTCAAAAAATACTTACCGAAGGATCAATAGAGTGGTGACCGAGTTGTTGTGGCTCGAGCTTGTTTGGCTCGTCGATTGGTGGGCAATGGTTGAGGTGAGGCTTACCTCATATGCTTTTGTTTCCGTTTTGCTTCCATGACAATCCCCGAACCATATTTTTATTATTGATTATTGGGCTTGCGTGTGCTGTACTAATTGCGAAGTCAGTGACAATAAGGATGAGAATGTTATACTGTGGCATCATTTTTCGAAATATTATGTTTCGTATGATAGTTCAGGTCTTGACTAAATATTAAAAAAAAGGCCAGATATGTCACGACAGTGGACACTTTGCTTACAGAGGAGGTTGTGGAATTTGTTGTGATGGATGATTGATGATAGATGATAGATGAATATGCTCGTCCCAATACGCGGTTCCCTCTGTAACTTGTTTGTGTCATTCGTTGGCTGTGGTTAAGAACTGGTAAAACTGATTAATGTTAAATGTACTTACGAACTAAGCTTGAAACTTACAATTACTACGTCTTTGGCTCTTTGCTTTTAAACTCTTGGCATCGGTCAATGAAAAGTTATAAAGGGCAGGGAGAGTGGAAGTTTTCTAACCAAATTGAATGGGATAGGGCTTTCATGCGTCATTGGATAACAAGTATACACAGAACAATTTGACAGGTTCTTGTAAACATCTAGCAATGCTTATGTGAAGAATAATTGTAACACTGTAAAATTTACTACCGAAATTTTTTGTTTAAGTGGAAGCATAATAACAACATAATTGGGTGTTACTGCTATATTCGACATAAGTTTGGCTTATCATATCATCCTTATATTGAATACAAGAAAAATAGTAAAAAAACTTAAAACATGGTTTAACGGGAAATAAGATATATTCATAAGGTAAATAAAGGTTTGGAGTTTAACTCCAAGTATAATATTTAAAAACACATAAAATTGATATATAGAATTAAGAGTCCCAAAAAGGTATCGTAGTCAAAGCTAATATTCGGATAATATGACTACACGTTCTTAATCCTACATGGTAATATCACTCCTCCCCAAGTAAGGCATTATAAGTAGCAAAATCATCCAAGAGTTCCTTAGTGACCTATTAAAGAACACCTGGGTTGTTTGCTTATGGAAAATGAAAAGGATGATTAGTATGTTATATACTAAGTTAGGTAATGATACAGTTATAATGAGGTTATATGATATCATAATGTCACAAGAAGGAATAAGCATGCACTTATGTTAACATAAGATGATGCCAACTTGTTTGTTAATTTCAAGTCTAATAATATGGTATAATCAAGATCCATAAACTTATTCACGTTGAGTTTAGGAAATCCACTATTTGTAACTAGTGAAACGATATCAACAATATACAATCCCAGGGTAAAATGCTCCGGGTCACTATTCTTGTCTGATGGAATGTACAGGTAGAACTCTAGGGCAAAATGCTCCGGGCTACTATTCTTGTTCGGTGGAACGAATTGGTACAAACAACAAGTAATAAAATTGCAGCCACGGTCGCAATAGCTATTGTACTTGCGATATCACGGTATGGGGTGTCACGAACGATATTTTATAAGACGTGGTGTGAATTCTTATTTTTTTTTCACAACAAATATCAGCTAATATTGGTTGATATATTAAAATTTGCCAATGTCATAGCGATAAATATGTGATTTTTTGAAACGGTTGCATTTCATGAATTTTGCATTGTGGTTGACCCAAAAACTGTAAAATTATGGTCGATACGTAATTACGGTACCGATATCTCTTTGTATAACAAGTCCTAACTAATGTGGTCTTTTATATTAAGTGATTAATATCTTATCAATGATTACCATCACTTTAACAAGTCCTAACTAACGCATGCGTTGATAGCAATGAGTAGTCCCGTGTAACATGCGTTGATAGCCACGAGTAGTTCCGTGATGCAAGTATCGATAGCCATGATGAGTCCTATGGTGCACATATCGATGATGATGATGATTAATTATTATTATTATTAACTATCCCATCCTGGTACCGTGGGTAGACTTTATCCTGATATTGATTTTGAGTAGTTATAGCATGCTTCGGGAGAAACTTCCCATGAGGTTACCCATCCTAGAACTACTTTAAGCCAATGACACTTAATTGTGAAGTTTTTTAACTTTTGACATACTTGTATCAAACCTTTTAATTCATCTCAATTATACATTATTTATATTAGGTATTAAATATATCTATATATATAGTTTTCAAATGGTCACACATTTGCTTATATAATTACATGTTTAATCTATAGTTAAAATAACATTTTTTTTCTTATAACCATAGTATTTTTTTTGGAGGTAAGTATAAATATAGTATGTTGATATGTATGTTTGTGTGTGTGTGTATTTTACTATTCTATAATTTATATACACATTTAATTTAGGACACAAAATAATAATTATTTAATTTTATTTATTATTCAAATTAGTAAAAAGTGAAAGATAGAAAATGTACTAATAATATACTATAATTTATTTGCTTTTTACAATGATCTAGTTAATTCTTAATATAGTGTTTACGTTGGCACGTTGGCATATGAACATTTAAATTATATATATATTAGTCAATAACATTTATATACATTTAAACTATGATCCAGCTTAATAATTTGTTAATTTTACTATTCATTCAAAATAATTAAAATTCTAGGATGAAAATGTGATGTATTATATATTTTTTAAAAAAAAACTCAATCAAATTAATTCATACTATGGTCATATTTTTATTTTTATTTTGAGCTATAGCTAAAAAGGTATAGACTTTTGCTACATAATCTTTTTCCTATGACATCTAAGGTGAGTCAGACACAAAAATATATTTTTGTTGCAAATTCGTGGCAAGTTAGTTACAAAAATATTTTTTTATATCAAATTTATGATAAGTTGGTCACGAAAATATCTTTTATGGCAAATTAGCCACAAAGCCATATAAAGATCTTTTTGTTGCTAATTTGTGGCAATTTAGTCACAAAAATATCTTTCCGTGACTAATTTGAGGCAAGTTAACCACAAAAAATATTATTCTGTGAAAAATTCATGGTAAATTAGCCATGAAAATATCTTTCTATAGCAAATTCATGGCGAATTAACACAAGTATTTTTTCGTGACAAATTTGTAGTGATTTAGCTGTGAAAGTATTTTTCTATACAAATTTGTAGTGAGTTGGCGACAGAAAGACTTTTTCTTGCAATTCATTAGTGGAAAAACTCGTGATGAATTCCTCAAAAAAGTACTTTTCTGTGGTAAATTCATGGTCATTTCATCACAATTATTTTTTCCATGACAATTAAGTCACGGATATCTTTTTCTGTTGCATAAAAGTAAACATAATTACCAAGATTTTATTTTCTGTGGCCATTTTTACTAAAACCACAATCTCATAATTTGTATAAAAAAAATTTCCACCAATTTTTCCTCCTGTGGCCATTTCCGTGGGCTATGCCACCTTTTGTTATAGTGTTTTCCTTAAGAAACCTTAATTTTACAAGCTAAGCATAACTTCTTTTCTAGTATTCATTTTATTACCAAATTTAGTATCAATTCGTAAAATATTATTATTGATAACATAGCCAAAAATTAAGTTCTAACTCAAATGTCTTACACAGGTGATAATAGCATGCCTCTAAGGTTACTATTTACAGATTCCTACAAAATTCGAATTTTATAGATTCAAAATAATATATCCCATAAGACTCATATAACCACCAAATTTAATACACATTCGTAAAATGTCAGTGTTAACAATTTCTCTAAAAATCAAGAGCTAACTCCAACATTTCACACATGCGATAATGACTTGTCTTTAGGGTTACTATTAATCAATTTAAACCATTTTCTCGTTTTATTGGACTTATGTCATTCGTAATTACTTCAAATATTCTGCATAATATATTTAACATAGTTTGATCCAATTATCTCGCTTAAATAGCAGGATTTCATATTTAACCCATATTGGTCAAATTGCCTTTAAAATAGCTAAAATGCCCATATTTTTATGAAAATCTTACGAGTCCCAATACAAATAATTTCCAACTTCTCGTATATATATCATCATGACACCACTTGGCCACATTCATTAACCACTTTCCATACCTAGTCAATACACGTTAAAATACCATAGTTCATTCTAACACACTTGGGGTATCAAAATGAGATTTATCACTACAATAATATATAAGTCCATGTTCTTCGTATATCCTCACTTTTCATAGATTTGATAGCACATCATCATGCCATAAAATTATCATCATAATATTATCTATGTTTGGAGCTACTTATTAAAATTGCTTAAAAAGTTTCTAAAATAAGTAGTTATCATCGATAATTACTTTTAATAAGTAACTCCAAACAAGCATATTATCTTTGTAATAATAACCTTGAGTGTTCATTCACATAAGTACATATTGCACACAAAATCCTAGTTACGATATGTATCCTTACCAAAAGCGTCTCTAATTTTTAAACACATATAATCTAATACCCCTTCGAGACTACTGAAAAATCACCCAAGAACCAAGGTTAATACATCATTAAAACTTGAAAAAACAATCAAGAAAAAGCTAAGGCTAAGGAGGGTGGGAAAATGGAGAAAAACCTAAGCAAACTAATTCATGTCAGGCTCGAACTAGTTGTGGTATGGTATAGCTAGGGGTGCAGCGTCAACTCTTGACACAACTAGGGGGTGTAACGTCACTCCTTGATGGATCTAGGGGTGTTATGGCATGTGGGTTCTTGACGCTGGGGAGGTTGTGTAGCATGAAGGTTTGGCGTTGGTAGGGGTTGTGCAGCATGAGGTTGGGGCATTTTGATGGAGGGTACAACGTGAAGTTGAGTTGATATAGTGGGCTAGTTGCATGAGTACTTCACGTAGCTCTGGCTTAGCAACGTTAGGTTCTCACACTATGGCTATCTCGCAGCATGAGGAGGTAAGGATTTTGTAGAGGTTTGAGGGATGAAAATGACAGATGGGTGATGAACGAAGTATAAGTAAGCTGAGGGAAGGGTAAGGGAGTCTGGGGTGAGTTGTGTTAGTTGTGAAAATAAATTTAGATGGGTGGAAGTGAGGCACACCCAAGGGGTGATGGTTAGGGAAGGGAACCATGCAGGGAAGTGTTTGCATGGCGAGAAGGGGGAAAGTGGTAAGGAGCCGATCAGGATAGGGAAGAAGAAGAAAAAGAAAAAGGAAAAGAAAAGAGAAAAAGAAGAAGGAAAAAGAGAAAAGAAAAGAAAAGAGTTTAGAGTTAGAATTAAGATTAGGTTTAATTTAGATTAGGATTAGGATCGGTGATAAAAATTAATTTATCAAACATTCGGGTTTATTGTTATGTTGAACTAAACTTGATTGTGTATATATATATATATATATATATATATATATGTATGTATAATATATGAATATGTGAAATGACATGTCTCTTGTGTGCCTGGAGTGGGTGTATTAGAAATAATCAAGCTTATTGTGGATAAAAAGTCTATGATATATGTGATGCATGCCATTCTACAAACCCCTCCTTGACGCTCTTCATGGCATCATCCTAGTCTATCTGCTGAAGCACTGAATATTATCTACCGGATACCAGAATCTGGTTGATGTTGTTAAGATATCTACATCTGTTCCTACAATCTTCAAGAATCCTTATGGATAACAAAACAAATCAGGAACATGAAACGAAAACATCAATGCACATGCAAAAGTATTTATGATTCAAGGATATCAAAAATCATATTTTTTATCTATCAAGAAAATCCAATAACTCTGTTCTTGGTTTTCTATTTGAATAAGAACTCTTCACTTTCGCTCAAGATTTTCCAGATCCAATTCCTGATCTAATCCATAAGAGATTCTCATAGGGGATTTTTTCCACAAGAAACTTCCTATATCTAATTCCTAATCTAGATCCTCACATCTTTTCCAGTGTTGTGATCCCATCACAAAATTTCTGGGGTCCTTGTTAAGATTCTCTCTGTTGCCCTCTTGCTCTCTTTTATTCCCTCATGTCCCACTTGAGTTTTATCTATTTCTGTACAATAGAAGTCTTTGTATAGGCTTAAAAAAGATTTAAAACTAATAAAAGATACAAAACTGACTTAACAAAAAAGGTACAGACGAAATCGGGTTGAAAAATCACGCTGCGTGAAAAACTGATGTTGATATGGTCATGTTGATCAACACAATGTGCCCATGTCACCTAACACGGCTCTGTTGGCCAATAAAGCCTTAGCCATATTTGCCTATGTTTTGCTCTTTTCTTCCCTTTCTTTGTCCCTCTTCGGTTTTCCTCCATTCTAGGTCTGTTCTACCCTTTGACACATTGGCTTGAACCCGGCTCGAATCCCAACAAGGACCTTCAACCAAAATACTTGCATAGTAACATGCCAGTTTCCTCATAGTCGAATGATCTTCAAAGGTCAACGTGTGTTATTAAAGATTATTTTAGACAATGTTAGGGGGAGTTTCTAGGTATTCCTTCCAACTTTCCTGCTTAACAACGTTTATCAAGCATGAAGCTCTTTAGTTGTCTTATCCAACGAGCCCAATAAATGAGCAGAATGTTTAAATCTAAGTCTACAGGCCTTTTTCCACATGTGGTAAGGTAAAAGATCATCTACCAACGTTGTGCTCTACTTGCACATGAAGCATTGATTTGACAAATCATATCTGTCTCCTTTGTAAGCTGCGTCTTGCTCGTAGAAACACTGATTGAACAAAACCTTACCTACTTTTGCAAACCAAAACTTGATTTGCAGATTTTTTTGGGGCTATTTGATGTCAACTCTGTATATTTTTATCCTGACCAGACAATGTAAGTAGGTCCATATTTGGTAGTGCTGGAATATCTTATGTGGTAAAACAGATGGATGGCCTTATGGTAACACATATCTTAGCCAATTGAATGGACTAGTTGCTTGTTTTTTCACTTGGGGTTTCAATTCTGGATCTTGATTTCATGGCATCCAGGTTTTGCCAACCTGGACGTAAAATTGTTGATCTGGGGTGTAATATGCTGCCTGAGGTCTGATATTTGACTGATGAAGTCTTACTTTTTGCACCTTTTTTTATTGCAGATCAAAGTATTCACTGATCCTGAAACTTTTCAACTAATCGGTATATGCAACCCTTCATGCCTGCCTGCTTCTATTATTTGGAACAAAGATTGTTCAATTGGGCCACACCTTTGGTATTTTTATGGCTGCCTGTTTCTATTCATATTCTGTTCTGAAAACAAAATTCAGGCAAAGAGCACGCACTTGTTGTTTCAAACCACAAGAGTGACATTGATTGGCTTGTTGGATGGGTTTTGGCCCAGGCAAGTTATTACTATCATATTACATTTTCATACATGTATATGTTTGTAACAGCTGCACGTTTATTATTTTTATATTCAATTATGCCGTCAGTTCCCGTCGGCTAATGGTGCATTCATTGTAATCTTGTCACAGCGGTCAGGTTGCCTTGGTAGCGCATTAGCTGTTATGAAGAAATCATCAAAGATGCTACCGGTATGATCTAGCTGTGTTGAAGCTTCCTATTAATACTGCTCCCTGACCTTCCCTTCTGTTTTCCCCACTTATCTAGTTTTTTCTAGCTTCCTAACTGTTTATTATTTTTTATTGTCGTGAGATCCCTAAATTTTTTATGATATGGTCTTCCACTTTTCTTAGAACTAGAATTCTTCGCTCAGTGGCTTGACAGGTGTAGGAATGAGTCCATAATAAATTATATAGGCCTGAGGAGATTATCTAAATATGATTATTTGGCAAACTAATCATAGCTCTTTGAGTTCGGCAGAACAATTTCTTGCAATTATACCTCATCCATGTGCAGTGAATGTTAGGCAGATGTATATCTATCATTAACATCAAAATGGGGTACCTAGAATGAGTTTTGTAAACAAGAAACCCATTTTTTGATTCTTGTAGATTACAGGCGTGATTTTAGAATACATGGAATAAAATGTCAATTGATACACCATTATATTGCCATACATATTGAATTTTTAGCTTGACAATGCGTGATATTGCAGATATCCAATGTTAAAGCAGAATGTGAGTGGTATACATCTATATCCAGTTTTTAACATTTCTGATTTTTTCCACATTTTCTGATGAAGAGAATTGTAGTGCGAGATCAAGGGGAAAATACAACATTCAAAACATGTTGATTAAATACTACCAGCAAAATACCCTACCAAAATGAAACAATGTATATTGAGATTTTGTAGTAAGAGAGATCAATGGGAAAACAATTTTTTATTTTATTCTTTAGTTTTGAAATTTCCAAAAAGTAAATTGTGAATAAGTGGTGAACTGAAAATAATAATCATCAGACAGCATAGAAGTTACAAAGTAAAGAAGACAATAGATCTTGTTAGTCATCAAAGAAAGATCAAGGAAGGCAGATGTTACCTTCAGCCAATGACTGGCGTAAAAGACAGTGTTTCTCGTTAGAAATACCATGAAAGATTTTGGTCCCTAAGATCTTGAAAAATCCTTTCTATATGGTTTTACTAGCCTGATCCTCATAATTTTCCCCTCTTCCCCTCTACCGAAATCCTTAAATTATATGCAAACACCGATCATAGCCCATTTTTCTCTGTTAACTGAAATCCAACATTGTACTAGTTTCTTATTGTTGCAGAAACCTGCAAAAACAAAAGTATTTATGTTTCTCCTCTTCGTAAACATAATACGTAAATATTGTTGCCCCTCTGGGGCCGCAGATAGTCATTGTTGTTAATTATATGTTCTGTTTCCAAATTGGTTGTTTGCAATAAAATTTACCACTTTGATACTACCGTTAGCCTTTTTCTTATTTAAATTGATCTATGAAATTTGGGATTCATATATATATTATAGCTGTGTTTGTGTTCCTGTGTCCAATTTAAACAGGTCATAGGCTGGTCGATGTGGTTTTCTGAGTATCTTTTCCTTGAAAGAATCTGGGCCATGGATGAAAGCACACTGAAGGTGTAAACTTATTAGCTGTATTTCTGAGTACCTGATGTTTTCCTGTTTCTCATGTGAATATTCTGTACTGGTTGCAGTTAGGTCTTCAGCAGCTTAAAGATTACCCTTGCCCTTTTTGGTTGGCACTATTTGTTGAGGGTACACGATTCACTCAAGCTAAACTCTTAGCTGCGCAAGAATATGCAGCCTCAACTGGTTTACCAGTTCCCAGAAATGTTTTGCTCCCACGTACTAAGGTGTCCCTGCACACTATTTTCAACACGCTACCTCTTTTTTCATTTTTTGTGTTTATAGCTTCTTCCCTCTTCACAAGTGATGCTGATCCCTGTGCTTTGGGATTGCCATTTGATATGAATAGCTGATATCTATGATATTATGATACAATACTTCTGTTTCCGTAGGTCTTCCCTGCACTTTACTTGGTTAAGTAGATTTAGCTGTAAAATTTTCTATTGTCCTTTACGTGCTGAATGATTTCATTTACACAATTATTCGCTGCTGCCATCTCTTGTTGTAACTCAGATAGTGCTACCGTTTTTCTTCGTCCAATTCATTTCTTGCATTTTATGTGGTCAACTCCATTGTAAACTATGGAAGGGAGGAGATGAGGATGAGCTTGGATTGTGAAACTGGATGGGGGAAAACCAAAGAGAGTTCCTGGAGGGGCACCTTTTTTCCACCTTGTGACAGTTTGTAGTACTAATTTTATCACTTGTGCTGTATCTTATGATGATGCTGATGCTTATGCCTTTTGATCCTGTAGGGGTTTGTTGCTGCAGTTGGTCACATGCGTTCATTTGTCCCTGCTGTTTATGATATGACTGTAGCCATTCCTAAAAGTTCACCACAACCTACCATGCTCGGGCTATTTAATGGACATCCATCTGTGGTAAGTTAGAAAAAGTACTTTACTTTGTTTTCACATTTTATTATTTTGCGTTCAGTTCCATGTAAATTTTGATGATTGTGGATGTGCACACGTGTCTAGTTGGGAGTGCATTTTTGGGACAAGATTTATTGGAATTAAAGGTTCTAATGAATCCTTGGGTGCTACAAGATTGAGGCCTTCAGCAAGTTATCAAACGTTAATCCTTAACATCTTAAATTCGAATTCTAATCATCAAATTACCGTATTTCCATTCATTCATCATCATAATATTCATATCAATACTAAATCCTAATCGTAAACCCTATCCCTAGCCCACGGACCAAACCGTTCCAAAACCCTTATCATTCGAGCATCATCATCATTAGTTCTTCTTTGTCGAATCATCATCATCATCTCTTCATCATCTTCGAACCATCATAACCCTTTTACAACCCTACCTAAACCATAATACCACCCAAACCATTAGTCCATACTCGTACACACATCAGCAATGTTGCTAGTTTATGCAGTTATGTTAGTGCTGGTAAAATTGTAGTTGCATGGTGTACTTCAAATAGTTATTTGGTATTAAGAGGAGAGAAATAGATCTTAATAGGATTAAAAAAGCTGCTACCTGTATTTATGTCTTTCTTGTGCAGCCAGTGATCTCTATTAAAGAAGAGGAGAACAAGGCCATATTTTATTTTAAAGGATGGGGCCATTTTCTTCTTTCTTGTTGTACATAATAGCGAGATCATTAGCTTATGAAGAAAAGGCTTATTTGTGTCTGAGAACATGTTCAAATTGCTTAGTCTCTATTCTCTAAGCCCCCTAATCACTCACAAAACAAGCTGATGTAGCAAATTTACTTTGCTGTAAAGATGATAAAGAAAAGCATATATATATATATATATATTGTGATTCAAGTGATTGAAGAATACTACGAGGGTTTGTTTGCATTTTTTCCTTGGAACACTTTTTGTAGCTTTATAAATTAAAATTATGAAATATCTGTTTTAATCAGAAGAAATAATATCTTAAAATTTTGGGCTCAGTTACTTACTCTGAGGTGGAGGTTTGAGTTTCACTAGAACATTATTTACTTATAGGGTTGATGCAGATGCAAAACCAAGCATCACGATACTTTTCTTAACTTTTACTTGGTGGTGCAATGGTAGATGTGTGTTAGCCGAGACATGAGTGTGATTCCATGGTTTGCCGCAAGTGTATTTGCATTTTGGTTCCAGCTACTTATTTCTTTGAGCTTGCAGGTTCATGTTCACATCAAGCGACACTTGATGAAGGATTTACCTGAATCTAATGATCATGTTGCACAGTGGTGTAGAGATTTATTTATTGCTAAGGTGGGACAACTTGCAATCAGTGCAACTTCCTTATAAATGAGCAGCATGTAGCGAACTTAGAAAGGGCCAAAGTCGCATTACTTTTTTCTATTTCAAGTTTTACTTATTAAAGTTTTTGATCATTTAAGTGGCTAATTGCTTTCGCTTTTCATAAAATTTGTGCTGTTTGCCTGCCATATCAGGATGCATTGTTAGACAAATATAATGTTGATGATACTTTCGGCAATGAAAAGCTTAGAGATACTGGTCGGCCATTGAAGTCTCTTGTGGTAAACTGATTGTCTAATTTACCTTTGGACTTTTGGTTACATCAGTTTGGTTGACATTTTGTTGATCTGTTGCCTCTTTGGTGTGACTGAATTCCTTTTTTGACCCTTATTCGTCTTCCTGGCAGGTTGTGTTCTCTTGGGCATCTGTTCTTATTCTTGGGGCTCTAAAGTTCCTGCAGCGGTCTTCACTTCTATCGTCATGGAAAGGAATCGGCTTCATATGCATTGGGTTGGTAGCTGTTACACTTCTTATGCACTTCTTGATATTATTCACTCAGTCCGAGCGCTCGACCCCAGCAAAGCAAAAGAGAGGAGAGACACTGGATATAAAACGAGCAAAGCGGAGCTAAATAGTAGGTTGGTAGTCGTGTGTCCATTTTGGCGGTTTCTTCATGTATATTCTAAATTTGTGAACCAGTTGATATATGTAGGCACATAAAGTTGTCCTTGATGTTGATTCTAAACCTGTTTAATTGTTCGGGCTTCCTAGTTAATCTTCATATTGCATCAGCCATGATACATAAAATCTGTTAATATCAATTTATTGATGCCGTTGTTTTGGCTTTATTTTCCGTTCATTGTTTTGAGTGAGTTTTTGGTCTCGAAAATAGTTCTTCAAATCATTTTTTTGTTTAAAGACTCGTATGTATTTTGTTAAGTTTGT
The DNA here is from genome assembly GCA_039764185.1 of Tamarix austromongolica. Classification (NCBI taxonomy): domain Eukaryota; kingdom Viridiplantae; phylum Streptophyta; class Magnoliopsida; order Caryophyllales; family Tamaricaceae; genus Tamarix; species Tamarix austromongolica. Next base: position 81,998,348 of record CM077816.1, read on the forward strand.
CTTCTTACTAGTATTTATATAAATAGCTAATTTTAATGGTCAGTACCAGTAATTTTGACAAAGAAAACCTTTGTTTAGTCGGTGCTTTGATACCCAATGGCCTCCAAGCGGAGAACAAGGAGGGTAGTATCACACGATGGATTTACATTTTGCATCCCTTGTGAAGGCGTGAGAACCTATTACTTGGTCCAGATTTACGAGGCGATGAGTTGCCCTAACCATCGTGGCCAGCGTGTATATGTGGTCTGAAATTGAGCGGGTTCACAATACTTTTAATTAGTTTGCTCTAACTAATAATTTTTCCCACATTGTCGTCCATGTTTAATCAGAGAGAGAGAGAGAGCTCTGGGTTTCGTCGTTCAATATTAGCTGTTAAATGTGCGCAATTTTTTTTGGTTACTTCGTCGATCATTATTTTACTTTAACTGATTTGGTCGTTATTTACGAATTGATTTTGAAACTATTCATAACTTTTGCAACAGTCCACAATAGTGTTTGTTGAAGAATAAAATAATTAAGTTCATATTTGGAGCTACTTATTAAAATTAGTTATCTAAAATAACTATTTATTTTAGAAATTTTTTAAGCTAAAAAGTTTCTAAAATAAGTAGTTATCTATAATAACTACTTTTGATTAATAACTCTAAAATAGCTGGCTTGGTTCAGCAGAATACGACAAGTTTTAACCTTAAATATAGAAAGGGCCATGCGCCTCAATTCGAGTGAAGCGAATGACAAGTCAAACATATTTTAAAAGAGTAAGAGTATGGTAAAATTAGCTTATAAGTTAGGTAAAAGTTTATCTAAAGTATTTTTAAAAAAATTAGCTTAAAGCTAGTAAAAATCTACTTGTCAAACAATTTTTTTTCTTTTTTAAATAAGTTAATTTTAACAAGTTAAAAGTTAATCTATAAGTTTTTTTTCATGTCAAATACACTATAAAATAATTAAGATAACCTAAGTAAATGTGTCATGCCTCGTATCAACTTACATGATTAATGTAATATCCCTATTTTTACGATATGAAATATTCCTTTATAAAATGGTTTTGGGGAAGCTAAAAATAAGAACATAGGATGTGTCACATTAAAGATACTTCATATATTTAATTTATACTAGACACAAGGTTACAAAATTATTTTGTAGGGTTCTAAATGAGGCGAGCGAAGCCGAAGTGAGTTTGAATCTTTTAATAAACGGGCCTAAAAATAATGTTCAGGTTCAAAGCCGAGCTTTTAATTAACTGAACTAAACCAACTCGTGAACTTTTATTGTAAACAAAGCGAGTTCATGAGTTATTACATTACAAACGAGCTTGAGCTTAAATTCCTCATGCTCAGGCTTGAAACAAGCCTAAAATTATTGTTCACGAACGACTTATCTAATTAAATAAACAAGTCGAGTCAAACCCTTAACAAGTTGAGTTTATAAAATTTACGAGTCGACTTTGTTCACTTACAATTGTAGTAACTCGTATGTAGAGATCATGTGTGACAAGTATTTGATCCCATAACTAGACAAGATTACTAAACAGAAGGGAAGACACATAGATAATGAAAACAAAGGCAACAAAAGTCCAACACACACACACACACACACACACACACACACACACACAGAGAGAGAGAGAGAGAGAGAGAGAGAGAGAGAGAGAGAGAGAGAGAGAGAGAGAGAGAGAATTCATATAACCACACTAATGCCAACCTGCCAATCACTATCCATAGGTAAAATACCAAAAATATCAAATCAGTAATTACCTATAAAATAAGGTAACATTTGCTTGTAGGAATGAATAATACCAATAAAAAGGATAATCAACACGCTAAATATTGAGTAAGATAATAATACACATAAATAGAAATAAGGTATGCATAATGCATAGGAATTATATAACAAGGTAGATACTAGACCTGCATTAGTCTCTTGAATTAACTTAAGAAAAGAAAAGGAGAATCATATACATGAATTGAATGAATGACAGGGGGATGGTGTATGTGTTTGGTTACATGAAATGAATAAAGGGTGAGGGACGCCAGGCACAATTAGGGGTATAGGCTTGGCCTAATAGAAAAATAAAGGCATCAGTTGGGATGGAGTGTAGGACATTTGAAGGGGTAGTGTGATTGAGTGAGGGATTAGGTGGTCATTGAGTGGGGATTTGCATAAGTTTAGGAGTCTAGTTATAGGTAACTAAATCAAAAAAATAAGGTTCTAATCGGCATGTGAGAGATCATATGAGAAGGGTGAGGAGTAAGTGTTTGAAGTGAAAGAGAAGGGAAAAGAAGGGTTTAAGGGTTTAAAGGTAAAAATGAAGGTTTATGGATTTGGATAAGATGTTTAAGCAATGGTTAAAGTTTAAGGAAGGGATTGAGAGACTGATTACCTAGAAATTAGGATTAGAAAAATTTGGAGTATTACATCACTACATCCTTAAAAAGACATCGTAGGTCTAGGATTGCATCTCCAATAGAGCTATAGCACCCTGAGGTCCCTACAACACTTCTCCTATTCATACTTTATCACAAATTTATATCTCCTATCATATTAATCCCTAGGATCACATCAAAATCTTGTAAATCTACAGAAGAAGAAAAAAAGGATATAAAGAAGAGGTGATTGTAACGGTTAACCTTACGAAAGTAAGAATAACACTATTGTATACTATCCCCTTAAAATAAAGAGACCCCAAAACTTAACACACCTGCACTAACGAGCTCTAGATGCATCTTGTGAATGAACTTCTCCTACTTCCTAGTTGCCTCAATTCCATGGCACCTTCAGAGGATCTTCACAAGTGAAACTGAATTATTAAGGTTTCGTTACACCTTAATGTCAAGAATTTGCAAGGGTAGCTCTTTATAAGCCAATGAAACATAAAGCTCGATCTCGTTGGGTATGATCATATGGAATGAACTTTTAATGTATTTCCTCAACAATGAGATGACAAAGATGTTGTGGATTTGGGACAACTCTAGTGAAAGTGTTGGGAGTAAGAAACCTCACCAACATTATGGAGTATCTCATTTGGTTCAATGAAACATTAACTAAGATTTCCCTTCTAACAAAACCGTTACACCCCCCTTGGCAGGAAAGACTCACAACATAACTCTACCTCTTACCTCAAAATAATCACCGCATCACCTCTAATCAACATAGCTGTTCTGATGATTGTGAGTTGCCTTCATCCTATCTTGGTTCAATTGGATATGTTTTGTTGTGTCCTCAATCAACTTGGCCCCCAAGAAAACATACTTGTTGATGTCGCTCCAACACATCAGGTTGACACCTATGTCCATAAATTACCTCAAATGGTGCCAAACCTATGCTGGCATGGTAGTTGTTTGTAACACTTTGAAATTTTATAACCTATGTTTCCTAATTTTTAGTTATTTTATTTAAAACTAACCTTTAAACCTTAGCCTAATTATTTTATCAATAAACTTTGACCCGTAACTTAAGTAAATTATTAAATATTTTCCCTCAATTATTATACCTTTTTCTTTTCTATTAAACCTATCCTAAACCTACTTATTTTTACTCGATACTCTAATCTATCTAAATTAAAACTAAAACAAAAATATACACCCTACCATTTTTACCCTATTAATTTACTCTTTTGCATGTCCTTTTTTTTTCCCCAACCAGTTTCCCTACCTTCTTTTTACCTAACTCAACACACCCATACCCCTTGCCTGTAGAACCATTCATATTACCTTACTCCTTTTCTAATTTGCAGGGAATTTTAGAACACATGCAAACTCAACACTCAAAAACCCAACCCATCACACCATTCCCCAAACCATATCCCTCACCACCTCTCTGTACATGCATATACCCCCTTTGCATCTCTCTCTCTCTCTCTTCCTTGTTCAAACCCAGCCACCATGCACAACCAAACACAGCCTCACAACCCCCTTCTCTCTTCTCTCCGCTTTATTTGGTTTAGTAGAGACCGTGACCCTTAGCCTACTCCCTTCTCCTCTCCTCGCCAACCAGCACCAACCCTCTGCATTACCTCAACCAAATATCCCGCACAACACCTCCTTCCCTTCCTCTTTTCCTCAATTTGAGCCGGCCCTTCCTTTCTCAGCTTCGTTGGTTCTACAGAAACTGATCACCAACACACCAAGCTTCTTCTCTCTCGGCTTTTCTTGGTTTGCTCGACACTCGCCACCACCCCTTCTCTTGCGTGCACAACCCTTGCACTCTCTTCCTCAACACCTTGGCACACCATCATTAATGTCGTGCACCATCACGTTGCACCACCACAGCGTCCATCATCACCCAACCAACCTTGCAACCACCAACCTCCTCTTCCTCCTTCTTTTCTTCTTCCTCTTCTTTCTCCCTTACCGCTCCCCTTTTTTTCTCTCCTTCCCTACGATAATTTTTGCCAATCCCTACCATACCCATTCAACAAATTTTCCTGTAGCGAATCCCTAGGCAATCACAGTTTTTGCTGTTGCACTCCAAGCCCTTCTATGCCTCCTACCTAATGCAGGAGCATCTATTGATTCTCATATTCCTATTGATTTTCAAGGTAAGGAAGAATTATCTTTCTTAATATTGGATCCAATCATATTAAATATTCTTGATAACATGTCTATGCTTGGTATTGAAAATAAATCGAGATATTCTTGCAGGTATATTATATATTTACAAGGAGAAGATGTTAACACGCCAAACATGACTTAAAGTGTACAAGCATTCAAATCATACAAGACTATGGCATACATGGGATGACACTACAACAAGATATGGTGATGATTATCATTAGTTATATTACACTTTTTGTAAACCCTAAGTGTATTTTGTATAAGCTAGTGTTTGATGTAATTTCATGTATGTACTATAGTTGATTGTGTGGCTTTGTAATGTTAGTCATTAGTATCATTTAGATGATGATATTATGATTAAGATTAGGCATTATATGGGCTTAATTCAAGTAGGATAATTTAACTTGAATTAAGGAGAATAACCAGTTGGTTTAAGCCATGTTAGCCACCAGCTATTCTTCCTATATATAACTATGTTGTACACGCCTAATGCAAAATGGAATATAGAATTTTTTTAGCATAAATTTACACATCTTGGCCTGCATTTATCGTCCCTTTCAAGTCTCTTTCGATCAAGGAAAACTTGGGGTTTAACCTTCTTCATTCAAGCCTTTGAATGATTTGTATCATTCAAAGTAACCAGTGACACATTTGCAACTTTCATCGAGTATAACCTGCACTAAACCAAGCTTGTTTCTTCAAGTTTCAATCGGCTGGATTATGCAAATCAAGGAATAATTGATCCAACATTTCCATCCACCTTGATCCACATCACTACCGCAACTAACCACCCACCCTCAGTCAAGATCATTGCAACCAACCACTCCCTCTGTCACCTTATACCCCAACTCCTCCCTTCCAGTGTTTCCCATCCACCTGCACCATCACCACCTCGCAACCACCTCCCTTCCACCCTTCCTTCTCATCCCTCCTTTCTATGCTGCATTGTCGTGCCCCTATGCTACCACTATCAACCCTCCATTGCAGCCTTTCAGCACTAGCCACCACATCACCCCATTAGCCATCGATTAGAATCACCCAACCACAACCATCTCCACCCCAACCCTCAATTGCACCATTGCTAGCCTTGCAATCAAATCCCCACATTCCTTCATGCATGGCTTAAGCTACACAGGCAACGTCAGATTTTCCCCTTAAAAATTTTTGTTACATAATTATAAATGTAAGGATATTTTATTAATTTATAAAAATAAATATTTTATTATTATAATTATTAGTTAATTTGTTAAATATTAATCAGGTAAATTTAGTATTATTTTTAGGTACTAAATTTGATTAGCAGGATCTTGTAGTGTTCATCACTATTTTTTATTTTTGCCAAAATTCAGGTAACTTTTATACCTTACTAATATGGTAAATTTTGCATGATAACACATTAGGGTTTTTGTGTTTGAAATATGCTAATAATGATTCTTTATGTTATAATTATGTATTATCTATTATATCCTGAAAATCAGTAAAAAGAGCATGTTTTCATATGTAAAATATTTTGGGTACAAAATTATGGAAAAATGAATTTTATGATAATGTATGACATGTATGTGGGAAATGATAGGATGTGCATGTTAGATAAATTTATAGAATAATAATAATAGATGTGTGCCCTATGGGCAATTTGATCATTTTATGTGTACTAAGGTTTTTACCATGACAAGTATGTATAATATGTATTATATGTTGCTAATCATGAGATTATGTAATCATGGATGTATTAGATACGCATGTTAGGGTTTTATATACAAAATCTTGAGTAAGGAAAAATTGGTCATTTATCTTATCTACTAATTTAATTACATGATAAATTAATTTAATGAATATGTTTTAGCCTTTTCATGATAATTTAATAAATGGAATGGATTTGGTGATTAAAGAGGATGTTAATGTAGTAATTTTGACCTCAGGGTCATTTTAGTCACTTTCGACCTAATGCGCCAAATGTGAAATATTGAGCCTAGGTTGGCCTTGATAATTATGTGGATGGTTCGCGTGTTTATCAATTTTAAGACCTACAAATTGAATGAGTCTTATAAGATGACCTCATATTAATGATACCGAATAAGATACTAATCATTTAAAGTGAAAGATTACGAGGTGTTGGGTCTGTTACACCATATGATAATATTATTTTAGGTGTATTGTCCCTGAGAGGTCTTTTAGACCACTCCACCAGTTTAATATGTAACACCCCAAAAATTTACTACAACTTTTTTATTTTAATTAAAAATTATTAGAAGCAAGAACTATAAATTTTGGAGATGTTACCGCCATACTTAGTACTAGATCGGCTTCTTCCTATTGTTTTAGTACCAAGTGCTAGAGCTTAAAAGAAGCATAACATAATTTATACAAATTAAGACTTTCATTTAAATCAGATTAGTGTGTTAATAATTTTACAAAATATAAAATCCACTATTAGTAGTTACAAAGGTAAAATCATTAAACAAAGAAATAGTAAGGTTAAAAGAGATATCCTAAAAAGCTTTTCGGACAATCCTTACGCTTTTACTCGATAACAACTTGAATAGCGCCAGTGATTAACCTACAAGGGACAATGCCCATTGAATAGGCAGGGGCCCACAAATAGAACCCTTCAGTACTACGGTATTAAGTAACCTTTTATACTAGACTAAAAATTAGGGTTCGCATGCAACACATAATATATAACCAATGTAAAATCAATAACATACGCAAGCATAGAGATCATCACTTCAACATAAGAGCCAAATATAAAGCAACACAACATACAATAGGAAATGTGTATCAAGAGGTTCATTCACTTAGCATTTCCATCACTTACCAAGAGTGACAAGCACCAAATCCATACTTATACTATATCAATATATCATAAAGATGAAATCAACACGTCTGGTCTTAAGCCATTAATTACATATTATTCACCGTCATATCTCGAATTATATCCATATGAGTACAAGAACTCCACTATTTGGTGGATCGAAAATACACTTCAGGACAGAATACTCCTGGCCATTATTATTCAGCAGTAGACCAGTCTCTAGGGTAGAAGGCTCTTGGCCACTATTCTCTCTAGTGAATCAGTCTAGCATCGAATCACATGGTGTTCCACTCTAAGTGATTAGTATCTTTTTCATAATTTATTATCATCCAAGGTTTTATTTGTTGAGCTTGAGATCTCCCACTATTATAGTTGGTGGACCAAAATATACTCTAGGGCAATACACACCTGGCTACTATTATAACCAATAGACCAGTACACACATACATTCTCTAGGACAAAACGCTCCTATATACTATTATAACCGGTGGACTAGTACACATATACATTCTCCAAGGTAAAACTCTCCCGATCGCTATTATAATTAGTGGACCGGTATACATATACATCATCCAGGACAGAATGCTCCTGGCTACTATCATAACTGGTGAATCAGTACAAATGATATAATCCATCTAGGTCTGATTCAATAATCTTTTACTTTACATGATTAGTATTTCTTATTTAATTAATACAACAAATGCATTTATTTAACATGAGAAGGTGAGATCATGAACCTAGAGACGTAAAGGTTTACAGATCATACTGGCGCACACAAGCAGCATAGTATCCTCCAACCATTAACCTAGGGACGCAAAGGTGCCCTGGTCGCACTGGTGCACGAGAACACATAGTATCCTACCAACAAGAACACCCAATCTATAAGTATGCATATCCCCTAAATATAGGGCTAAATAGAGTAAGATGTAGGGCCTGGCTGGGACACACCAACAAAATCCAGAATAATCATGGGCTATACCACGTCTTTAGGGTAGTGACCCCTAAACAACCACCATTTTCGATCTCAAGGTCTTATACTTTAATTATTAGTGTCTTAACTAAGGTGACCATGAGAAACATAACAATCACATACTTAATCATTTCCATTTATTTATTTTATTATTAAGTAATCCTTATTTATATTGTTATCCATGTTAACTTAAATAAACCACTAAGGTCATCCTTTTATCATCTATTTCCATTTCAAACTTTATTTCCATTTATTCACATGTCATGAAGGGTTATCATATCATAATTATAATATGGATCATAGAATCAAGTATTCTATATCACGGATCGTTGAATGTATAAATCCTAGCATGTACTTCTAGCACATCCAACACACATTTACAACTAAGGCACCTCTTACATGATTACAAAATAACATCATATCAAACCCTTAATTATCCATTCAACCTTATGTTATGCCATATCCTTGTAATATTCACTGATTTGCCAAAATACGCTTATCCTTATAACATATGGGGTTTTGCTTAAACAAGTGATACTAAATCCATAAACCATTATCCTATTATTTAACATTATTTATGCCTTATTATGAAGGCTTATTTAATCCATTGACATGTTATATACAATTTACCGATTTACCCCTTCATCCTTACAAAATTACTGAAATACCCCTCCTATTTGTAAAGTTATAAAGTTACCCCTTTTTACTTGCCAAATTACTGTATTACCCTTCATGTTTGTATAATTACCAAAATACCTTTTGTATTTGTTAAAATACTAAATTACCCTCCATACTTATTAAATTACCAACTTTAGCCCTCATACTTGTTAAATTACCAAATTGCTATTTATACTAGTTAAATTACCAAATTGCCCTTCATACTTGTTAAAATTACTAAATTGCCCTTTTGGTTAGTTAATTTACCAAATTACCCTCCATACTTATTAAATTACCAACTTTACCCCTCATACTTATTAAATTACCAAATTATCCTTCTGGTTTGTTAAATTACCAAATTATCCTTTATAATTGTTAAAATTACCAAATTATCCTTTAGGTTGGTTAAATTACCAAATTACCCTTCATACTTGTCAAAATTACTAAATTACCCTTTTGGTTAGTTAATTTACCAAATTACCCTCCATACTTATTAAATTACCATTTTGTCCTTTTGGTTAGTTAAATAACCAGATTTTCCTTTATACTTATTAAACTTACCAAATTATCCTTTTTCTTGCCGAACTTCCAAAATACCCCTCTTATCTACTAAGTTACCATTTTTTTCAAAAATTTACTAAGTTACCCTTCTTTTATGCTAAATTACCAAAATAACCTTCTTACTTATTAATCTATCATTTTACCTCCTTATATGTATAAAATTATCAAGTCACCCCTTGTTATGCTAAAATTACCAAAATATCCTTCTCATTTAATAATTTAGCAAATTACCTTTTTACTTATAAATTTACCAAGTTACCCCCTTTTTCTGCTAAATTTACCACAATACCCTTCTTACTTATTAATTTACTATATTACCCCTTTTATTCATAAAAATTACTAATTTTCCCTTCTTATGTCAAATATACTAAAATAACCCTACCACATAAAACATTAATACATACAGTCCATATACATCATCTAACACTACCAACTATTATTATTATTATTTATTATTAATACCCATGATCACTTACCATATATACTTATTTAAGCCACACCTTTTGTACAAGAAAAATCACTAAAATGCCCCTAGGGCTCATATTAAAATTATCTATACTATAAATGGTCATATTAGCTTATCATGTCATATACATGCATTTAACATTGTTATTAACAATAAGGCTCCTTCCTTAACTATTATTTCTACATAGGACACATAATATAACGTGCTTTTCATTTCAACTACCAACATATACTACAAATCCTAATATACTTAACACGATATAATGTACACATAAATATATTCAAAAATCCTAATGTACTAGCATACATATATCCACACATTTTAGTAGGATATAATGGTTACCTTATTTCCAGCAATGATTAAACCTTACCGGTACCTCAGTTAAAAGTTTAAACTTTTATCAGAAAAATTTGTACTTAAAAATAATATCAAAACTAGCATATTAGTAGTAGAAAATTTTTAAAAATTAATTTTTATCAAAAGCTTATTAAATACATGCTAATACTAACTATATTTATACCTCTAAAACCTTAATTAGTTTAGTTTAAAATATGAAACTGCACTCACGCTGCATAAGCAGCGTGAGTTGCATGCATGAAATGAAGAGGGAAAATGAGCGAAGATGATAGTTGGGAGAAGGGAGGACTAGTTGGTTCAGGTAAGGGTTTAGGGGTTTGGTTGAGGCCTTGTGGATGAGAGTGAGGGTAGTAGCTGGGTATAAGGAGGGAGTAGAGGTGTAGGTGGTGGTCAAGGGTTGAAGATTGGTGGCTCAAGGTGGTAGGGATGACAATGGTAAGGCTAGAAAGGTGGGTCAAAGGAAGGGAGAAGAAGGAGAAGGAAGGAAAAAGAAGAGAAGAAAGAAAGGGGTTGTAGGGGAATTTCGGCCAAGGTGAGGTAGGATGGTGGTAGAGGAGGTGTCAGTGGGTTTAGCAGCGACTTCAGCAGTGGAAGAAGAGGGAGAATGGGTGGTGCAAGGTGGCATGCAAAGATAAGTTCCGAGAGGAGAAAAAAGAAAAAGGAAAAAGGAAGGTGATTGTAGGGGCGAGTGGTGGCCATTGGGTGGTGTAGGGAGGAAGTAGCGAAGGCCAGGGTGTTGCTGTGGTGGTTTATTGGGTGGTAGAGGTGGTAGTTGTGGGTGGCGAAACCAAAAATAGGGAAGAAAAGGAAGAAGGGAGAGGAGGAGGCTCGGTAAGGGAGAAGGGGAGGCTTGAGCGTAACACCTCAATTTTTTTTACTACTGAAAACTTATGTTTGCAGCAGAAATAACTAAGTAAAAATAGTGGGGGTTACCACTGTGATCAAAATAATTCTAGTTTATACAACCATCCTTACATCAATCACAAGGTTAAAACATTCATGATAATTCAAGGAAATTAGAAAATAAAAGCACAGTTATAGTACAAATACTGAGTTTGGAGTTTAACTTTGAATTTTACAATACCAAAATACAAAAGGAGGATATCATGGATTAAGAGTCCAAAAAGGGTATCCAATTAAATACATAATTCAGATAACATATACTCTTCATCTGACCCCAATATAGATGGAGTCACTCATCCCTACATAAGGCATCATAAGCCGCAAAGTCATCTACATGATCCTTTAAAACCTACATATAAGATCCAGGGTCTTCTGCTCATGGGAATAAGCAACACTCATAAAATGGGTAGTCAGTATACTACGTACTGAGTAAGGGAATAATACTATTGAAATAGGAATATAAATAGCACATGCTTCCATATTAGATAATAAAGGAGTATAACCAAGTAAATGAACATCTCATAAGGTATATTACAATCTAGGTCCTTTTATTAAGTATAATCCATTTCCATTCTTCTATATACGTTGAGTGCAGGAAACCCAATATTCTTAAACCGGTGGAATAGTCTAAAAATCTCGAGGAAAACACACCCGAGCCACTATTCTTTCTAGTGGAACAAAAGTTAAAAACATCTCCTCGGGGCAGAACGCTCCCGAGCCACTATTCTACCTGGTGGAACATAAATATATAAACATATAGAAAATATATCACTTTGGTCCTGACTCACATATTCTTCAACTGTAAATCATTAGTATCTTTCCCATAGGTTATGAAGATATATTTTATTTCACGATGAGTCAGAACTCCACTATTATTAACCGATGGAATGGTCTGAAACTTTCAGGGACATCATGCTGAAGCTACTATTCTTTTGGATGAAACGGAGATTAAAAATATCATCTTGAGGCAAAACGCTCCCGAGCTACTATTCTACCCGGTGGAACGAGAATATATATATGTATGTATATGTATGTATATAGGTTTAGAAAAATTATCACCATGTCCCTACTCACGAGCTCTTTCACTTTAAGTGATTATCATCTTATTCAAGATTGATTCTCAGGCATAGGATACCGTCAAATAGATATACATATAGCACATATCCAAATCCTTAGGTCTTGTCAAACCCTAATTACACTTTCTTTAGTGTTCATTCTCCCATGTTGGTTGTTCTACTTATATTATATTATGACATCTCTAAAATTCCATCATTAGTGTCATTCCCAAAATGCACAACTTAATTCCCATAAGTTTGCTTCTAATAATTTCATCTCGATACGTTAATCACTGAAGTATCCAAGCCCAAATTCCACAGAATTGTCATATCACTTCACATGAATTTTTTAAGACTTCTAATTCTAATAGATAACCCCAAACCCTAAACATGGAATAATAATATTAACATTTCAATATAGCTTGCCCCAATTTACTATTAAACATTTAAGAACTCCAAATCATGATAATACTCCCATGAATTACTCAAGTTATTATTGTCATAATTTAAGTATCCTAACACATAAATTACCAAAACTTCCTTAATATCCCATAATGACCAAGTTATACTTTAAGAACAATTAAAACCTTTATTGTATAAAGTCTTACACCTTCCATACATATTATTTCTCCAAGTCCTCATTTATCATCATACCTCATGAGAGACCTTAAGCCCATTTACTACAACTTATTCAACCCATATTTCATACCATAAGACATAATTTCACAATTATAAAATTTTCATCATTCAACCCATATTTCATACTATAGATATATTTCCATAAGTGTGATGTCATTCAAACCATATTTCATACCATAAGATGTATTTTCATAAATATAATATTATCGTCACAAAGCATAACATAATAATATCTCTAACCAATTCTTATTTTCTTTCAACATAACATTCATACCATCACAAATTATCAATATCAATGTATGTTACATAATATAGCAACAATATCATGAAAAATACATCTAGACATACAAGCAAACATCATCAAAATTCCTAAGCATCGAATAGCATGTTTACCAACTAGAACATCAGGTTCTAAGCATACAAATCCTAGACTTCCTCCTCCAAAGCTACTAGAATACCACCTACAAAAATTATAAAAATTATGGTTAGGCTCAAAGAGTTAAACCGAAAGTGAAATCAAGGCAAGGAGGGTAAAAATAGGTAGCTTGAGGTGTGTGGATGTGTAGAGGAATATGTGGTGGAGCTATGGTTAATTTTTGGTGGTGTTTGGTTGAGGTTTGGGGGCAAAAATAGGGATTCATGGCAAAGGAATAAGGTTGCACAGCTATGCAACAAGCAGTGTAGTTTCTGGTTGAGAGAAAATAAGGTACACAGTTAGGTGGTGTGAAGTTTTCACGGTTGTGCAGAAATAGGCCAAGAGGAAAAATTATGCATGGTCAGATGGTGTAGGAGTTACACTGCTGTGCAGCAGGGGATTTAACATTGCACGGAGGTGTAGCAGGTGGTGCACCGACCGTGCACTCTGCAATGCTGCAACACATGAGGGGAAGAAGGAGGGAAAAGAGGTGGCGGTCGATGACGAGCCGGCGACGACTAGGAAAAAGGTTGGGGCAACCTTGGTGGTCAGTCCACCGGCCAAAAGGGCAGCGAGTGGTGGCCGAGGTGGTGCACTGTGGGGGAAATGGTGGTGCAGAAGCCAAAATAAGGAAAGGAAGGAGAAGAAGAAGAAGAATAAGAAAAGGAGAAGGAGGAAAGGAGAAGGAAGAGGGAGCTCGGTAATGGCTCTTTGGCATAAATATTAGTAGAGTGAGGTAAAACCAAAGAAAAATAGGGGGAGTGTGAGGTAAATATATATATATGTTCATGTGTGCGTGTGTAGTCTGAGTCGAGAAGAAGAAAAATAATAGAGGGTGTTGGAATGCGACGGTGATGATGGTGATTGTGCAGCTGCAGGGTGAGAGTGGTGATGGTTGATGGGGTGTTGCGTGAGAAGAAGAAAAATGGTAGGGGAGAGATGGGTGTGCGAATAGATGTAGGCCTGTAGAGTTAAGGATGTAGAAGGAGAAGAAGAACAGAAGAAATGAGGTGAGGTGATGGTGCACGTTACACAGATTCAAGAGTTGCAGCTCAAGTTTGGCGGAAGGAAGAGAAGAAGGAAAAGAAAAGGAGAAAGAAAATAAAAAAGAGAAAGAAAAATAAAAGAGAAGGGTTGGGGGATTAGTTTAGGGTGATTTTAGATAAGTTAAAGGTAATTAGGATTAGTGGAAATTTTAGCAGGTTTAAATTTTATTTTATGAATTATGGTTTATCAAAGTTAAGGTTTATGGAATCGGTTAAAGTTTTAGGATTAAGGATAGGTTAAGGCTAACATAAGGTTTATTGAGATTGGCATTAGTTTAGGGCGCTAATGATGCAAGATTAGACTAAGAAAATTTTTGGGGTATTACATTGAGGGAGATAGAAAATGGGCAGAGAAGGAGGAGATAGGGAGAAGAAAAGGAAGAGGGAAGGAGGGTTGGCATGGTTGGCTAGGTGGTGTAGGTTGAAGGGGAGTGCAGAGTGGTAGGGAAGGGAAGGAAGAAAAGGGAAAGAAAAAGGGCACCTGAGGGGTAGGTTGTGCGTGGTAAAAAATGGAAGGGAAAGGGATGGGGGAGAGAGGGGGAGAGTAGGGCTGCAGGGGAAGGTTGGTTGGTGGTTGTAGGCATGGGGCATTTAGTTCGACGTCAAAGAAGGAAGGATAAGGGAAGAAGAAGAAAAAAGAAGAAAGGAAAGAAGGCAGGCCGACCAAGCGGGGGAGAAAGGAGGAGATGGGCTAGGTCGTGCATGCGAGGGAGAAGGGAGAAAGGAAGGTTGTTGGGCTGGCCCGACTGGGGAAGGAAAGGAAAGAAAAAAAAGAAGAGGGGAGGTGTGGGAGAGGAACGGGCTAGTTTGAATAGTGAGGCAGGGAGAGAAGGAAGAGGAGGGGCCAGGACCTAGTAGGGGAAGAGGTAGGTCGGGCAACCTAACGGAGGAAGAAAGGAAGGAAAAGAAGAAAGGAGGAAAAAGAAGAAACAAAAAAAAGGAAAAGGGGGGAAAATAAAAATAAAATATTTTTTGGGATAAAGGTATTTATTTAATTAGATGTATAAATTAATTTATTTAAAATTTAAGATATTAATTTAAGAGTAAAATTGTAGTAAGATATGTGTTTGAAAATTTATTTAAATAAAATATGTATGATAAAATAAAAAATTATTTATTTTAATTTATTAATTGATCATATCCATTTTTATGAATTAAAATTCCATAAAATAATTAAATTAATAGTTTAAAAATAAATTTTCCCAAATGAGGATTAATTATTAAATTCTAGGTTTTAAAATTTTGGGGTATTACATAATAATAGTGGCTTAGGGTGTTTTGCCTTAAGAGGTGTTGGGTTTGTTCTACCGGGTGATAATAGTTATTCAGGTGTATTGTTTTTAAATGGTGTTTTAGTCTGTTCCCCTGGACGAAGAATAATGGGGCCCCTACACTCAACGTGAATAAGAATATAATTTGAGATAAGTAACTAATGGATAATACATTAATCATTTAAATTGGAAGATTACGGAGTCAGGACTGAGGTGTTGGATCTGTTCCATCAGACGATAATATTAGCTTAACTATATAGTTCCTGAGAGGTATTTTAGACTATTCTATTGGACAATAATAGTGGCTCAAGTGTGTTATCCATTATAGGTGTTTCATATCGTTCCACCTGTTTAAGAATAGTGGGGTCCTTGAACTCACAGTTAGGCACAAATGCTACTATCGAACCACAAGTAGGCATAAAGGCTAATACCAAACCAGACACAAATGATACCAACCAATCCAATAATCATTTCAAATCAAATATCAATCATCTCCATTTCTATTTACTCGAGGGGAGATCATATCAACCCATACATACTAAAGTGCTCCGGTCATATCGGTTCACAAAGGTAGCATAGTATCCTACGGACTATCAACCCGAGGGTACAAAGGTACCCTGGTCGTACTGGTACACAGAGGTATATAATACCTTACTGACAAGGACACCTAATCCATATGCATGGGTGCCCTTTATTAGATATATAGAGCTAAATAGAGTAAGATATAGGGCCTAGTTGGGGCACTAAGGTATACCAATAAAATCCATAAATAATTGTGGGTTAAATCACGTTTAGAGTAGCGACCCTAAAGAGTCATCATTCCCAATCTAGAGGTCTTTCACTTTAAGTATTAGTATTTTATAAAGGTGACCATGAAAACACATATTAATCACATGGATACAATACTTTACCATTTTTATTAATTTCCAAACATTATGCGATAGTCATAATCAATTTCATTACCAACGTCAACATTAGAAGTCTACTAAGGTCATCCTAGGCTTACTAATTCACACTTAAGCACTTTTAGGTCAAAAATAACCACAGTATCCCTGAGGCTAAAATTATCACATTATCTTCCATTTCTATTACATATTCTATTTTATTTACCAACTTATCATAAAAATGATAACATACGATAATTAGAGTATTTATCATGTAATTAAATTATCAAATACGTCAAATGACCATTCTGCCCTTATTCACAATTTTGCACATAAAATCTTAACATGCATTTCTAAAACATCAAAACACATATTCTCAAGCCTAACAACAAATAATATATATCAACTATATTTATTAGAATAATTATCATGGTACACTCAAAATTATCAAGATACCTATATATCATATAATAGAATTAATCATGCTAAAACATGTGTTTCTAAAATAATAAATCACCTACCACCATACTTAATAATAATTAGATCATGTTATGCTTTCTTATTCAGATTAATCATGATGTGCTTAAATGACCAAATTGCCCCTAGGGTACATGAATAATAATAACCATACTATAAGTATATCTAAACATGCTTAACCTAACATTTTCACCTGTACATATCATAAAAAATCTCTTCCCTACATTAGAGCCATTTTAATCACACTTTTGTATACATGATATTATACATAGGATAACATGCTTTCTTTTTTGATTTTTATGATAACAATAATAAGCAAATAATTATTTGTAAGAAATCGCTTAATATAAATTATATGTCAAAATCCTAATGTGCTATCATACATTATCTAAACATTTTAGTGGAGTATAAAGGTTTCCTAATTTCCAGTAAAAGCATAATTTTACCGATAACCTCCTAAAAATTATTATACTACGCTAATAAAACTTGTGTATCTAAAAATAATATCATAAATGCCATATTAATATTTGATCAAAAAACTAGTATTTTTATTAAAAATATTTATTAAATATAAAATCACTAAATTTCCCTTACATATTAATAGTTACTAAATAATTTTAAAATTTAAAAACACAACTCACATTGTATGTGTACTATGAGCCATGCACGTAAGGGGTTTGGTGGCTAGTTGTTGAAGGGTGGAGGTGGTTATAGGGTGGTGTTGGTTTGGCCAATGGGTGTAGGGCTGTAGTGGGAGGTAGAGATGGTAGAGGTTGGGTGGGATGGTGCAAGAGGGTCAGGGTTGTGATAGCTATGGTGCAGGGCTGTGTGAAATGAAACAACATAGAGGAGGGAAACAAAAGAAGAAAAGGAGAGGAAGAAGAAGAAGGGTCGGCAACAAGGTGGTTGTGGTGTAGAGGAGCTGATAGTGGTTGTGGTTGGATGTAGGTCATGTAGGGAGGTTGTAGGGGTGGAGGTTTAGAGTTGGGACTAGGGACTAGGGATGCTAAGAGGGTTGTAGATGTGGCAACAGGGAGACATGATATAGGGGCAGAATGTAAGGATGTTGGAATGGTGACTGGTGGTAGTGAGGTTGTGATTTGGTTGTGATGGGAGGTTGCAGGGGTAGAGGAGGCAATAGTTAGGTGTCGAGTGGAGGAAATGGTTGTAATGAATAAGGCTAGTTCTGGGGCAGGGATTAAAAAAATTCATCGTAGGGAGGGAGGAAGAGGGCGATGGGGGAGAAGGAAGAAGGAGTGAAGAAGAGAAGAGGAAGGTGGTTGATAGTGGAGGCTGGGATGGTAGCGGCAGTGTTGGTTGGATAAGGAATGCAAAGGGAAATGAGGATGGTTGCGATGAGACAAATAGGGCCGGGGCACAAGGGAATGGAATAAAGAATAAGGGATGTGAGGGATGGCTGAGGCATGTGATGGATGGGTGAAAAATATAGAGGAAAGAGTGTAGGGTGCAGGCAGAGGTAGGTAGGTAGGTTGTATGGTCGACGGGCTGGCAGGGTGTGCATGGAGGTTGGTGCAGGCTGGGGAAGGTGTTACAAGGACTAAAAATGGAAGGGAGAAATTGGCATGCGAGGGAGAAAGGTAGGTTACTTGGCTAGGAAAGTAAAGGGAGGTAGGTCAAGGCGTAGATGTGCATGGCAGAGGCAACTACATAGAGAATGGAGTGTTTAGGAAGGCAGGGGTGAAAATCGGGCAAGGGAGAAGAAGAAAAGAGAAGCTGGGGTGGACAGCTAGGGCATAGGGAAAAAGGAAATAAAGAAGAGAGTTGGGCCGATGCAGGAGGAGAAAGAGAAAAAGAAAAGGAAGAAGATGGCGAGCGGGCTGGGATGGCCAAGGAAGAATAAAGAAAAAGGAAGGGAAGGTTGGGTCAGGCATAGTAAGAAAGAAAAAAAAGGGCAGAAGTGGACTGGCCCAGGGAAGAAGAAACAAAGAAAGGAGAAGGAAAAAAAAAAAGAAGAGGGAAAAGAAGGAAAAAGGGAAAAAATAGATTTATTTAGAATTAAAATTAGATTAAATTTAGGTTTTTAGTATAATATTAATTTATCTAAATCTAGGGCATCAAATTATGTAAAAAAAAAATGGGATAAAATTCTCGATTTAGAGTTGGTTTAAATAAAAAAAAAGATAAGATAAAATAATTATAATAATTTATTAAATAATTTATCTAGATTTTTGAGTCATGGGTTAACAGAAATAATTAAATTAACATTTAAAGTTTAAATTTTTTAGATAAAAGGATAAATATTCTAAAATTAAGGTTACAAAAATTTGAGGTATTACACTATATTTTATTATTATTAAGTTCAAAACTATTTAAAAATAATCTATAATTAATTTATAATTTTTTGAATTAGTTAGATATTTTTAGACATGTATATATTGTCAAATTTAATTTTTCTCCTTCAACCTTATCCTAAACTTTATAATAATTAATACCAACCTTCCATCTGTCAAACCAATCAAACCAAGGGCTGATATAAGTTTATTTTTGTCAAAATTCTCATCCATACACAACCACAAATATCTACCTTGTAAAATTACCTAATTGCCTTTAATACATTTTCTATTTTAATAAACTACCCCTAAATATCTCATAATCTTTGCCACTTGATCTTATCATGTTCTAATCTTCATCTTCAATATTGGGAGCTCTCCTTGGCCGACATAAACCCACAAAATCCCCACCATCATAGAACCACCATCCGATACCACCATGACCATCCAAAATCCGTCACTTTTCTACTTTTCTTCGTCTTTTTAAAGTTGGATTAATTTATTGGTGTTTTAATTGGAAAAAAAAAACAAGTTAATATTTGATGATTAAGAGGATCTTCATACTTTCGTCAAGCTCTCCTTTTCTTCATTTTTTCTTAAAGATCTGCTAAGGTAAACACTTCTTTAATATAAGTAGATAGAATATTGATATTTGATATGTATGATTATGTTGATTTCAATTATGCTATATTTGGTTGAAAGTTTTAAGATTTTTGAAATTAGGGCTTTTTCATTCTCTTGTTGGTTTGTTAAATTGATTATACCATACTAATCTTGGTAAATTGTAGAATAACTTTGATATATAATATGTTATGACTTAATGACCCAAAGCACTTTTTTATTTTTGATTGAATATTTGTATGATTTAGGGATTTTTGATCCTTTGGGTTTTTCATGAATTTTACTATTCCATGTTATAGGTTTCAATTTCTAGATGATTTTTCATACGTAACATGCTTTGATTTGAGTATGTTTGGGTACTCTAATTTTTTGTTAAAAATCATGAAGGTTTAAAACTGTCTTTGCATGTTATTCATGTCCTTCATGATATTCAAAATGTTTTTGGCTAATGAAGCTTTAATTATCCTAAGTAATATTTAATCTTTTAAAAATGTTATTTTTGAGATAATTAACTAAAATAACCCTAAAAGACTTTAGTGGACTTTCAAAGACAAAGGTTAGCCACAACCTTTGACATTTGACCATTTTTACCCTCATGAATACTAAATTATCATAAATAGTGAATCTCAATGAATATTAATTCCCTATAATAAAATATTTTTGTTTTTTATTTTTAAGCTTTTGGCATAAAACGAAATTTTTATTAGATGATGAAAAGTGTTTTTTTGTTTAAAAAGTCGGCGTGGAACATTATTTTATCTTGGTTAAACTAATTTCATTTGCGGTTTTCACTAATTTTGGTTCTAGCAGAAAAAAAAGTAGTTTTTAGTGTTTTCCCCCCCTAGTTTTGGGTTATTTGAAACTATGGTGTGGGTTTCAAATTTTAAAAGTGTGGTTTATTCATGAAATGACCGAATAGATGATTGCTATGATAGGTTGGACTTTAGGGCATTGTTGGCCTAAGTTTTACTTTCAGTATGTTTT
Source organism: Tamarix austromongolica (assembly GCA_039764185.1). NCBI lineage: Eukaryota > Viridiplantae > Streptophyta > Magnoliopsida > Caryophyllales > Tamaricaceae > Tamarix > Tamarix austromongolica. The sequence goes on from CM077816.1 coordinate 82,019,316, forward strand.
AGGGACCCTTACTTGGTAAGAGGTGCATTGTTGTTTCTTTTAGAAAAGTTTTTTGTGGCTTCTTGCCTCTTATTTTGAACTTTTTCATATGGCCTTGGTTTTTGGATTTTCCTAAAATTTTAAAAGGATCTTCAGATTTGTGATGATCTTTTGGATCATCGATCTTCAATATTTAACTAACCTTTAATCATATCTAGGGTTTACTGTTATCCTTAAATACTTGCCTATATTATGTGATATGTGTGCTCCCTGAGCTTTCATTTTGTGCAATGCACTTCCTATTAGATTTATAAAAACATGGTCACCCGCACCTTCATCTATCATTCTTATAAAATGCTAGGAGTTGCTAGCCTTATAAGTAGCTTGGTGCCTCTCTTTTTTTCCTACATGATCCTTCGAACTCTATAGGTGGTATGCATACTCAAGGATGAAGATACCCTTGGTGAAACTACCTTGGTTGGAATCCATTGGTAGTGGACTGGATGTCCGACCTTTAGTGGCAATTACGGTTCTAAACTAGGCATATGTTAGAGTCCTCATACAAATCCCCTAGCATAATCTCATTTACACTGGAACAGGATGCTCATATATTTAGATTTTATGTTCTATTATTTATACATGTGACTTTGGCCATTGTAGGAAAGATGTCTTTATAAGCCTTGGTTGTTATACCTTAGTGTTATTGTTTGTGCCCGTGATTTATATCCATTAGTGGTAGAGCTAAATGTTTGAGATTGTGCCTCAAAGTTTGTATTCATATTATGTAATTTCCTTGATTTTACCTTTAGCCTTCATGCCCTTATGTGACACTTGTTGAAATGCAAGCTAGAGATGTTATAAGATTTCCTAATTCCTCACCAAGCCTGATGACTCCTGTGTGATTTTATATTTTACCTAGTATACCTTTGTGGTATAACAAATTGTACATTATTCTTCCACCCTAGGTTGCTAGCTTGAATATTTTCTGTGTGGTTAAGTATAAGTATGTATCATGTATGATTATGAGTATCCTCTATAGCAACATGTTGCATGTATTTTATATCATGTACCATGATTAGTTCCCATTCTCAACATGTACTAAATGTATTATGTGGGCATGTTATCGCGTATGGTAGGCTTTGTTTATTCAATATTCTTGTCATACTAATACCACACCATTTGAATTCTTGCATAGGTATCTTGTGCTTTGATTGTGTGGGATTGAGAATGACAATTCATTTGTCAACTTGATAAGAAATTCGATTTTGGATCCTTGAGATCCCACATTCCATTTTATCTTAGCTGGTGTTGAGCTTTGTTAGATGTTTTGATCTTATATTTATTTTTCCATATAGTTTTTAAGTATTATATTAGATTTGGGTTAGTTGAAAACTACACTTGCCTTTTGGGATACAAGTTTACTTTTTAACCTTACATTCAATATAGGTTAGGTATTGATTATACATCTCTTATGTTGGATGTAGTGGTAGCACCCTTTATTTCTTATTTAGCTTCCCAAAAAGTGTCATGTAAAACATATATATATATATATATATATATATATATATATATATATATATATATGGTTATGAAAATAGAGGTGGTACATGATCTCTAGTCCACAATTTAGAATAAATTTCCTCTATTCCCTAGAACTTTCATTTTAGTAATTTTATTTTATAAATACAATATTTTTAGAAAATTAAACTCTAATTTTTTGTTTTTATCCTATTTTCCCTTCTTTTTTTTTCTACTTATTTATATTTATATTATCTTTAAATGAAAATATATAATTAAAATGTTAAGAATAAATTTTTCATCTCCAAAAACATATGTAAATTTCTAAAAAGGCTTATTTTTAGAAATAAATGGAGTATTCATCATAAAAAAAACATGGAGGAAGTGTAAAATTATCACACATATATTAGGAAATGTTAAATCTAGAAAAAATAATCATCAACTATTGTGATCACACCATCATATTAATGCTCAATATTTATTTTTAGAACTTTTGCTCCAAAAGAATATTATAAGGTTAAAATTGAATAAGTCAAATTCGATTTTTGATACTTTATTATGAAACGTAGGGATTACTATCTTCTTCTCATATTTTTAAGGGTAGAAATATTTATAATATTAAAATAACATTAGTTTTATAGTTGTAATCCTTGTTTGTTTCTATTTTCAAAGATTTTCTTCATTGAAACATTATAAAAAAAATATTTACTGATGACATAAAAAATTATAAATAAAAAATAAATTAGTGTTTTATAAATAGACACATTGTAAAAATTATTGGCCGGGTGAGATACAAATGTAGTTTTTAATCTATTAGATTAACTTACAATTGCTATAAAATGTTTTGAAGTATATGACATTTTTTTATCAAATTCTTATGTATTATGTGTGTGCATAAACAAATATATCTAGTAATTTGGTTTATCTACTGCATTGCATATTCTCCCTCGGTCATGAACAAAAGTTGTTTTTTACAAGTAAGCATCACTCGATATTTATGAGTTAATTTTTTTTTCCCACTTGACCTTTAGTCTTAATTTTTCTTACTTCATCCTTTGGTAATTACTTTATAATCTTACATCAAGTATCTATCTATCTATATCTTTTTTCAATAATGATTATCTTTTCCAATGGTCCTTCAAACAGAAATATTTTCATCATTTAGATTATGTTTCTACTTAATTTGTATATCTATCTATATATAAAAACAGAGTTGTCTGGCAGACAATATACAGACAAATTTTTCCGCCTAAACTATATCCATTATTACTAATCAATATCATAAATTACTACGGCCATATATTATTGCTAATTATTGTTATTGCTAATTAATAAGATGAGATAATTAATATAACTATTTATTAATATAATGCGACTATTCATCTCCTATGTGCATTAAATATATATAACTATTCATTTGCTGCACATATTTCAAATAATTAATTTTAATAAAGTATTAACTATATATTTGAAATGCCCCGAAAAATTCTAATCTTAAATATTATATTTAAATGAGGTTTTATCATAAAGATTAATTAAATAAATTATTTTGATTAAAATAAAAGGAAATTAATTAGGGAAAATCAAGAATAAATTTATAAGTATGTTAATTAAGAGAAATTGGGTATTTTAGCTAATTAAGGATTTGTACTTTAGAAATTAACTAAATAAATTATTTTATTTAAAATAATGAGGAGAAAATAGTTTCAAATTAATGTTAATTTTATAAATAAATTAATGGAAGAAAATTAGGGTGTTTTGCTAATTAAAATGGAATTTATGGATAATATTTTAAATATCCTAATTTAGCCTAAAAAGGAATTTAAATATTATTTTATTTAAATATTATTATTTTTAAATATCCTAAATATTTAGATTAATTTAATTGGGCCTAACCTATTTTATTTCTCCTTTCCTTTTTCCTTTTCTTTTTCTTTCTTTTTCTTCTTTTTCTTTTTCCTCTTCTTCTCGCCGAACTGGGCCAGCTCGCGGCCCAGTTCCCCTTTTTCTTTTCTTCTTCTTCTTCGGCACGGCCCAGCCCGCGCGGCGCCCTTCGTCACCCTTCCAACGCTGAGTTTTGGCTCCGTTTCCTCCGAAGTTCGTCGTTTCATTTAAAACCTTACCTCGTCGCGCCCGACCGGCCAGGTTCTTCCTTTTTCTTTTCTTTCCCGGCCGACCCGACCGCCTCCCTCTCTTCTTCCTTCTTCCTCCTTCCTCCTCCGTCGACGCTGCTGCACCTTTCGACCTCATTAATGGCTTCTCCGGCTACGGTGAATAATACCGGCCGTTTCTTGTCTCATTGTCTTCCTCTTAACTCCAGAAATAACTTCATATAATTATTTGACGTTAACTCTCGGCCGTTTCTCCTCCCCAACCTCTCGAAACCCCGAAGCCAACCAAACGTCGACCGACAGTTTTCTGCCACCGGCCACCCAAATTATTGCATTTAAAACTTCCATGTCGACCTCCAGCTCCTCATTATCCATTCCAACATCTATAAATAGCCTTGTTATAGGAGTTTTTAGAGTTTTTCTTTCCCGAAACCCTAAGCCCGAGCTGCCGATCACCGAGACTTTAGACGCCGTTTCCTCCGCTGATAGCCAACTTCAACGCCACCGCCGCATGCCAAATTATTCCCTGCAACGTCCTATAATTAACTAAACCATTCTAACCTCTCGATTCTTCTTGCACGAGCCTCCATAGCCGTGCCAAGTTGGATGCTCGTTCTCGCCGGAATTTTGACCCCGAAGCCTTAAACCGCCTTCCACCGCCGTGCGCCGCCACCTTTGGCTGCACCACCACCATCATTTTGTCCCTCTCCTCCTGGGAAACAATAAACACCTCTTATATCACCTCAATTCTCCCTATCTTTTTCCCAACATCCATCTTTCCCTCTTTTCTTCTGTTTTTCCGGCCACCGTCGCCGCCGCCGTGAACCACCGCCGGTGCCACCTATCCCCACCAGCTTAAGGTTGAACCCTAGACCCTCTCAACCATTTTCCATATTATTATAAGCCTTGATTTAATTTATTTCAATTATTTGCATATAATTACCATTATTATTATTCTTAATATTTATATTCTTGATATGTTTTATTATTATTTGATGAGAAATTTTATTCTGAATTATACTTGCAGGGTGGAGAGTGGTAATAAAACAATATTATTGTTAGTTTTGAATTTTAAGTTATTAATTGAATTATTATGGGACTATTATCATTCTTATTATTATTATTATTATTATTATTATTATTATTATTATTATTATTAATATTATAATTATTAGAATAATTATTATTATCATTTCATTAATTATTCTGGAAAATCTTAGGCCCTAATTTTGTATTAACATTTGCACTTATTTATTTAGTATTATTGTTTCTATTGTTCTTATAACTATTAATAATAATATTATCACTATCTTTATTATTTTAATATTATTATATATGTTATTAATTTCATTATTAATAATTAAATAAATGTTAAGTCATTATCTATTTGAAAACTTATATTTTATTGTTATTGTTATTATTATTATTATTATTATTATTATTATTATTATTATTATTATTATTATTATTACTATTGTTATTATTATTTATATTCTCATTGATAGTAATTTTATTAATTTTGATATTATTATTATATTAGTATCATTATTATTATTAGGGTAAAGTCTTTAACCCTACATTACCAAGGTTTATAATATCTCTATTATTTTTATGTCTTTAGCAAAGTTAGAATTTTGTTAAGGTTATTTTATTAGTATGTTATTAATTGGTCAAAGCCCTAAGGAGGCGTAGGAACGTGCTCCAAGACCGGTGTCGTTTCAGGTAAGGGGTGCTAAGGCCTTTTATGTGCTAATGTGCATTGTGTAATTCATATGCTATGCATTCTATGTTATGATTATTAATTATGCCGTATATGCTATGACATGGAGTTGAAGTATGTTAACGTATGGCATGTGTATTATTTGTGTATGACCCTGTAAGACATGCATGTGAGGACGTTGATATGATTTTATGTGGGAGAAAGGATGAAAAAGGAGGATGGAGAAAGAAGTTGATTAAGGGATGTGAGTTGACCTAAGTATTCCATTGATTCATGAGTAAAGGAATAAAATGGAGAATTTTAGGGTTTCGTGTGTGAGAATCTGATTTATGATTTTTGAGGTTTTGTATGGAGATAATTTATGGCTTTATATGGGGAAGTTTAATTTATGGTTTGTATGGTTTTGTGGGAGACAATATAATTTATGATGATATATGGTAGAATTGAATTTATGGTTTGTTAGGGAGAATCTAATTTATGATTTGTTTTGGGGAATCCAATTAATCCAAATTATGGTTTTGCTTGAGAGATTCTAATTTATGATTTTATGTGGGAGAATCTAACTTATAGTCTTGTATGGGAGAATATAATTTGTGGTTATGAAAGGGGAGAATCTAATCAATGGTATTATGTGGAAAAATCTTTGGGTTTTATATGAGTTGAATCCTTGTGTTGGTATGGATTGAATTTAGGGTTTTGTGTGAATGAATCTTTGGGATGTATATGGTTTGAATCTAGGGTTTGGTATGAATGAATCTTTGGGTTATGTGGATTGAATTTAGGGTTTTGTATGATGAGGTTTTGGGTTTTACATAATGGTTAATGTTTGCATGGTTGAAATTAGGGTTTCACATGGAATTTTAGGGTTTGCATGAAAAAGGTTCGAAGGTTAGTATGGGGAGATTAATGTCTGCATGGGTATGAAATTTATGTGTGGAAAGTTAATTTGGGATGTAAGGAAGGTAATGTAAGTGTTGTTTGGGTGTTTGAGCACTTGGGATGAAAAATAGCATGTGGAGCAAATTAAGGGTACGAAGGAGACTAAATTAGGGTTTTGGGATAAAACCCTAGAGTGAGATGTGAAGTAGAATTGGAGGATAAGTGTAAAGGGAGCGATCCATGCATGGCTAGGGTTTGGTGGTAGCATATGTGTATGTGGTGATTAAAGATGATGATGAATATGGAATTTATGATTTATGATTCGTGCATGTGCATGATGAAAGCCTTTGAATAAGATACTTAATACATTAATCACGTAAAGTGGAAGATGTTGAGACGGGCCCAGACCGATCCACCGGCATAATAGTGGCAGGGAATGTTTTCCCTCGCGATCGATCCACCGGCTAAAATAGTGGCAGGGCATGTACCCTCGCGACCGATCCACCGGCTATAATAGTGGGGGATCCCGAGCTCAACAAAACAAAACGTTATATGTTGAAAGATATGGGAAGACACTAATCACTTAAAGTGGAACACCGTACGAGAAGGGGCCAGACCGATCCACCGGCTATAATAGTGGCAGGGTATGTTGCCCTCGCGACCGATCCACCGGCTAAAATAGTGGCAGGGAACGTTTCCCTCGCGACCGATCCACTGGCAAAAATAGTGGGGTTCCCGTAATCGTATGGACTTGAATAAAAGTATGGTGTGACATGATTCCTGATAAGAGATAAACTAAGTAATTGAATCGGATTATATACATATGGGCCTTTATACTTTTACTTGGATGATCACATGAATTATGTTATCATGTTTATGATCTTTTATTCTTATGCATGGATTATGTGCTTATGTGTCGGCCTTAGTGCTCGGTTACCTTACTCAGTACGTAGCGTACTGATCACCCTTTTTATGGGTGCTGCTCATTCCCACGAGTAGTATGCCTTCTGAATTTGTGCAGGTGGGCGAGATATCAGTTGGGGCTGAGTGTTGAGCGTGTTTGGCTCGAAGTTCAAGAGTGTTGTGGCCGTATTCATTCTTTACGCGATTTCATTCCTTTTGTTATTTCTTTGGTATAGTATTTACCATTTTCTGATTCATTACTCGATTGAGTATTTTAATGAACCTTTTTATCGGTTGTAAGTTTAATTCTCTTTTGGAAATGAATTATATTCCTTGATGCGTACTCTGATTTTGTTTTACAACCGTTTAATGCTTATTTGGAAATTGGATTGTATTGATTATTTCTTTTCTTAGCCTTAGCACTTGGTACTGGAACGGTCGGAGAGAACCGGTCTGGTACTAAGTGTGGCGGTAACATTTCCAGAATTCACAGGTTTTCAGTACTTCTAATTTAATTGCTTCCGCTTTTAAGAAAAAAAAAATTAGTGAATTTTGGGGTTTTACAATATTTTCTAATCAAATATCTTCTTAAGTAATTAACTATTCATTTCCTACGTATTAATTGAATTGTCGGACTATTTATCTCTTACATATTAATATATAAATAATTAATACACCAAAGTGCATATTCATTTGCTTCACATGCATATATCCATTAATACAATGTGACTATTTATCTCCTATGTGCAGCAAATGCATATAACTATTTATTTGTTGTACATGTGTCAAACAACTAATTTTAATAAAGTATTAATCAAATATTTTTTTTAATTAATTACCTGAACATATACACTCAACTATTAATTTCCTGTGTATTAATTGAATTGTCAAACTATTCATATCCTACATATTAATATATAAATAATTGATAAATAATTAATACACCAAATAAAGTGCATAAAACAGTTGACCAACACATATGCATCTATTGCCATTAATACAATGCAACAAGCAAATATATATAACTAATTTTAATGAAGTATTGTTTTTTTTAAGGTTAGATCAACATCAATCAAATATGATGACGATGATGATGATGATGATAATAATAATCGTTTATAATAATAATTTTATTATTTATTATTAATAATATGACTATTATTATTAATATAACTATAATAATTATAATAACTATTAATATAATTAATACTAATATAATTATTTATATAATTTTGATAATTACTATTATCATAATTTATAATATAATAATGATAATTTTTATTATGATAATAATGAATATTAATATAATTGATCATTACTATTATGCATATTATCATGATTAATAATATAATTATTATTAAAAAACTAATAATAGAACGACAACATTGGTTATTATATAAAAACAGAGTTGTTTGGCAGATAATATACAGACAAATTTTTCCGCCTAAATTATACCTATTATTACTAATTATATATTATCATTGTCATACATTATTACTAATTAATAATGTCAAATAAATGATGAAATACTCCTGCGTATTAATTGATTTGTCAAACTATTCATCTCCTACGCTGCATAACAACAAAATGATATTTATCTCCCGCGTATTAATTGAAATGTTCATTTATTGCACATATGTCGAACAACACATATTAATCAAGAATTTTCTTAATTAATTATCTAAAAATATGCAGCCAACTATTCATCTCCTGTGTATTAATTGAGTTATAAAACTACTAAATATATGAATGTAACTATTCATCTGTTGCACATATGTCGAACAACACATATTAATCAAGTATTATCTTAATTAATTACTTGAACACATGCAGCCAACTATTCATCTCCTGCATATTAATTGAATTGTCAAACTAATGAACATATGAATGCAACTATTCATTTCATGTGAACAGTAAATTCATATAACTATTTATCTTTGTCATTAATACAACACAACTATTCATCTTCTATATACAACAAATGTATATAACTATTCATCTGCTGCACGTATGTCGAATAATACATATTAATCAAGTATTAATTAATTACTTGAACATATATAGCCAACTATTCATCTCTTACATATTACTTAAATTGTTAAACTATTTATCTCTTATATAATAATATATAAATAATCACTACCCGTGCATTGCACGAAAAATGTAACTAGTTAGAAATTAAAATGACACTTATTTGTTAAAGGATTGAGTTTAGCACAAGAATTACCAACCCATGGAAGCTGGCTAATCGATCGTCTGCAACTGCCTCTAATAAATTACTATTATTTTTTTATAAGTGGCAACTTTGATCTTAGCTGAATTCAATCCTGCACTATCGTATTATGGAAGGACGATAGATGGTGAATTTTAATAATTTATAAGCCATCAACGAATTTTTATATTTTTCTAATTTAAGGCTAAATTTTTGATACTTTATCCTTGAAATTTTTTAATCAAGGGAAATTATCTGTAATTTCTCCGAGGTAAATGTGGTTTTCTACACTTTCTTATATATCACATATTTTTATTACTAGCGCCTTTCTTTTACTATTCTTATGCAATATGAGATTAAACAATTTTAGATTATTGACTACTATAGCAATCCAATCATAGAGTTGTCTCACTTTCATCACTGATTATTAGCTAAAAATAGCAAAATCTATCATTGGCACCTTATGAATTTATACGCGAAAAGCTGTCCCGTCATTCTGAAACGATCGCCTTTTAAGGCAAACCAGTTCACCCAATTATTCCAGTAACATTAACCCCACAATATTTAATCCGTGGTTAACATGCACTAAAAATAACCCTTCTTTAGTTATTTAATCGAAAATGCTTCTTTATCTAGCATAAGAACCTGCGATTAGAACACGCAAATCCTCAAATGCCTGTCCCAGTGTCCCTTACAACAATTCAAACATGGAGATGAAGAAGTTACTCTTCGCCGTTCTTGTTGCTGCTGCCTCCCTGTGTGCTGCTTCAGCCTCTATTGTATCCTCCGAGGCTCCGGCCCCGGGTCCTGCTAGCGAGTCTCCGGCGATCCAGCCTGTCTTGGGTTCCTTAGTTGGAGCCTCTGTCTTGTCGCTCTTCGGTTACTATCTGTGCTAGATTTCATAGACCACAGGGATGCGGGGGTAAAAGATACAAGCTAAGCCTCCAGGATGATGAAAATGGCGTGACAGTTTCTGTGCATATTATTATGTAGTTAGCACAGTATATGTGCACCATGGAGGGTCCATCTTGAGTTCATGTCCTGAATCACGTTAGATTTTTGTAAATGTGAGATTCATGTAATCATTACATCAATCGTCCACACCAATAAAAACAGGCCCTGGTTTAATCGGACATGCATTTGCCCATACCGCAGGGAAGTCCGTTCTATTATATAGAAATCCAAAGATGGTGCTTGTTTACAATGTGCTCTGCAATAAGTATTATGTTGAAAAAACACTGCATACTTTTACTCCAATACATATACATCACAAACTTTGTTACTTCTTTTTGCAACTTTATTTTACAATTTTTAACCGGCTGAACACTCATTCTTCATTTCTGTTCGAGCAAACAACTCCTCTGAAGAAAAAAGTTCAGAAGCCATAAATAGACAAACCACAAAGCAAATACAGTCATGTGAAAAAATGCTAGCCATCTCAATCGCATTGCAGCAAGTCTATTTTCCTTTAGCAGCCTTCTGGGCTGCCATGAGGCTTTTTGTCAACCATATGGCAGTTTCTCTCGATGAAACCACTTCTTCGCCAAACGGCCTTAGCACGCCAGCAAGCTCATCCAGCTTGTCCTCTTTAAGTAGCCTTGCGCAAAGCTCAAGAAGAGACTCCAGTGCATCTGCTCTCTGATGGCGTGGAACCTCTGACCCGCCATCACTACCCATTGCCACAAGGGTATTAAGCAACGACATGCGACGTTGCATTTCATTTACATCATGTATACCATTGACGTTCCCTGATTCCATGGGACAGCTAGCATTTTGCATTTTTGCTCCGTGTTCAGCTATTGATGGAAGTAACTCTGAACTATCCGCAGATCTTGATTTCACCGGATTTTGTCCCCTAGATTCATCATGATTTAGATTTAAATTTGGTTCATCATTTTCAGGCTTAACATGTTGTCTGGATGATGATGATGTACTAATATTATTAAGGGAACCTCCGTCACCAACCTGCTCTTCACCAGCAATGTCCCTTTCCTGATTACTCACAGTTTTATGGTCTTCAGATTCTGTTACAACCACCTCACGATCATTGTGGTTTCGACTAGAGACTACTGCAACATCCTGTTGATCCCTAACTTCAGCCACATCCTTCTCTTCGACTGTCTCAATATTCACATCAAGCCACTGTTGCAAGTGCTCTGTACAGGGATTATTTTGCTCTTCATGCCTGTAGTTTGGCAAGTCTCTCCCGGAAATTTCTTGTTCAGCGCTTCCTTCCTGCCTGGTCAAGTCCACAAGCTCTTCAACATTGCATACGGCCATTTCACAGCCAGAAGTTTCACGTTTTGAACTCTCACATGTTCCCTTTGTACAGCTGATTGGGTCAACTCTCTTCGTTTCTAGGCTCTCTTCTGAATTAGCTGAGGTGGATGATTTATCACAGTTCGGTGAATTACTTGGCAGCAAATTGCTGCTCGTGTCACCGGTATCTGCGTCATTCATCAACTTGAGAGTTCTTCCCTCTTTGCCGCTGTGGACTCTGCCCCTAGTAGCTTTTACAGGAGATGGTTTTCTAGCTATTTTATCTTTCGAGTTTGGGGAATATACTGGAAGATAGACAGGAGATGCATTACGGCACCGGACAAGATAAGGTTGCAGATGAGGATGTCGTAACAATTCCGCAGCCTGGAATAGAAAAATTTATGTCCTAGAGTCGATTAAAATGCAGAAATAGTTAAAACAAACTGTGTGCATTGAACTCACAGTAGGCCTATGTTCTGGGCTTTTTCTTAGCATGCTTTTGATAATTTGCTTCCTGGAAATCAGAAGCTGATTGTAAGCAGATCAGATGTATTAAAAAGAACTTACAGCTCAATTTAAAGGCCTACTATTTATCAGCACAAATAGCATTAATCAGGTCCACAAATGAAGGTACACTTACAGCGTAGGGGTATAAACAACAGGAAGAGGAGATACCAAGGATCTGTTGATCTTATTGATAAGACTTGTCATATCCTGTTTGATTATGTCAGAAATGAAGTTTAGTTAGAAGTGAAAACCCATCATATACAAAAAGGAATTTATAGGCAATTATTTTGCTAGTCACCAGCGGACTCACAGGTGCTCGAAATGCCGGTTGATGTGCAGCAATCTCAAACATACAGCAACCTGCAGAACTATAACATATTAAAAAAATCATTGTAAGGAACAGGAAACATGAAGCTTTGGCTTCTTACGGTCTTACCAAGTGACCAGATGTCAGACTTATAACCATAAGGAATATCTGCGAGGAGCTCAGGGCACATATAATTGGGAGTGCCAACAACCTACATATGTTTAACAGCAACAAAAACATTAAACAACTTCACCTGCAAAGCTTCAACCTCTAAATCAGTTACCACAAGAAACTAAAGGCACCACTAAAACCCAGTCAACTATGCTTCATTTGGACATCCTCATTGAGGAAATATGTTGCTCCGTGTTTCGGGAAGGATAAATATGTTAAGCAATATACCGATGTACAATATCTTAGAATAGTAAAAGTATATGCATACCGATGAAGCAAGGTCATTTGAGTTCAGAAGCTTTGCAAATCCAAAGTCGCCTGTACGCTCGCAGAAAAGAAATTGTTTGTTAACAACAATGGAGGTAAAAAATACAATAGAAGGGGAGTATCATATCAAGCATAATATATGCCAAAACTGACAAGCATCATAGGTCTTGTGCCACCTTACCAAGTCGGACATCACTTTCCTTAGTAAGAAATATGTTGGAACACTGGAAAGAAACAGCCAACATGGACATATTAAAAGAAAATAGTGACAATTAAGCCATCAGACTGAAAAATATGTTCAAGAGGGCAAGAATATCTGCAAAGCTACAAACCTTGAGATCCCTGTGAAGAATGCGATTTGAGTGGAGGTAGTCCACAGCTAGCAACAACTGGATCATCCATCTGCAAATTTTCTGGAGAAAAGAAAGTTCAGCTGCCAATTTTTCCTTACACTGGCCTCAGTGAATTTAATCACATGTAGCTTCACGCTATTACCTCTTCTGGGAAAAGTGCCCCTCTAGTTTTCTCCTTCTTAATAAGATCAGCCCTGTCCACAAAAATAGCAAAGCACCGGTCACTAATGACTGACAATGCAAAGGAATCTCGGTTCTATTATCTTAATTCAGAGAGGGATCAACACAGTGTGTGTTTGGCATACATATAAGTTAGATTCCATTTAGGAAAAACCCAACTTTAAAGAAGCTGATAAAACAAGTCTCATAAGCTATGAGGCAACTTATTATTATTATTATTTCCTTTTTAAGCTCAAAATGACCTCCAATTCTTTACTTAATAATCTCACTATCTCAATATGTAATTTTATACTTTTTAGCTAGCTCGTCATCTACTTTTGCCAAACACTTTTAAAAAATAAATTGGCTATTAGCCATAAGTTTTCATAAGCATCTGGCATGCACATAAGCTAGGCTATAAGCTAGTTTGGCAGTAGCACTTGTCCGCTTGGTCAATAAGCCCCGTTCAAACTGAAAATTGTTTGCGAAGTATTCATATATATATATATATATATATAAAGATTGCTAATTCTAATTCACTGGTCATTTAATACTTGCTAGTCCAACAACAAGTTTTGCCCAATGCTTCTGAAAAAATCAACTAGATTATCACCTTTTAACTATCAGCTATAAATGGTTTGCTAACAACAAAAATTGAAGATTACAACTAAAGTATGATGACAATCAGAGCCAGAGTCATTCACAAATAAAACATTTTTTAGGACCGTCGCTAAATAACAAAATGAAATGTGATGTGCTTGCATCTTCAACATCGGCAAGCATTGTTGTCACTGTTGTGACATACTATTTCCCAAAAAATTTCAAAATTCACCTTCAAGTTTGTCACAAGTTAGGATAACTATTCTTTAGGATTTAAGCATACGTCAAAATGTCAATATATATCATTTTATTTGATTGAACTTCCATTTCCCCACCATGTAAATATCACCAGCACCCTGTAATCACTAAACACCATAAGAGAATGAGATGACAAAAATATGATGGTGGCTACTTACATGTCACCTCCTTCACAATAGTTGGTGACAATGCATACACAGCAATCCTACAATGAGCATGCATGAAGGAACAATTAGGCAATACAGTTAGAATGAAATGAAAGCTTCTGACCTAGAAAATAAAAAGGGACATGGACACTGAGAGTAAAATAGTATTTGGATATAGCAAATACATCATACGAATGATAGATACAAAGTTGAGCAGAAATACCTTATCCACCCAAGAATCTTTGTACCCTACTATATACGGGTGATTTAGCTTGGATATCAACTCCATCTGTTCAAGCTCAGAATATGATTAGCAAATATCCATTCCTCTCTATACACATAAGCTACCATCTATGCAGATTGTTCAATGCAGAGGGATTGAAAAGGAACAAAATACTGGGTATGATTCATTTGAACTAGAGCAGTAACCAATCAACCATTAATATTACTCCGTTCAGCAAGTATTTATAGCTCAGGAAACAACAAAAGTTTAGTGAAGGCTGACCTCCTGGTGAGCCGTTCGCTTGAATTTCTCGGTCTGCTTAGCTAATCGAATCTTCTTCAATACATACCTGATATATATTCAATCGATTAGTTGGGCAAGAGAAAGGGTCAAAATAACCAACAAGTTCATGGGCAGTGGCAGTTGAGAAATGTCAGGTCCATCTCTTTGCATGAAAGAATGGTGTTATATAGGATCAAATGCAGAATCATCTCATTCAAAGCTGCTAACATACCAGCACAGATTAACATCGCACTTCAGAAATCGGAGCACTCAAACAACACCCCCGACCCTTCAAACCGAATAAATGTAGATAAATTGAATCCAAAGAGGGAGGAAAAAAAATACTAATTGTCAGGCAAGATTACTTACTTCTCCTGCTCGGTTGTATGACGGACTGAGAAAGCAGCTCCAAATGCCCCTCTTCCAATTTGCTCAATTACCTCATACTCGTCCATCTTCGACCTCGCCAAACCATTTTCTGACTCCATTTGATGTCTCCTGAAACCCTTAAAGTTTAATAAGAAAAAACCCTAATTTGGATCTAACCCACTAAGCACTATGAGGCTGCAGGAATTAGGAACATAAATTTGCTCCACCTTGGAAGAAAATTAGACAAGAACTGGACCTAAAAATCAGAAATGACCTTCCCGTTTCTCTTCCGCTGACGCTTCTGGAAGCCTTGTGTAACTTCAATTTTTATGGGTATTTGAGGCACTAGAAGACATAAGAAACGGTTTATTTAGCTGATAACAAAGGGACAGAAAACAGAGGGCTGAAGAAGGGGTAAATTAGCAAACTAAAGGTTCGGCTCGGCTATCATTAGAGAGAAATCATGACAATAAATTCTCAACGAAAAAAGATAAGAGTTGGAGGCACAGAGAGGGGTAGGAGGAGACACTGATATCAACTCGGGGCTGGAAAATCGAGAAAGAAAATTAATTAATGAGGAAAAGTTGAATATTGGTACGATGCGAGAGTGACAGGAAGGGAGACGGGAGGTCTAATGACAAGCTCAATTAAAGCGACACTGCACATTAATCATAATTACTATTAGGCCCCGTAAATTTAAAAAACAATTTGTTTAAAAAATGGCCTGCGACTTTTGTATCCGTGAATAAACCAATTTGATTTTTTCTCGCGAATATCCGCGAACACTTCAATTAGTTTCTTCCTATTATTAACAATTTAACGCCATGTTGGAACCGAAGTCTAGCAATAGAAATCGCCTATAATGTGTTTAAAACCATGTTTGGTCAACATTCATTTTTTATGTTATTTAGGTATTATTATTTTACACTGTTTGTTCGGAATATTATTTTTATAATTTTATAATTTATATTATTTAATATATGTTATTACTTTATTAATAGACATTACTGTTTTTTTATTAAATATTTAAACTATCTTATATTTATAGTTATATTAATTATACTCATCAATCACATCCCTACAATTATTCATATTAATTATTAATATTGATTACTATTAATTATAATCATATGTTTACCCATATATTAATTATTCATCATATTATGGAAAATTATTATTTATTAATATTAATTATAAATTATTATTATTTATATAGTGAATATGAATTATTAATTAATATTGGATAATTATTAATTATTTACAATTAATAGTCATAGTCTAATGAATAATTGGTATTAATAAATAACAATTATTATTTATTATTTAACTATTAATATGCATCATTAATTATTATTATTAGTAATTTTTAATAATTATTAATATTATTAATATTAATTATCAATTATTGTTATATTTAGTTATCATTCCTTACGAATAATTTTAATTATTATCAATTATTTATAAATAATATAAATAACATATAATTATTTATTTATTTATTTATTGTTAATATGAATTATTAAAAATTATTAATATTAATTATCATGATGATTACTATTAATAAAAAATATTGTAACTATATATCTTATTTATATAAAAAAATATCTAAATTTTTTAATATATATTAATTCATTTCAAAGGAGATAAGTTATTAAACGTCATTATTACTTTAGTAACTTTTATAAAAGATAATATGTGTCTACCAAATATTATTATTACTTTACTCGTATTATTACTTCATATACATTATTGCTTTAAATAATATTAGATAAAAAATAAGGATACTAAATGGATGTTGAGTTATACTTATTATAGGTTTTTATGTGTATTAACTCTTGAAAATATTTTTCACATATCATTTTTTTTTTGCATGAGTCATAGTTATATTATTGGATATAGATTTTCAATATTTTTACATATAGTATTGTTATTTTGCAATATTTTGTGAACCTTTTTTTATTTCTATAAATTATAAGTTATTTAATTCTATAAATTTTGAATGATAAAATTTATTTGGGTATCCTAATATATAGCATAATATTTTATGGGCATCTTGATTTTTTAATAACTCTAGTTAGATAGTTTTACATTTTATTTAAATTTTTTATAATTATCTTGTTTTTATAATTCTACTAAAATACTTTCACATTTATATTTAGTTTTACTTGAATATCCTACATAAATTATAAAAAAAAAACTTAATCTTTATTTTAATTGCTTTAAATGTGAAAGTTAAGTAAAACTATTAAAAATATAGGTTACTTATAAAATATTAAATCAAATATTAAGATATATAAATTAAATTATTAAAAATATAGAATACTTGTAAAATTTTAGGCTAATATCATAATACTTAAATAAAATTTATTCAAGTTTAAACTTTCTCAAATATTATTATATCATTTTTATTCCATCTAGATCTATATAAATAAATAATCATCATCTTCATAACGTACTAGTAAGTGCAAAGGATCATATTTGAAAAACTTTAAGGGTACGTAAGATTTGAAACAAAATAAGAAGGAAATAAAAATAAAAAAAGAAATAGGAGAAATTATTTTTCTTTCCTATTTGGTCGTTAGAAAAAGTTTGTAAAAAATGTGATTCTTGGAAAGTGTTATTGGTGTTTGATTTATTAAAAAAAATTAAGAAAATTTAATTACTATTATTATTTAAATACTTTTATATTTTTAATACACATTAAAATATTATTTTGATACATAAAAATTTTCATAAAGTGTCTAAAAAAATTATAAAAACTCCTTAAATTCATTATTAATTCTAAATTTTTTAGAAATATTCTAAAATATTAATTAAATAACTTACAATAATTTTTTAAACAGTTATAAAATATCAATAACTTTAAAAAACCTTGCTAATAAGAGATAGAATAAATAAAAATAAAATAAAATAAACCATATACTTTACTCACCAATGTAAATTATTAAATATTATTTTATTGAAATAGTTTTTATAATTACATTTAAAATATTTTATAATATTTTATCAATATATATTAAAAATATATTAATTATTAAATATTATTTTCAAAATAAATATCGACGAAAGAGTATACAATAATTATTTATTATTAATTAAAGTTACATTACATGTAATTGAAATTACTGTCAATAAACCAATTATTTTATTTATTTAATAATTATTATTAGTTGTAACTTATGTGATCAATATGTTTAATATTAAGAAAATTATATTTAATATTAATATGATCATCTATACAAAGTGTATTATCTATGTAGAAATTGCAAATATCTATATTTAATATTAATAAATTTGTAATACATCGTTTTAATAATGAGGTTAACAATTACAATTACTAATAATTATTAGTGATAATGAAAATCATTAATGAGGTTCATCTGTGAAACTTTTATCCCCTTAGCTCTCGTCATATTCCTTTTTCCTATCTTCATGTGCTTTCTGCTCCCATCCCATTCTTGGCCCTTTTTTTAGCTTGATTATTAATTTTTTTATCCGTTAAAGATAAGAAAAGTAGTATAGTATAACTTTATCTCTTATTTCTCTTCATATTTTCTTTCTTTTTAATTATCTAGGTAATCAAGTACAATAAAAATATTTTCCATCAATTTTTTTCCTTTCCTTATTTTTTTTCCAAGAACCAAACACACCTTAAGTTATAGATTTAAAGAGTATAAAGCGTAAATTACGTTAGTGAAATAATAATTTTAGTAATAGAAATCGTCAAATATATATTATTTTTTACTTACAGTTATTTTTAATCAGAATAATTATGAAATTAATAAAACATACATACAATAGTTGATATTGTTAGTGTCGAACTTCCTTTTTATTTTAGATAGTTTTGAGTTTGGGAAAAATAATTGGTGGTCCACTTAGATCAAAATAATTAAAGTTGTACAATCTATTTAGTGTTTAGTCCAATTTTTTTGGTACTCTAATATACATGTACATATAGAGAATATTACCTGTATATTTATATATAATTAGGTGTACATATTATTGTAATTATATGTACATAATATTTTATACTTGTAACTAAATATTTTTAGACCATTTTAATTTTTAACTAATTAATTTCACCTAAATATATTACAAAAAAAATTTCCCTTTGCGTTTCAGCATCCTTGTACACACAAAGATAAGAAAAACGTTGATTATAGTGAATAGTACCAGCAACATACCCAAGTTGGATCTAAACTTAAACAGTGAAGGGGGTAAAGGTAAAATCCTTGCTTGCACTTGCAGAGTTTCGGATTAGATGGATGGGTCGTCTCTTCCAACGGAGGAAATTTCATCTTGATGATGCAATGTCACTATCTCTATAATATTTTTGCGATATGAGCTATCTTAAAAACATTGGCAGTTGGAAGAGAAAAAACATTCAGCCATAATTCTCGGATGAATAAGTGATTGTTTAAAACTATTTATTAAAAATAATTTTTTAAGATAATTTTTTATTTTAAAAAAAATTAACTAAATTTTTTTTAAATAAGTAATTATCTTATATAACTACTTTTGATAATTAACTTTAAACAAACCATAAAATCCATCGTTAATATATAATAACAAAATAAAATCTAAAATTTCTAGAATTTTGATTTTCACAAAAGTATTTTTCATTCTCATAAGTTTCCTCTTTCTTCAGTATTAATAAACTATATATCTTCCTATATTTCACGTTACTAATTAAATACTACATTTATTACATATTTTCTTAATTAATTAAATTTTATGTCCAATTATAGTCTCTCTATAATCCTAATTACTAGCAGTATTCTATTTAAGTGTTACTCCTACCCGAAATCTTAGTGAGTAAATTTTTATGGAATTAAGTTCTTCTATTACCTAAGATTTTTTTAGCAAGAATTTCATTACTTGCATGAGAGACAAGGCATGTAAATAATTGAATGATTTATATTTATCCTTCCTAGAAGATGGAGATAATCTCATAAATAATGCAGATAGCTTTTCTCTAATATTAATAATCAAAAGTTACTTATAAATAAATAAATAAATAAATATGTTCATATTGCTTATGAGATTATCCTCCACCTTCTACATATGACAAAGACAACTCATTCAATTATTTGTAGGCCTGGTACCTAGAATATGTAATGTAAATGATGGGCCTATACTTAATACAACAAGAAAACAGAGGACACCACCAGAAAAAAGAGAAAGAACTATTATTAATTGCTAATATCAGTGTTGTATGAAAACAAGGACAATGATAGAAAATAATAATAATAATAAATCTTAAAAAATTAGAAAATGAGGGTGTTAGGAAATGATAAAAAATTATCTATATAATCATATTACAAAACCAAGAAATTATTGTTATTTGTAAACTTAACAACATTAAAAATAAATTAAACTTTTAACTTAATTTACTTTATTAAATGAACCATAGCTTATAAGTATAGCTTATTTTATTACAATCCAATTTAGGTCTAATCTCATAATAGATTAAAAACCCAACTATTTATATTAAAACTTATGAACGCTTGACTTTGTCTCTTTTGTCACTGTGACCATTATTCTTCCTCTATTTTGTGACTTCATCTTTTTTCTTTATCAATGATTTTATCTCTCTAACTTCCATCCCTCTCAAGTCTCAATCTCTCTTCCTTCATTATATCTCTCCATTTTAGTATGAAAACTTGATATTTGTAGCAATATCAATTAGCTGTAGATGAAACTCGAACTTTATCGGTAGAAATGAAGCAACTACCGCGTCAGTGATCAACAACTCCAGTAAACGTCAATTACATCAATAAAATTTGATGCTTTAAATACATTTTCTTATTATAATTTTTTACCATATTTTACCAAAAATGTGTTCCAACATCTTATTTAACATTTTTTTTTCCTCGGGACATTTCCAAGATAAGAAACTATACTTCATTGATATTTCCATGTGACGGTAGCTAACATCCCCTACTACCAAATCCGATCATAACAAATATATATATATACAAAATAAAGCTGTCGATATGCTAGACCTCTTATAGCACAAGACACCTCCAAAGTATGACCATGTAACTTGTGGATTAACCCTTGTAAGCTAGATTTGCTAGATGATTAGCTACTACATTTTATTCCTGAACCTGAAAATGAATACAGAACCCTTGCCACATATTTCTCATTATGTTCATAATTTTAGTTGGAAACCCACCTCCTATGGACCTTCTAGAGGGTTTAGTACATTCTTTGAATCCGACTACACTTGTAGTCCCATTTGTCTCGACAATATCTTTTGTAAGGATAGCTCGACGCCACTCAAATAGAATATACATATGCACTATTTACTTCCATGGAACTAGTAGGTATTGAAAAAAATGCATATGAATTTATCATTTCAATCCTAAAACATTCCACTGATTGTAGCTTTATTGTATCTCAACACACCAATACATTCATATTCCACTTTAAATGGGCACTCGTTGATGGCTTCTATTCCTTGTTTTATGTTGTTTCACATGGTAAACAAGAATATATCAAAAATGTGACAAGTATTTTAGTGTTCTGACAATCTCATCTACAACATAATGGAACAAAGTTATCCATACCTTCAACCACTATCTCAATCTTAGCTAAATAAAATCACAAATGGTACAAAAAGGGCAAGCTTGGTTTTAGATGATTTTGAAGTTATGTTCCTTATTCAAAGGGCTAAATGAGTACTATCATATTGAATACAAGGTTCTATACCTTACGCTAAAAGCTATCTATGCTCAGACTCTTCATCTGGTCATAGAGTTGCATTTATGGGTAATGTTAAACCAACCAATCGGGCATTTAGCCCCACGGACATTACTTAGGGACATGTCCATCCCCGAGCATTACTTAGGGACATGCTCAGCCCCGATCGAGTAGACTCATTCTTTAGATCTCTGGTAAATATAGTCGATTCACATCATAGTCTTTATCAATTCATGTGAGTGCGGGAACCCCACTATTATAGCCGGTGGAACGGTCATGAGGGTCATGCCCTGCCACTATTTTAGCCGGTGGACCGGTCATGAGGGTAACATACCCTGCCACTATTATTCGCCGGTGGACCGGTCTGGCCCCGACTCACATGATGTTTCACTTTAATTACTTCATATCTTTCCAATGTTTAATCGTTATTACTTTCGGTTTGTTGAGCACGAAATCCCCCACTATTATAGCCGGTGGACCGGTCATGAGGGTAACATACCCTGCCACTATTATTGCCGGTGGACCGGTCATGTAGGGCACCCCGGCCCTAGCCACTTTTATTCGCCGGTGGACCGGTCTGGGTCCGGCTCAACATCTTTCTCTTTAAGTGATTAGTGTCTTAACATATCTTATTTGAAAGAATTTTTACCCTTGACATGCATGGCTAACTATATCCACACTTATCCTCCCAAGAGGGCCCGTCCCATATCTTGGGACTCTTGCGCCCCTTATCACACCTCGATATCCATTCCCCTTTACACTTACACATAATGAAAGCCAACTCTTAAGGGTGTGGGTTAAAGCCCAACACCTTGTGAAACCACACTCCACCCACTATCACTCTCTAGGGCTTCCCTTGAAACCCTAATTGGACCTATGTGGCCCAATTTCCTCTTGCCTTACTACCATTAATTCATTTATCGTCAAACACCTCATCTCTTTTAAGTTCAATCCCAAATCAATCGCTACTTTCTCCCAAAACCCTAATCGGGTCCCTTATACCCCTTACACCAACCTACGTATTATTTTCATCCCAAGTCTCTAAACACTCCACAACTCTCCCCTTAGCTTATTTACACTTTAATACCACTTTTCTCACGTAACGATCATCCTCATGCAAGTTTTATCCAACCCATGCAAACTCTCGAAGTTCCCATGCAAACCCTAGAATTTTCCATGCATAGCTCTCATCCCTTATTCAATTTGGTCAACCTCATACCCCTCTTTAGCAACTCACTTCCCATTTATTTCTTTTTATCCTTTCATATCCATGTCATAATAATAATCACCCTAGCATGCATGTCCTAGAGGGTTGCATCATGCCACAACACACCATAATCACCACATATGGATATCACATTCATATCATAAGAAAAACACATACCACACACCTTAACTCCAAGCTGTGCTACGCATAAAACACGTTAAGGACAATCAGGTGATACACAACAGGACATGATATATATATATGCAAAGCATCCAAGGCATATAAGTCACATAACACGTAGGAGCCTTAGCCACATCCTTACGAAACACCCATAAGGGGAGGTAAGTAGAGACTTACCTGGATCAGAAGCTAGCTAAGCGAGATAAGAGGGAGAGAGATCACTAGTTCGAGGATCCACAATAAAGCTTTCCTAGATTACATCGAAAACTAAGTTAGAAACTATCATATCGATCAATAATTTCAACTATTATAATTTAATCGATGCAAGAGACAAACTATTTTTCTTGGAACACGTGTTCAAAACTTAGGACTTAAAAGCATAGCTCTATTAAGATTTAAGATTAAATATCAATCAAAACAAATTAATACAATTACACTTATGACATTTCAAACTAGTTTGGAAAGCCCGAGGAAGATAATCAATCATAAGATAATTTATCAAAGATAACTTATTCATTAAGTTTTACAACTAAATAGGTAAACCAACCATTTGCATAGAACCAAATCCAAGCCGATTAGTTTAAAACACAACTTAAATGACTTAAAACCCAAAGATAGAAATTGATTAGATAAAAGACGCATAGCAAAATCGATTTTATAAAACAATCCTCGAAGATTAGGGCTTTTAATCCCTAAACTACGAATCGACCAAATCACTTCGATTACCTCCAATTGATAGTTTTAAAACACAATTAAACTAATTTTAGATAAATCCAGATAATCAATTTCAACAACACAATATTCGATTAACCAATTCCAAACAATCCATTTTCAAAATTAGGGTTTTAAAGCCCACGACACAAACTCTGGTAATTCAAATCAATTAATTCAAATTAAAGGTATTAGAAAGCAATTAGGATCATTTCAAATATTTCTACAAATTTAATTTTAGAAAAACAACTATACAAATAACCAATTTTATAATCTCACTTGAAATCTAGGGTTTTAGGCCCGAAAATGCAATTCGGTTGAATTCTATTAATTTAATCAAATTGAATGTTTAGAAATGCAATTAAACACATTTTATAACATATCAAATAATCAATTGATCAAAACCAATAAAAGAAATACTCAATTTAGCACAATTAGGGTTTTTGGGCCCGGAACGCAAATCCGATCAATTCTTGCTAAAATATATAAATTGACGGTTCGGAAATGTAATTTAACATATTCTAATGTAATTTATACAGTCAATTGAATAAAATAACCCGATTACAAAATCCAATTTAAACCCACGGGAGTTTTGACCTAAAAATCCAATTCCGATCAATTACGCACAATTTTCCCAAATCAACACTTCCAATATAAAATTAAATACATTTTAAACGATATTATAAAATCAATTGAGCGGAACGGCTCAATTATACGACCCAATTCCATTCCACCCGAAATTCGACTTAGGAATTAAATTTCGATAAAACCTGCATAAATTTCTCAAATTGACGGTTCCAAAATGAAATTGGATATATTTTAAAACATATTGTAAAATGAATTTATCCAAAATCGCCAAATCGGACGAATCCGAAAAATTTGGGCATAACCCGACCAAAAATCTAAATTTTCCAAAATCTCAACATAACCATACAATTAACATATCTAAATCAATCTCACAGCACATATATACATAACCAAACAATTAATTTATCTTATCACAAGCTAAATCATACTCAATTAACCAAATCCATATTAGGGTTTTTAGGAATTTATACCAACAAAAATCAGCAAAAAATCAGAGCAAAGGAAGGCCGGGGAAGCTTCGTCGGGGAACGAGGACAGCTCGCCGGTGGTCAGCAGGGCCTGTCGTGGCCAGACGGCGGCGCAGCCAGCGCGGCCTACTGCTGTCGCCCGTTGCTGTGTTGGTTGCTGCTGCGCGGCTTCAGCTGCTGCTGCTACGGTGGTCGGCTGTGGCTGCTGTGCAGGTCGGTGGCGGTTGGAGGTCGGCCGGCGTGGAGGAGCTGGGGAGAAGGTGGTGGCTGGCTAGGGTTGGGGCTGCGAACAGGGACAGGGGTCGGGGCAGCAGAGGGAAGAGAAAGAAGAGAAGAGAAGAGAAAAAGGAAAATGGAGAGGGGGGGTCGGTTCGACCGGGTGCGGGGTTCTTTTTTCTTTTTCTTTTTAACAAATACACATAAATTACAATACTAAAATATCAAAATATTATTGGAAGATTTTATCTAAAATTTATTTAACGAAAATTTATTTCGAACGGATCCGAAGGCTTAAAATTAATAAAAAGCTATATAAAGAATTTCGAAACATTTTCGGAAGAATTTACCAACGAACATAAAAATTTATATTATTTACGGAAATATATTATAAGGCCTCAAAAAATTATTTAAAAGCATATAATAAAATATTTAAGTCAAATTCTAATAAATCGAGATTAATTTAAATAATTTCTGAAATTGATTTTCCGCAAACCCAAAAAGCATAAAATGAAAGAAAATTAATTCCAAAAAGAAATTCATAAATAAACTCCAAAAACCTTTTTAATTTAAAACTTCTCAAAAATATTAACGATTTCTGAAAACGAATATATTTAAAGTCGGAAATATTTTCTACGGATAAAATCATTAAAATAAATTTAACTATTTGAACAGAAATTCTATAATTTAAATAATATATTTCGTTAACGAAATATAACTCCAAAATAAAGTCGTAATCACACGACAAAGTTAAAATCAAAAACGAATCTAAAATATTAAAAATAAAAATACGAGGAAGAACGGGAATATATATTTTTAACCGAAAATCGAATTCATAAGAATATAATAAAATCATTGTCGTGAACGAATTTATCTAGAATGGTTCGCAACGACAATGATTAATTAAATTCAAATATGAATTTGAATCATCGATAAATCCATAAAACAAATCAAAATTAAAATAATTAATTGTTTACATCAAATTACGTTAATAAAATCATTAAACTTAATAAATCTAGATTTTAAAAATACGGGGTATTACATCACTACCCCCTTAAAAAGGAACTTCGTCCCCGAAGTTCAGGAAAATCTAAGTAGCGAAAACTTGACAAAACAATTGTATAAAACACTGACCACAATAAATAGGCTAAAAGTAAATCCGAAGAAAATAAATTGATGTTTACGAAACTAAACCAAGCAAAGTCGAATCAAAACAAGGAATAGGAGGTGAAATAAAAGAAGAAGAATCAATGCTTAGCAAATCAAGTACATTAGAATTCAAATAAGGAAGAAATACATATTTAAAGTCAAAACAATTTACAAAAGTATTATCCTTTAAAATAAGGTCTTACAAGAAAATAACAAAAAGTATAACATGAAGTTCAAATAGAATAAAGGAATGAAAATCCTAAAGATTACACAATTCTAATAACACAACCAATGCATAATACACGCATAAAACCTTACACAATGAGTTATCTCTATAACATCGTTCAAGAAAACAAGGCTAACACTTGGCTCTTACACACCAACCACATATACCTAGGTCAAAGGATATTCTTAATCAAAAACACTTTACAAACAAGCTATCTAATCTATGCTTTAACTATGATAGTCTAAACACTTAAATTTGAAAGTACTACTACTATAGCAACCTATGATTTAATGCAAATCAACGGAAACTAGATATAAACATATAATGAAAGTTATACAGCATCATTAAAATCGCTAGGGTAAATTAGGCACCCTACACTCTATTTATGAACACGAACACCTCAATCTAAACCTCAACATTATCATTATCACCATTCTAGGTTTCTCCCAATTGAAAATGACACATCTATCTAAACATCACCATCAGGGTTACAAACCTAAGTTTCTTGCAACTCCAAAAAGTAAAACTACTCAACCAAAATAGATTACAATTTATATCATATCAATTTACATCTAGCAAGATACACCTTAAGATTATCAATCTACCAAACCTGCAAGTCTAGGGTTAACCTAGTGGGGTTACTACCCTCTTAAAGACAAACTAATTACAAAACGATATTAATTACAATACATAAAAATTCAAAGTTAACACAAGTCAAGCATGTAAGATAATAAGTGACCATAAACAAGGACATAATTACAACATCAATTCACAATGTCACTTACGCTACCCAATCACACTATCCTCACAAGCTAATCCGGATTTAAAATTCACTTGAAAGAAGATAAATACATTTTTGTTTTAAGACATTTAGGATCGTGAGAACCAAATCTCTAACCGAAACCCGATTCTCAACAACCAAAAGCTCTTATACCAACTTGTAACACCCCCAAATTTCACTCCTGGGAAATTTTTTTTTGAAAGAATAAAGCGAAAGCTAGGAGAGAATTCGGGAAATGTTACCGCCACATCTAACACAAGATAAATGTCAACCATCTATCTCATGTTAGATGCAAGGCTAAAACCTGTCAAACAATTACATCTGAATTTTAAAAACTTATCAGAGTACGAGAAGGTTAAAAGACAATTACAACACCATTAAATTTTATATACAATACTTGAAACTTCCAAAAATAAAAACAGTTAGACCAGACAAATCCCGATAGATTAAATTCCGGATTGCCTACTCTCTCAAGTCAAGCCTTCCACCCAAATACAATATCCGATCTCAAACCTGCACAAGAGGTCTGCTCCCCACCATCAGTGGATCATTACAGGACCCATTCAACCAAGGTAGTATCAGTACGGGTCCAATACTAAGTAAATCCCAATACCCTCTCTTATGGGAAAGACGTAAACTATAACATCAAGTGCATATTGAATCATGTTGCATTATTTGATACAATAGTATGCCTACTCAATACCCACATCATAAGCCCTACCATACACATATAATAACATGCGAAACATATGTAACATCTTAAACCGATAAGAAATTCAGATAAACCAACCAGGCATTTATAGATAATGTTAAACCAACCAACCGGGCATTTTTGGACAACACCAAACCAAACCAGGACGAATCGAGCATTTATCAAGCGGGCATTTATGGGTAATGTTAAACCAACCAATCGGGCATTTAGCCCCACGGACATTACTTAGGGACATGTCCAACCCCGAGCATTACTTAGGGACATGCTCAGCCCCGATCGAGTAGACTCATTCTTTAGATCTCTGGTAAATATAGTCGATTCACATCATAGTCTTTATCAATTCATGTGAGTGCGGGAACCCCACTATTATAGCCGGTGGAACGGTCATGAGGGTCATGCCCTGCCACTATTTTAGCCGGTGGACCGGTCATGAGGGTAACATACCCTGCCACTATTATTCGCCGGTGGACCGGTCTGGCCCCGACTCACATGATATTTCACTTTAATTACTTCGTATCTTTCCAATGTCTTATCGTTATTACGTTCGGTTTGTTGAGCACGAAATCCCCCACTATTATAGCCGGTGGACCGGTCATGAGGGTAACATACCCTGCCACTATTATTGCCGGTGGACCGGTCATGTAGGGCACCCCGGCCCTAGCCACTATTATTCGCCGGTAGACCGGTCTGGGTCCGGCTCAACATCTTTCTCTTTAAGTAATTAGTGTCTTAACATATCTTATTTGAAAGAATTTTTACCCTTGACATGCATGGCTACCTATATCCACACTTATCCTCCCAAGAGGGCCCGTCCCATATCTTGGGACTCTTGCGCCCCTTATCACACCTCGATATCCATTCCCCTTTACACTTACACATAATTCAAAGCCAACTCTTAAGGGTGTGGGTTGAAGCCCAACACCTTGTGAAACCACACTCCACCCACTATCACTCTCTAGGGTTTCCCTTGAAACCCTAATTGGACCTATGTGGCCCAATTTCCTCTTGCCTTACTACCATTAATTCATTTATCGTCAAACACCTCATCTCTTTTAAGTTCAATCCCAAATCAATCGCTACTTTCTCCCAAAACCCTAATCGGGTCCCTTATACCCCTTACACCAACCTACGTATTATTTTCATCCAAAGTCTCTAAACACTCCACAACTCTCCCCTTAGCTTATTTACACTTTAATACCACTTTTCTCACGTAACGATCATCATCATGCAAGTTTTATCCAACCCATGCAAACTCTCGAAGTTCCCATGCAAACCCTAGAATTTTCCATGCATAGCTCTCATCCCTTATTCAATTTGGTCAACCTCATACCCCTCTTTAGCAACTCACTTCCCATTTTTTTTTTTATCCTTTCATATCCATGTCATAATAATAATCACCCTAGCATGCATGTCCTAGAGGGTTGCATCATGCCACAACACACCATAATCACCACATATGGATATCACATTCATATCATAAGAAAAACACATACCACACACCTTAACTCCAAGCTGTGCTACGCATAAAACACGTTAAGGACAATCAGGTGATACACAACAGGACATGATATATATATATGCAAAGCATCCAAGGCATATAAGTCATATAACACTTAGGGGCCTTAGCCACATCCTTACGAAACACCCATAAGGGGAGGTAAGTAGAGACTTACCTGGATCCGAAGCTAGCTAAGCGAGATAAGAGGGAGAGAGATCACTAGTTCGAGGATCCACAATAAAGCTTTCCTAGATTACATCGAAAACTAAGTTAGAAACTATCATATCGATCAATAATTTCAACTATTATAATTTAATCGATACAAGAGACAAACTATTTTTCTTGGAACACGTGTTCAAAACTTAGGACTTAAAAGCATAGCTCTATTAAGATTTAAGATTAAATATCAATCAAAACGAATTAATACAATTACACTTATAACATTTCAAACTAGTTTGGAAAGCCCGAGGAAGATAATCGATCATAAGATAATTTATCAAAGATAACTTATTCATTAAGTTTTACAACTAAATAGGTAAACCAACCATTTGCATAGAACCAAATCCAAGCCGATTAGTTTAAAACATAACTTAAATGACTTAAAACCCAAAGATAGAAATCGATTAGATAAAAGACGCATAGCAAAATCGATTTTATAAAACAATCCTCGAAGATTAGGGCTTTTAATCCCTAAACTACGAATCGACCAAATCACTTCGATTACCTCCAATTGATAGCTTTAAAACACAATTAAACTAATTTTAGATAAATCCAGATAATCAATTTCAACAACACAATCTTCGATTAACCAATTCCAAACAATCCATTTTCAAAATTAGGGTTTTAAAGCCCACGACACAAACTCTGGTAATTCAAATCAATTAATTCAAATTAAAGGTATTAGAAAGCAATTAGGATCATTTCAACTATTTCTACAAATTTAATTTTAGAAAAACAACTATACAAATAACCAATTTTATAATCTCACTTGAAATCTAGGGTTTTAGGCCCGAAAATGCAATTCGGTTGAATTCTATTAATTTAATCAAATTGAATGTTTAGAAATGCAATTAAACACATTTTATAACATATCAAATAATCAATTGATCAAAACCAATATTAACGATTTCTGAAAATGAATATATTTAAAGTCGGAAATATTTTCTACGGATAAAATCATTAAAATAAATTTAACTATTTAAACAAAAATTCTATAATTTAAATAATATATTTCGTTAACGAAATATAACTCCAAAATAAAGTCGTAATCACATGACAAAGTTAAAATCAAAAACGAATCTAAAATATTAAAAATCAAAATACGAGGAAGAACGAGAATATATATTTTTAACCGAAAATCGAATTCATAAGAATATAATAAAATCATTGTCGTGAACGAATTTATCTAGAATGGTTCGCAACGACAACGATTAATTAAATTCAAATATGAATTTGAATCATCGATAAATCCATAAAACAAATCAAAATTAAAATAATTAATTATTTACATCAAATTACGTTAATAAAATCATTAAACTTAATAAATCTAGATTTTAAAAATACGGGGATTACACTAAGTTTGTGCCTAAGAGAAATTCTTAAGTGAGTTCAGCTCACCATAAACCCACACTCACACAAGTATATAAAGTGCATTTATTATAACAATTTTATGTGAAAGGGTTTATAGTGAGTCATGTTTATCTAAGAATTTTTATGTGTTTGCTAAGCTTAGTAATATCTAACTTATTATTAGGTCCTTCTAATTTTAACAAAATATATAGTATACCATACATTATTCATTTTTATTATCATTATATCCCTCATTAATTCTCACCTACTACTCCCCCTCTTATGCTTACTCCTACCTAGTACTAATAGGTACCAACCCCTCATAAATATCTATTATTTATTATAATCTATAAAAGTAAAATGCAGGCCTTGATCTAGTTCCCACTAAGGCCACACCCTTAAAGAAAAATTAACTCCCTACATTAACTCTACATATTAAATGATCTAGTATCCACAGTTTAACAATTTAATATCATTTAGTTATTTCAGTTACAAAATGTGACAATTGAATGTCAATTAGTAAATGTGCCATCAGTACAAGAAATGCAATCAATAACAATATCATTTGTAACTATTGAATTTACTCACTTAACATTCAACTCAGGTTTGTTTCATATTTATCATCTTCAATGTTATCTTAATGTATGGATGTAATCCATTAACAACTTATTCCCTATAAATAGGTGTGTTCTACTAACATGCACCAAAAAATGATTAAAATTCTCAATAATAGAAATCATTTTTTTCTTGAATTATAAACAACAATGTCCGTGTATAAAAAGAGTTCATAATAAAAATAGATAGTAATCACAACCTAGCTTCGTTTCATTAACACCTTTTGTAATTCATTAAAATCTTTATCTCATTTCTATTCATAAATAATACTTCCTACTATAGATCCATGTACATATTCACCAAATATATATATATCTCACCATTATTTGTCAATAAGAAATTCTAATTATTGGCTGTTACAATAAGAAACACGATTAATAATAAAATCAGTTATAACTATTAGCTTTACCTTACTTAACTCCATTTCATATTGTTCATCTTTAATGTAATCTTAATTCATGGATATAATCCATTAACATCTTATTCATGATAAATAAATGTAATATACTAAAATTTCTACTATGTGGCGATCCGAAATTCATTCAACATACAACTAAAGCAAACCAACAATCTCTATTTTCTCAATTTTAATGATGTCGGTTTATGCTTTTTGTAAAGCAAATATCCACCCATCCAAAATTGACTATCAATAAAGGTTTAGACCATTCCTTTTTATGAAACTCCAAGATACAGTAAGATAACCACTATAACAAGGCTAAACATTGTCACCCATGGTTGTTGAGGTTCTACATTCATTTACATATTCATAAGATATTTTATCATTGTTTGGCACTGAATCCTATTAAATTTAATTCATTTTTAGATGAAGATGGCTATTCGCTGAATCACTATATATGTAATACCCCATTTTTAACTAGTTCTAATTATGTGTAATTAATTACATAAATTATTGTAGAAAATTGTATAGCCTCAAGATTATTTGGGGTGATTCGGTAGTAATTGCAATTTTGCGGCTAGGCATACTTTGCATATAAAATACTATTTATATATGTGAACTTTTAAGTTAAAACTTGTAAAATATTATTATAAAACTCTATTTAGGTCCTAAACGTGTTTAAATGTAAATATAAAAATTTTGGTTTAATTTTATTTGTGTTTGTTGTCCCTTTTGAATTTCATATGCAAAATATATAATTAAGGTATGCTAGCTAAGTATCATATCAAATGTGTGTTAAAAATTATGAAAACTTATATTTAGGTTTCAAATGATTAAATAAGATGATCTAAAAAGTTTCGTGATTTTAGTAATAGTTTTGATATTTATGTTAGTAATTACCTTGTAAGCTTGTTAATTAACCGTCATTTCAATATTTTATATATCAAACCTTGTTTTAAATTCATAAAATTTTACATGTGAGTTTAAAATATTATTTTAAGGTTTTCATAATTTTTTTGATATTTTTTTCTATTTTTATTAATTTTATCTTCTTTATTGATCTTTTCACCACTAAAAATAATATATAAATCCTAAAATTATTGTTCATGCACGAAATTACTTCCCTACACATCCATGATCATATTTTGTATCAAGTTGGTTATTTTCTTATTCATTCAACTAAATTTTGAGCCAAAGTTACTTTCACACATTTTTTATCTATGCTAGTTATGTCACTTTGGCTTTTCTTGCACTCAACCTTCTTCACTTGCATTCCCCATGCTTAAATCTGACCTTGGACCTACACACCATCACCTCCCACATCCCTTAGTTGATTTATTGGTTTTTATAACTTCATTTAAACCTAAATACACTCCACTACCTTGCACACTCAACCACCTTGTCCTTTATCATTCAAGTGTTGAACAAGCTACCTCCCCCCCTCTTGTGGCTGTAGATTTTTTGTTCCTCCATGCCCTATCTATACCCCATTTGTCTTGCTTTGTTTTCATTCAGTATTTCTCTCATTTTTTCCTCTTGGTTGCTCCCACATTTCTCTTCATTTTGGTTATTTTTGCAAAGTGTTATTAAGCTTTGTTGAGCTTATAACCAAGACTCATCCTCCTCTCTTTATCCTTATGATCTTGTTTTCACTTCTAAATTTCCTTCTATCTAGCCTTTATTTATTTTTAAATAAGTAAAGAAGGTTAGATTTTTGGTTAAGTTATGAAGTTGTCACCCTTTGTATTCTCCTCTTGTGTCTCCATCTTTCGAAGGTGTTGATATTCTTTTGGGAATTCTTTGAGTTATTTTGCTATTTTTTCTTGGAAAGAGGTAACACATATGCTGATACTAAATATATAAAAATCATGTAATAGCATATTTAAAGTTTCTTATGTTATGCTTAAGTGTAATTTATGCTTTCTTATAAGCTCATAAAAAGTATACATGCATCATGTATTGTTATTAATTTCTCTAAGTGTGTGACCGTATATTTTTATGCAAGGGCATGTTAAATTTATGTATTTTAAATATATTTATGATAGCACATTAAAATAGGGTTGCTTGTGTTAAAATAATTATGCATGATGGCAGTTTTATGTGCTAAATGAGCTTACTTGGGTTTTAGGGGTAAAATGGTATTTTTGTCACTCCTAAAAATTTATATAATTGATACTTTATATTAATGTACCTATTTTAATGTTATTTAAAAATTTTTATTAAAGTGGAAAACTATTGAGTAAATAACATATAATGGATTTTTGGTCGTTTATGACTTATTATGCCTCAAAATGTGAATAATTGGAATAATATGACATTAATGAATTCCTAGGTTGACCTTAGAGTTAACTTTGATTTTGGTTTGGATTTTTGACCTTATGATCGACTTGAATAATTGGAAATAAAATAAAAATGGTTAAGAGTGAAATTGGAATCATTGTGCATTATGTGATATTTTATGATCACCTTATTAAGATAATAATACTTAAAGTGGAAGACCTTGAGATTTGGGAATGGTTTCTCTCTAGGGGTAGCTACCCTAGAAACGAGGTAGGAGTCCTTGATTTGTTTGGTCTTCTAGTGTGCCGGTTGTACCCCAATAATGCCCTAGTCTACTCTATAAGTGACCTACGGGCCCTATAGGGGGTATCGATACTTAAGGATTAGGTGTCCTAAGATGGGAGGATATTGTGTTGCTTTTTGCACCAATATGACTGGAGTACTTTTATGTCTCTAGTTTACAAGTTGGGAGGATACTGTGTTGCTTTAATGCGCCAGTATGACCGGTGTACTTTTATGTCTCCGGGTTATTTTTGTATCCCCTTGAGTAATTAAAATATAAATAATTATTGTATAAGGATTTAAATGGATTATTGTGATTTGTCGATTTGGTAGTTGCCTCCACGCACTACTTGGTTTTGGTATGTTGGTTTGATAGTTGCATTCGTGCACTATTTGAATTTGGTGTATTGGTTGGCAATTGTCTCGGTGATTTCCTTACCATGTTATAAGTGGAATAGATGTGGTTATCGGAAAGGCCTTCATTATGGTTTGGTGTTTTTCTTTTCGTGGAACACCTTCGATATAATTGGATTAATGAAATAGTTATAATATGGTTAAGTTTGTTGTGATGGACATGTGGCATATGGCATATATGAGTTATGGTATGAATGTGGCACTTCGCTATAGTATGTACTATTTAACGTGTTATGACATGATATTTTGTGTTACCTTCTATGTGCTCCATGTGATATTTACATGCTTAGTATTGTATATTGGTTTACTCAGTACCGTTGTACTTATGGGTTCTGTTTTATGATCCCCTGCCTATTCAATGGGTAGTCTTTACCTTACAGGAGTACTTTGAGGGTACAACTTGATAGCTTTTGGTAGGGGTTGAGAGTTAGAACTATCCAGTGTCCATTCCGTCATCTTTTGATCTGGATATCTTTTGGACTCTTATATTCCTTATGTATTAATTTCCTGTCAGTTGTAACTCTTTTGTTTAATCTTGTATTATCAGAACAATTTAATATTGTAATGAAACCTTTCTCTTCTTCTTATCTATTTTTATTCTTAATTTAAGTGGATAGACGTTTTTGCCTTAAGGCTTAGTGCAAGGAAGGTAGAGGAACCAGACTTATACTAAGTATGGCTGTAACACCCTACGCTTTTTATTGGCTTAGCTTCCGCAATCAACTCTTCTTAAAGAAATTTTCAAGTGCTAAAAATGGGGATGTTACAATATAGACAGGAAGATTTTATTGAAACCATTTGGTGCATGAAAATAATGTAGTACAATATATATCATATAGGAACAATGTGTCTAATTATCTTCAGTTGGTACATTTGTGCTCATCGATCATCGGCTTGGTGTAGAAAGATCTAACAATGTGGTGGAAAAATATTAATGAGGAATAACTTAGAAGATGAATTGTATAACCATAGTCCAATTGCTTATTTTAATATAGAATATTTATTTCATATATATAATACAACAACTTTATGATATTATTAAACCACAAAAACTAATAGGCATGTAGCTTCCCAATAGCATAATGATAAATAAATTAAAATTAAGAAATTTTAAAAATTTATATTTATTCTTTATTAATAATGATTCTAATGGTCAATATTCACAAAAGCACCAAGAAATAAGATAAATAACTATAAATTATTTGATGTTGTAGCTTCTTTTATTAACATATTTCAAAAATAATATGTTGCTTGTTGCATTGCATGGGTAAGTAACTAGTTATAATAATGGTAGTTATTATTATAATTGAATATTTAGTATGAAAAAGAATGATTATTATTATAAATTAATAATAAATAATAATAAGCATAATTATAAATACTAATTAATAATAATAATTTAATTTTTAACTAAATTAAAAATTAATTAAAATCATATTTATTAGAATTATAAATCAATAATAGTTACTAATCATGTTAATTATAATTATAAAGAAATAATCATATGATGGTACTTTTGAATTATACCATGATTATAATGCATGGTTCGTAATGAGAAAAAAATATAGAGAACCTTTACATGGCATGTGAAATAAAGGATTTATGATGGCAAGTTTAGAGATTCAACATATTATCCTAAATGGAAGATGATTAATTTTATATACCCTAATTTTGGTGGTAAAACTAGAAACTTATGACTTACACTCTATTTAGATGAAATGATCCATTTTAATGGAGACACCTACTATAGTATATAGCTTGTTATTCATGTGATCTATAATCTCCCACCACCATTTTGTATGAAGCGAAAATAGATGATGTTATGCTTACTTATATCTAGTACAAATCAATGGGGTGATGATATTGGCAATTATTTAGCTATCTTCTTTTTAGGATTGAAGTACATGTGAGATCATAGAGTTGAAGTGGTTAATGCACATAGCCAAAAGTCTTTTTAACTTGAGAGTGATGTTATTTTTTATGATAAATTATTTCTTGGCTTATATTAATCTTTTCGGTTATATTGTGTAAGGATATTATGCATGCCCTATTTGTAAAGATAACAAAAAAATTAATTATTGAAGAGTAGAAAGAATACTTATCTTGGATATCACAGATTTTTACCTATGAATCATCATTATTGTAGACAAAAGAAGGCTTTTAATGAAAAGTTGAAGAAGCAAGACTCCCGAATATTTTCATGGGACAAAATATATTTGAAAAAGTGATAGGCTTAAACATTCCACTTACAAAAAAAATCCCTTCTAGCGGGTAGACCTTCCATATTGGAAGGATTTGTACGTTTGTGATTGTATTAATGGGATGTATATCAAGAAGAGTGTACTTGATTATCTAATTGGTATACTTACGATTGTGTAAAAAAGACAAAGGATGACATCACAGCTCGGTTGACCTTGCTTGACATAGGCATAAAAATAGAATTAAATTCATAGAATGAGGAAAATATAACTTATTTTTTTACCTTTAAAATGTTATAATCTTTCTAAAAAACATAAAATATTTTTCTGTGAGTGTTTGCATAGAGGAAAGGTTCCCAAAGGATATTCATCAAATGGCAATGACCTTGTTTCATTAAAATATTTGAAGTGAGGGGTATGAAATCTTATTATCATTATATTCTCATTCAAGATTTATTACTGATTGCTATGCATTCTATCTTGCTAAATCAAGATTGAAGTGTCATTAATAAATTTTCTATAAGATAATCAATCCAAAAAAAATATAAAAAGTATCTAATTTGTAGATATATATATATATATAAATATTAATCTTTTGTGACCCTATAAAAATAATGATATATAATTTAAAATTTAAAAATAATTATATAATTACTATAGTAATTACTAAATTTAGCACAAATTCCTAACATTAAGATCAATATACCTAAAAATCAAAGCTAATCTTTGACTCGCCAATGGGTCATAACTTCACCATCATATCTCACTAATTACTAAATTTAGCACAAATTCCTAAAGTAACATTAAGATCAATATATCCAAAAAATAAAGGCTAAAATCTCACATTTCATACACACAATGCCGATGCTACCTCTTGGTTACTATTCTCAAAATTAGATATTTTCTCTTACTATTATACTCAAGTTATCCACAATTGACCCAAACAATTCATAAATCATACTTATATTTTAAAATTTTTAGATTCAACCCATATTGACTAAAACAACCCTAATTTTCCTAAACATTCCAAAATTTATTATTATTATAACTTAACCCAAATACACCCAAACCCTACCATATTGTGCATCAAAATTTATAGAAAACTTAAAAGGATTATAATGGCATTATTTATTTTCCACAAAATTTTATGCAAATACCAATTTACCCCTAGGGTCAAAATTCACCAATTACCCACAAATTTTCACAATTATCCATAACTTACCAAACTTATACACAAACACCTACACATTAATAGCAACTCAAATATATCATTAGCCTTAATTAAAAACAACAAAACCACCACAAACCTCTAATCGAAAATTCTTAAACCTCCAGCACATCCAAACCTTCTAATTTTCAACCCAATTCAACCATGATGATACTTAACATAATTTTCTCTACTCATCTATTACATTATAAAATAAACAAAATCTACCATCATGTTTATAATTTTCTAACAAGAGCTAAAAAGGAATAAAAAATGTAGAATTTATGTAGAAAAAAAACTAGAACCCAAATGCATGAAGTCAAAGTAAAATATAAGAACACCATATAAAATGACCTTAATCATGATTTCTAGAAATAAAAATATGCTAACATTGATTATAATAAATTAATACATGGCAATCAAGAGCTTAAATTTACAAAAGTGCATCCTTACAAAAGTGTCCTCTGATCTCTAAGCACAAAGTACTCTTAATCTTCTCCTTGTACCACTTTATCACCTAAAATAAGAATAGAACAAACTAAATTAATATGAAAATATAATTATGGAATGGAAAGGAAATAAGTGAAATGAAATAATTATTATTAGATATAAAAAATTGGAAACCACTACAAAAACCACCAATAACCATTAAGAAATGAGATATTGAGGTGTTAGAAGGTTAATGGGAATGAAATCAAAGAGAAATAATAGAAGAAAAACCATGAAAATGCTATTGGAACACATGGAATATTAGTAATAAGAAAAAATAAAGTTAGTCAGCAAGGCACAAATAAGGGGAAAAAAAGAGGGAACGAGAGTGATTTGCCGGACAAAAAAGGGTACCTAGATGGATTACGACAAGAAAGAAATGAAACCCAACAATAATGGATGATGAACACCCAAGATTTAATTCATGGGAGAGGCCTAGTTTGGCAACAACTAAAAATCAGCATGGCTGACAACAAAAGTACCCAAGTTGGTTAGGAAGCAAAAAATCGAGGCTTATTTTGTGGGGTATAATGCCATAAATCAAGAAGGGAATGAGTTAGTGATCATATAATGTAATGTAATCTTTAAAATGAGATAAAGAACAAAGGTATAGGATAACCATAGAAAGAGATTAAGGTGTATAAAGTAGTAAAGAAATTAGCTAGAGGAGGGTGAGTTTGGAGCTAATTCCATGCATGCTTTTTTTGAAATAAATGCATGGAAGGTTGGGT
This sequence comes from Tamarix austromongolica, assembly GCA_039764185.1. Lineage (NCBI taxonomy): Eukaryota > Viridiplantae > Streptophyta > Magnoliopsida > Caryophyllales > Tamaricaceae > Tamarix > Tamarix austromongolica. Next base: position 82,059,161 of record CM077816.1, read on the forward strand.
TTTTTTTTTATTGACCACACACCTCTTCCCCTTACTAGGTATGACTTGAATCATGTGGGGAAAGGGAGTGGATCTTGCTCGCAATCTCACAAAAGCACAAAAAAGGGAAAAGAGAGATTTTAATAGAGTTACCCTAAAACATTTTTTGATAATGATTTTAAAAGGGTTTTAATAACGTATTTTAATTATTATTGAATTGAGCATTATTAAAAATTTAATAATGGCTCAAAAAAATCATAAAAAATCCACAAAATTTAGGGCAAAATTCTTATTTTAAGAATAGTTCACCCAAAATCCATTATTAAAAAATGATTTAATAACCATTAAACCCTAATAAATCCTAACTAAATCCAGATAAAAGAATCAATTAAAACCCTAAATAATTAATAATTATTATCAAATGCATGCTTTAATAATAGTTTTGGTCTAAAACTGTTATTAAAAATATATGTTAACATTAAACGTATAATTATACAGTAATTAAACCCTAATTGGTATTTTAATGAGCATTTAAATAATACTTTGTTAATAATTTTTTAATGATAACTGTTATTAAAAATTAGTTTTAATAATGATTTTAGCTTAAACTGTTATTAAAAATACCTATAACATATGATAAATTAGGTTTTTATAATGATTTATAAAATAACTGTTATTAAAATATAATTATTTTTATATATATTTACCAAATTTGCTATATATAAAGCTGTACAAATTCATGCATATATTCCTCTAATGAATGGAAATTAATAGGTACACTACAAGTTGGTAGCTCTAGACTCCAAATTCAAAGCTCATAGATTATAAAACCTAACTATATATCAATAGCTAATAAACACTTGCATGCATGTATGCACATCTCCAATTACATATAAAAACATAAGACATATTAAATACAAACTAGAACATGCATGTATGTAGATCCCTAATACTGGGTGTGTGAATGCATGAACTTGGCTCATTAATCTCTAACTTCATCAATTTTATTATCTGTGTACTTCTAACTTTGTATATATCCACCAATAAAAAACTATAAATTGATACAATTCAATAATTTGGTTAGCAGTTAATATTCTATAGATTAATTATTGAAAAAAAATGAAAGAAACATACATGGCTTTGATCTATGTTCACAAATATATTCTTGAGTATGAGATCTATTGCTCTATGAACATAGTATCCACAATTATTACCATCTTGCTATTGTAGATACTATAAAATGAGTTTAGTTAGCTTGGTGTTCTATTAGATATTAAATTGAATTGAAATAAAATACAAAATGCTTGTCTTTATGCATACCATTACAAACTCATATTCAATATTCTTTAGGTCTAACACGTTATTTCCACCTCTTCTCATATACTCCACCCATATGGCCCTAATAAATAAAGTCAATACACAATATTTTAACTTTATATACCTCAAAAAACAATATATACATAAATAAGCTAATGAATCAATACGTATACTAACATGTCAATTAAATATTTCCTTTCAGAATAAGCAACAACAGAAGGAATTGAATAATTTCGGAGGGAATCAAACACTTATAATTTGTTTTAGTCAGGAAGGATGTGTACAAAGCTCAATGTTCACTTGCAAGGTAAGTTATGAGATAAAACTTATTGTTGTAACCCTCACTTAAGATGTGATCAAATATATAGTTTATATGTCTACCCTCACTTATTGTAGTATGATCATATATGTATTATGGATACACAAACATAATAGAGGAAAATATCCCCTCTAGCATAATATAGCTAGCAACCAACCTGTGGATAACTATAACAAAGCATATTTATTAATAATTTATCACTTAAATATATATATAAGAGGTTATAAAATTATATAAATCAACAAACAGTGTTAAAATATATGCTATGAAATAATACTTGCTTAGCATATATGCAACACTCGTTGTTAACATCCATTCATGCTTAAAAATTTTGTTGATAACCTTCTTCGATACCATGTAAATGGTGTCTTCCCTTCTAACATACTTGGAAGGAAAATTAATTGTAATTAGATTGCTAAAAAGGTAGTTTTGGTCATAGAAATACAACATTGCCAAAGCTAGTGGTACTCGGCCAAGTTCTTGTAGTTGTTGGTTCTTCTCTAAAGATGGAATCTTTTGTAGGGCAACCATTTTTTCTTATCTAACTCTCTTTCCTTTCTCAATGCCCTTTTTTTATTTTTTTCCTTCCACTAATCTCTCTTTTTCCCTTTTTCTTAGGAGCATTCTTACTCTCTGATTCCTTAATTCATAGTGTTAAACAAAATATAATGATCATATATGTATTAAAGAAGGTATAAATAATGTATGTAACATGTTAGGTATAATATGGATGGAGGATGTCATTACCTTTTTAGTAATGAGATGTATCTATTTTTTGGGCCAAGGTATGAAGTGTAACACCCCAAAATTTAAAAAACCTATAATTTAATAAATAGTTTTTATTTGGGATAAAGTAGCTTTTAAATTTATTTAATTTAATTATTTTATGGGTTTTAAGTATATAAAATGTGATATGAATATTTAATAAATTAAAATAATATTTTGTTATTTTATCATACTCATTTGATTTAAATAATTTTTCAAACCAATATTTTACTAAAATTGTCCTTTTTAAACTAATATATTGAATTAAATTATTAAATTTATTTATCTATCAAAAATATTATATTCTATTACTCCATAAATTATTTTATTTATTTTCTCCCCATTTTTTCTTTTTCCTTTTTTTTTCCTTTTCCATCTCCCTTTTTCTCCTTTCTCTCATTTCCTTTTTTTCTTTTTTCTTCTCCTTTGGGCCGCCAAGCCTTAGGCCCCCCTCGAGCTTTGGGCAGCTATGTAATACCCCAAAAATTCACTACTTTTTTTTAAAGCGGAAGCAATTAAAATAGAATCACTTAAAACCTGTGAATTCTGGGGATGTTACCGCCACACTTAGTATCAGACCGGTTCTTTCCGACCGTTCCAGTACCAAGTGCTAAGGCTAAAGAAAAGATTTACATTAAATTCCAATCAACAGTTCATAAAAGAACTCGAAAGATCATACCTTAAAATCAGAGTACGCATAAACGTTTATAAACGTAATAAAATAGAAATCAGAGTGCGAAATCAAAGAGGATAAATACTCCAATACAAAGAAATAATAGCAGGAAATAAAATTGTATAAATACTGAAATACGGCCACAACTCTCTCGAACTTTGAGTCAACCAAGCTCAACACACAACCCCAATTGATGTCTCGCCCACATGCACAAATCAGAAGGGCATACTACTCGTGGGAATGAGCAGCACCCATGAAAAGGGTGATCAGTACGCTACATACTGAGTAAGGTAACCGAGCACTAAGGCCGACACATAAGCACATAATCCATGTAGATTAATAACAGGGCATAATCCAACATAACAACATAAAGGTATATGAACAATTCAGGTAAAAGTACAAAGGCCAATATAATCCATATTAATTGTTTAATTAATCTCTTAACAGAATCCGATTCACACCATGCCTTTTATCAATCCATGAGAGCATAGGAACACCCCACTATTATAACCGGTGGGCCGGTCACAATAGAGCATCATGCCCTAACCACTATTATTACCGGTGGATCGGTCAGAGTAGAGCATCATGCCCTAACCACTATTATTACCAGTTGATCGGTCACACATAGGGTACAACCCTAACCACTATTCCTGACCGGTGAATCGGTTTGGTTCCTGCTCGCATGGTGTTCCACTGTAAGTAATTAGTATCTTTTAAGAGCTTTAACGATTCCGGTTTGTGTTTATTGAGCTTGAGTCACCCCACTTTTATTACCGGTGAGCCGGTCACATATAGGACCTCATGTCCTAACCACTATTATAACCGGTGGATCGGTCGCACATAGGACTACGCGTCGTAACCACTATTCCTGACCGGTGGATCGGTTTGGACTCGGCTCAATAATCTTCCACTTCATATGATTAGTGTCTTAAGTATCTTATTCAAAGGCTTTCCCCTAGACATGCATAAGTCATCACACATCACAAATCATAAAATTCCACCATCATAATTACACTTTAATTACCACATGCACATGATAACACAAAAAACCCTAATCAGCCACCACATACCTCAATTAACCACAACAAACCATAGTTAACCACTCCAAACTCTATTTAACCATACCAACCATAATTAGCCACTCCACACCTTAGTTAATCATAACAAACCACAATTATCCACTCCAATCTTAGTTAATCACAACAACCCATAGTTCATTACTCCAAACCCTAATTTAGTCTCTTCCGTACCCTCATAATGTTCCACGTACTATTTTCCGTCCAAAATAGTTTAACACCCAAATAACACTTACATTACCTTCCTTACATCCCAAATTAACTTTCCACACGTAAATTTCATACCCGTGCAGACATTAATCTCCCCATACAAACCTTCGCATCTTTTTCATGCAAACCCTAAAATTCCATGTGAAACCCTAATTTCAACCATGCAAACCCTAATACCATCATCCAACCATCAATGCCAACATGTAAACCCTAATACCACCAAACAACTATAATTACCACCATACAAACCTCAGTAACATCATACAAACCCTAATACCACAATATAACCATAAATACCACCATTCAACCCATGATTCTGCCATATAAAACCCTAAATTCAATCCATAGCAAAACCCAAGATTTGTCCACATAATACAATTGATTAGATTCTCCCCTTTCATAACCACAATTTAGATTCCCCCATACAAGACTATAAGTTAGATTCTCCCACATAAAATCATAATTTAGAATCTCCCAAGCAAAATCATAAATTGGATTCCCCCAAACAAATCATAAATTAGATTCTCCCATTTAATATCATAAATTACATTCTCCCAAATAACATCATAAATTAGATGCTTTCTAACAAACCACAAATTCAATTCTCCCATATAACATTATATTGTCTCCCACGAAACCCTACATTTCTCATATAACATCCTCACATGCATGTATTTTAGGGTCACATGCAAACACATATTATTCCATACACATAGTACGCATGCCAAATAGCAACACAAAAGCATGCTTGGACTCCATGCCATACCAATTATGCAATAATTACGATAATAACATAGGATGCATAACATATAAGGAACACAATGCACATTAGCACACAAAAGGCCTTAGCACCCCTTACCTGAATCGACACCGGTCTTGGAGCACGTTCATACGCCTCCTTAGGGCTTTGACCAAATAATAACATATTAATAAAATAACCTTAAAAAAATTCTAACTTTGCTAAAGACATAAAAATAATAGAGAAATTATAAACCTTGATAATATAGGGTTAAAGACTTTACCCTAATAATAATAATGATACTAATATAATAATATCAAAGATAATAAAACTAATATCAATGAGAATATAAATAATAATAATAATAATAATAATAATAATAATAATAATAATAATAATAATAATAACAATAGTAATAACAATAATAACATTATTAACAATACTAATGGTAAAATATTTGCATTAATAATAATGGAATAAGAATAATAGAAATTCGAAATATAAAATAATAATAATAATTATACTTATAACATATTAATATTAATAATAGTAATAAAAGAAATAATAAGGGGGAATAATAATAAAATCGAATTAAAATACAATAAGGCTTAAGCCCTCAACACAAATAATAATAAAACAATAATACTACTACTACTAATAATAAAACATATTAAGAATATAAATATTAAGAATAGTAATAATGGTATTTATATGCAAATAATTGAAATAAATTAAATCAAGGCTTATAATAATATGGAAAATGGTTGAGAGGGTCTAGGGTTCAACCTTAGGCTGGTGGGGATAGGCGGCACCGGCGGTGGTGCACAGGCACAGCGGCGGCGGCGGTGGCCGGAAAAAGAGAATAAAAGAGGGAAAGATGGATGTTGGAAAAAAGATAGGGAGAATTGAGGTGATATAAGAGGTGTTTATGGTTTCCCAGGAGGATAGGGACAAAATGATGGTGGTGGTGCAGCCAAAGGTGGCAGATTACGGCGGTGGACGGTGGTTTAAGGTTTCGGGGTAAAATTCTGGCGAAACGAGCAGCCAACTTTGCACGATTATGGAGGCCCGTGCAAGAAGAATCGAAAGTTCTGGGGATCTTAGTTAGCTAGAAGAGATTTCAGGTAAGAATTTGAGATGCTGCTCCGACGATTAAGTTGGCTATCGGCGGTGGAAGGTGCGTCTGAAGTCAGGGTGGCGGCAACTCGAGCTTAGGGTCTCGGGGAAAAAGAAACTCTAAAAATTCCTATAACAAGGCTATTTATAGATGGTATAAGGGATAATAGGGTGTTGAAGCTCGAAGGGGAGGTATTAAGTGCAAGAATTTGGGTGGCCGGTGGCAGTAATTGATCGGCCATCGTTTGGGTTGCTTCGAAATTTCGTGAGGCTGGGGAGAAGAAACGGGCGAGAGATAACGTCGAATAATTATACCAATTTCTTCCTGGAGTTAATAGGAAGACAATGAGACAAGAAACGGCCGGTCAAAGGTCTTGTGGCCGGAGATGCCATTGATAGGGTCGAAAGGTGCAGCAGCATCGACGGAAGAGGAAGGAGGAAGAAGGAAGAAGGAAAGGAGATGGACCGGTCGGTCGGGAAAAAGAAAAGAAAAAGGGAGAACCGGGCGGTTCGGCGACGCAGGAGGAGTCATTAAATCGAACGACGAGTTTCAGTGGAAACGGAGGCAAAACGCGGCGCTGGAAGGAGTCAGAGGAAGGAGCCGCGCGGGCTGGGCCGAAGAAGAAGAAGAAAAAGAAGACTGGGCCGCAGCTGGCCCAGTTCGGGGAAAAAGAAGAGGAAAAAGAAAAAGAAGAAAAAGAAAGAAAAAGGAAAGGAAAAAGGAAGAAAGAAAAAGAAAAAGGGAAAAAGGAAAGGAGAAAAATAATTAGGTTAGGGCCAATTAAATTAATCTGAATATTTAGGATATTTAAATAATAATATTTGAATAAAATAATATTTAAATCCCTTTTTAGGCTAAATTAGGATTTTTGAAAGATTTTCCATAAATTCCATTTTAATTAGCAAAACACCCTAAATTCCTCCAATTAAATTATTTATAAAATTATTATTAAATTAAAACTATTGTCTCATTCTTATTTTAAATAAAATAATTTATTTAATTAATTTCCAAAATAACATATTTAATTATCCAAAATACCAAAATTTCTCTAATAAAAATACTTACAAAATTCTTTTTAATTTTTCCTAATGAATTCCTTTTTATTTTAATAAAATTAATTTATTTAAATAATTTTTCTAATAAAATATCATTTAAATATAATTTATAAAATTAGAAATTTTTGGGGCATTTCAAGCTGGCTCATTTCTTCCCTCTCCCACATGATGCAACCCAGCCCCCTTTTCTTTTCTTTCTTTCCTTCTCCCTCGTCCAAGCCAACCTAGGCCTCTTCCTTCTCCCTCACCCAGCTGACCTACCTCTTCTTTTCTTCTTCTTCTTCTTCTTCCCTTCTTCTTCCTCCATCCTCGACCACCCCAAGCACGCCCTGCCAGTCACCCTGCAACTCTCCCTCCCTCCCTCTCCCCCCTATCCTTTTCTTCCCCTTTTCAGACCAAACCAAACCTGCACCCCCAGCTACATATGCCTTTTCTTTCCCCTCTTCCCATTCCCTTTCCTTGTAACCTGGACAACCGCCTGCCACCTGTAACTGCCCCGATTAGCCACACCTACTCTCATTTTCTCCCTCTCCTTTTTCTTCTCCTCACTAGCCCCATTCCTGCCCCATTTTGAGCCCCTCCTTCCCTCTCCCAATCTTTTTTTCTCCCATTTCTTCTCATTTATCCCCTTCCCCTATTTTGCTTCTGCCACCCTATTCCGCCCCTACCACCACCATGATAATAGCCTGGACCGCCTTCTTCCACCCCGCACCACCATGCCACCCCTAGAGCCCCCTAAAACCCCTTCTTCGTCCCTTCTTCTTTTTCTCCCTTCTTGGAAACCAC